>JBBWSL010000050.1:0-305257 GCA_038088545.1 Diaporthe humulicola | reverse complement strand
ATAAGTATATTTTAATTAATTTTTTTAATTTAAATTAAAAGTTTATATTATAGGTATTAAAATATTTAAATAAAGTATAGTTTTTATTAAAAAGGTAATTTAATAGCTAATAGCTAATTAGTAGGTAGTTAGTAAATAAAAGTTATAAATATTATATTTTTAATTCTTAATAATAATAATTAATAGCTTTTCTTTATTTTAAAAATTAGCTAAAAATAGAAATAATTTCCTCCTAAAGCTGCATATACACTGCTGCTTGCTGTTCTTAACCAGAATAGCATGAGCATAGGAAATGATCTTCCTTGCGGAAGAGGTCTTACCCACCATTCGGGAGCGGGAGGATCATCCGAACACACTAGGTCTCTGGCAGCATCATGTTGTAGTGTCTGACTCTTTGCAGACCCACGTTCCGGCGAATCATGGCAATCACTACTGTGAGCGCAGAATGCCAAGGGAAACTGTGTCTTCGCTGTTGCTGACGAGGACTCTGCCAGTTGAGTCAAGGGAATCAGGCGTGAATAATTCTCCGTAGAAAATCATTACCGTACAAAGAACTGTTCCGCGCAAGTTTATCGTGCACTCGGCTGCAAGCAGTGGATGCCCAAGGCAGACTCGGCCCGTTCGGCAAGGCATGCATCTTAGTCTCTATTCCCAGAACTCATACAAGCAACAATGGACCCCAAAGTTCTCATGTTTTCTCGAAAGATGGCCTCGGGATGTGGGCGGCAAATCTCGGCACCGGACCCGTGGGTGCTTGGGACAGGCAGTGCAAGTTTGGAGATATTTTGGGACGACCTCATAGGGCTCGCTGACTCGCATGAGCGGCCCGGGAGAGCCCCAGTGATCCACGGAAGCGAGCCTTCGAATTGAGTTTTTCTGGGGAAGCCACATCGCATCACCCTATTCTTTACCTTAAAACTCTGAAGCGAAATTGCCATCGACACTCGCTGAGTCGACGATCGAAGGAGTCGGCTCCGAGCGAACCACCTGAGCACGTCAGCCCTGTGGATGACCCCTTTCACTATTGAGGATCACATATGGACCTCCCCCAGCCCCCACCCTACCCATTGTTGAAAATAGATCGGTGGATTTGAGGGGTAAGGGGAGCATTTCATGAAAACATTCAGCAGCACAGGGATGATCGGTGATCGAGCTTGTCGGTGTGGTTCATGGGTAACGGTGACAGTTGGGACGAACATACCGCATCTGGAAAGTCCACCGAGGGCTCCTTAAGCTTTTGAGCCTCTTTGACATCAGACGGTGTCCACGACCGATGAGATTACACTGCTATTTTCGAATCTGTGGATATGCACGGCGAGGATGTTGTCAGAACCAGGGGAAACCGTCGAGTAAGGCTGATGATGTAGATTCTCTCAACCACCAAGAGCAGTAAACGCAAAGACTTCGAATCCGACATAAATAATCATCATGTTTCCCTCTCATCGGGTTTGAACTTCTATCTCATCATCCTCATCACACACACTAGATCTCACTCTCTTTTGCATCCTTCAGTCTTTCATTAACGGTTCTTTCTCGTTTCTAAAACTACAACACTCATTCTTGATTTAATAATCACCAACCACACTCATTCAAAATGCAGTCCACTCTCATGTCCATGCTCGCCATCGCCGGCGCTGTCACCGCTGCTCCTCTCCAGGGCCGCGATGTCGCCTGGGTCGATTCTACTGAGGTCGCCTCCTGGAACAACACCCTCGCCAACGGCTGGGCGGGCCAGGTGGTTGTCGACTACCAGCCTTACATCAAGGTTGCCTCCGGCTGTGTGCCTTTCCCCGTCGTCACTGAGGACGGCAAGGTCGGGTGAGTACCTGCTCCTGAAACTTGATTCATCAAGAGAGAGCATTGCTAACTATGATTCAGCTCCGGCCTCAAGCCCAGTGGATCCATGTCTGGCGACTGCGACTCCAGCACCGGCCAGGTCTACGCTCGCTCCGGCTGGTTGAAGAACGGCCACTGGAGCATCATGTACTCTTGGTACTTCCCCAAGAACCAGAACAGTCAGTACCACTCTTCTCCGTTTACGGATTCCCATCTTTCACGTTTTGGAATGTTCCAGAACGCATCACTTTAGGATCCATAGCAGGGACTAACAAATTGATCAGAGGACCTGTTCCCCTCTGAGGGCCGCCGCCACGACTTCCAGAATGTCATCATCTACTTCAACAACGACGATGACGACTTTGCCCACAACCCCCCGGTTGGTGTCGCATACAGCTCCGCCGCCGACGGCACCTACACCAAGCTCAAGCCCGGCAGCGACAACGCCCCCGTCTTCCAGGACAACACCCACCTCTACGTCCAGTACGACCGCACCAGCGAGGACCCCAAGCTCCACACCGTCTCCTCCACCGGTGAGGCTGGTGGCCAGCAGCCCATCGTCCAGTGGAACGCCTTCACCGACGCTGCCCAGCGCTCCATCTCCACCGCTGACTTCGGCGAGGGTGTCACTGTTCCTTTCATCGACGCCAACTTCCAGAAGAACATCGAGACTGGCTTCGACGCCGGCTTCTTCGCTTAAGAGTGTCTCACTCTCGACTAGACTTACTTTCCTTAACATGTCTTTTACTTGTGTGGGATTGGTGGGGAAAAGGACCATCTTTCGGGGGTCGGGATCGGGGCGTCTAATATAGAGGGTATTTGGGGGAATTAATATGACCTTAGAACTACATATTTCATCCATAGGTCGATCTATATATTAATATGGATCACAACAATGCTTGGAACTGAAATGTGTGCAAACTGTGTTGAGGATTCGATTGCAGCTACTAGATGGCCTCTCGGCAATGAGCAGTCATTAAGGTTTTACTTGTGTTGAAGCCTGCAAGCGAGTCAATCTCACAGTCTACTGTTTAGTGAAGTTTCTACAAAAGAAACTGGGTAGAAACTTCGCCACTGCTCGAATCATGCATCTGTTGTCCGCTGTGTAAGTGCTTGGGGCAGTTGAGAGAAAACAAGTAACTAGTAATAGCCTATGAGAATCGAGGCTTATGGAGATAATTATGGCCAGTGAAAACAATAGCCGTCACGTTTCTTACACAAAGGTTCGTTTGGTCGGATGTCCACCTCTTCAACGTCGCAGTCAGCTGGCGGCAGTTGGGAGAGCCAAGCTCGGGCCGCCCGACAGTCAACAGGGATGGACCATCGTGTGGGGTCCCCACATGCAGGGGCGCAGTAGTGACGTCGCCTGAACCAATCCACTGGGAGCGCTGAAGTGAGATAACCTTTTGGCCACAGCCACCCTCGGGCAGCGAAGGACGAGCAGCTGGCTCAACGCCCAGCAGTCGCGACAAGCCGCCCTGATTCGTAATGCGCAGCAACGAGCCTCCTTGGACGTATACTTCGCCTCCATAAGCCTCGGCCACCACAGCTGAAGTTCCGGTCCGGAGCCAGCCTAGAAGGCGAACATACATTTTCCAGGTCTACAAAAGACACGGCTTTCCCCAGGTAAGACAACAGTAGTTTATTTAAGCATTCTTACTTGGACTTCATCAAGATACCTAAGCATTATCACTGCCAGCCGAAACAAGCTATCAAATCACATACAACCAGTCAAACAACACCCATCGCCATGTCTGCCTCAGAATACTACGGTGGCCACCCCAGCCAATACCAACAACACTCCCATTACGCTGCACCCCAACAACAGCAGTATGCATCAGGGCCTTCCTCATCATACGATAACCGCCAGCCAGGACAACCGCAGGATGGCGAGAAGGGCCTAATGGCAACGGTCATCGGCGGTGGCGCTGGCGGCGCCATCGGGCACAAGATGAGCCACGGAAGCAAGCTGAAGACGTTGCTTGGAGGCGCAGCTGGCGCCGCTGTCGCCAACGCCATCGAGCACAAGATCAAGGGCAAGAAACAGCCCAGCCACGGCCATAACCACGGCCACGGACATCATCATGCACCGCCTCCCCCGCACCACGGCAACCACGGACACGGCGGGTCTTTCGGGGGGCTCCTCGGCCCTGCTAGCTCGCAACACGGGGGTTCCATGGGCTCACTCGGTGGCCTGTTTGGAGGGAAGCAGCATCACGCAACGCCGTCGCATCACTCCAGCCACCACGGACATCACAAGTGGTAGAGAGTGATCATCGCCGCCATTTCTTCGAGTTACACCGCTTGCATTGGCTTCTTGGAGTTTTGAATTGTGCTTAAATGATTTTTACGGTGCTCAGTATTGTTACAGCGGCATGGGGGCGGATCCTCTATGGATAGGTTGGCCTCGGAAGGATCGGATTGTTTATACCCCTGTAAAGGCGAACAAGAGATGCATCAAGATATAGCATAAGAATTTAGATAATTGTGACAAAGTACTTTCTATCATCTTTATTATACCTTTGATTGGTTCAATGTCCACATTTCAATGCCGGAAATATTTGTCTCCACACGCACGCAACAGGGCTCATGCCAATATTTGACAGCATTGATACTGCCTCTATCCTAGTACGAACACGCAGACTCCGACCTCGGTGTGTTCCTCTATATCATAGTGACCACATGGTTCGCGCCACCTGGGTACAACGGTCTTGACTTGGCAAACTCGACGACCAGGAAGAGCGCTCTTTGATGGCAGCTGTCCCTAGTGCGGGCCATCCGTGTGTACTTGCTAGTTCTGGAAGATCAGCCGTATAACTTCATTTAGTCCAGATCGGCAAGCAAGCACTCGGTATCCCTCATCATGGATGACATGCATAGAGAGGAAGGTTTTGAGACAACTCAGCTGTCGTTGTCCGGCGTGTACTATGAATCGTACGATATTCATGCATGGAGACCTTGGAAGTTCCCAAGGTTGGCTGGGTTGCGGTGCTAAATAGGCCCTTCCACGGTTGAACCCACTCCCTTCAACTTTCTGCAATGAAGGAGAACCCTTACACCTGCAGGGATAGGCATCGAGGTTGGCTAGGACAGCCTAGTGACAAACGCTAATTATGATGAGTTGGTCTTCCCCACGTGGCGTCAATGCTTCCATCTGTACTACGTACACTACCAAAAGCAAGTTCCTAGTTGAGAATGTAAGGCGGCCCACGAAACTTCACGATGGTGGGCAAAAGAAAGACATTTTGACGTTTCCAGGGACGGCCTAGACAGCAGAGATACAGCTGTTCCAGATGTATTTGATGCCGATTGTGCATGTAAAGTGCACATCCTGCCTATCGCCTAGTTGAAACTCATCTATCACAATTTTTACACAACTTTTTTTTTTCTCTCTGCGTGCTGGTGATTTGGATCCAGTTGCAAGCTAGCGGTGTTGGGCTCTAGCATCTTGTCTCGGAATTGTTGTAGCAAATGGAGGCTCTTTGCATAAGACCAATGACTTTTGGACTACCGCAATATGCACGTGATGGATCCAAGGGCGATATTCTTCATAATCTTTCATATGTTTTCCGTATAATCCATGGTGTACTGAGAGTCAATATGGCTCAAAACAATGAGATTTCCTGTTGTGCCAACTGCGGCAAGAGTGGATCATGGCAGTCACCCGAAATAAAGGGTGGTGAATACGAAACGAGGTTAGCGCAATGTACCCAAAGAGTAAGACGTAAAGTGCATCAACCAATCGGAGCTGAAGGGGTGTGCCTAAGTTCAGCTCCTCCAGTGCTCACGCGGATTCATGACGAGCATGCTGACTTGACCTCATATCCCGTCAAACTTCTTTGGATATCAAGTAGTCACCACCTGCTCCTCGTTTATGCAGTGTATCTCAAAGATTGCATATATGTACCTGTGTGGACAGGAGGTACAAGTCTACCCAGGGTTCCCGCGTTCTGTGTGCTCTACCTCTTATAGTTGGTAGATGATATAGTGACAGGCGGGACTCATCACATCAATAATCCCGCCCCAACATGGTCTCTGCATCAAATCTACCTCCATCGGCCTTGGCAAAGACCAGCCAGCGGCAACGCAAGGCCCATACTAAGTCTAGAGCAGGATGTGGCAACTGCAAAATCAGACGTGTCAAGGTGCGTATCGATTGCAAGGCAGGATCCTGTTGCTATTCCACAAGCAACCATCACGCTAACCTGCGTTCGTTTACAGTGCGACGAGGCGAAACCAAAGTGTAAGAAATGCATTGCCTTCGGGGTCTCGTGCAACTATGGGGCCAATGGCAGCACAAGCGTAGGAGAGCTGGTTCTTTCCTTTGAGGGCGCGTCTTGCATGGAGGCGCCGTCAAGAGCCCCCATCTCCATGAACCAGACTATGCTTGATTTGATCAATTACAATCTGCGCAACTCTCCAACTGGCAAGATGTTAGGAGACCAAATATACAAGGTCAGGACCCAGGACCTGGAAGTCCTCGATAGGTTCAGCAAACGAACTATCCTCACAATTGGTACTGATGTTACCAAATGGATCCTTCAAGCTGAGACCCCAAGGCTTGCCTGTCTTGTAAGTCCCAATGATATCAACATGTCTCAACATTGATTTCATTCAGTTTTATTTCTGGCTGTGGTACAGCCACCAAAGAAAACCTTGCAAAGACCCAGCCGCTCTGACTATACACCGCTTGTTCTCTCAATTTATGATTTCAAATGTCTTTCGTGTCACCACTTTCCTTGATATTTTCCAACCCTCAGTATGCTCCTACCTGTTTCCGAGGCTGACAAGAATTAGCATCCGTTTCTCATGCATGCCGTGCTCGCGTTCACACATTCTCACGATCGTCTCCTCAAGCGAGTGCCAACAAAGGCTGGTGCGACTGAGCTCTTCCACAACTACAAAGGAACTGCTCTCTTCAATTACAGACTGAATGCAGAAGTCACTCCGTCAGAACGTGACGCAATAGTAAGTCACCGGTCATATTATCAACTGTATCTCTTCGATCTATTTACCGGCCGGGCATGACGGTGGGCAATGGTCCGGAGAAATCGATCTGGGCAACACACCTACTGACTTGCATCTCCTCAGTGGATAACATCGACATTGATCGGGGCGATAGAATGGAGCAAAATCGAAGCCGAGTCACCCGAAGCGGCCTGGCCATTGAAAGACCTAGAGCCCGGAGAGCCAGACTGGTTGAGTCTCAGCCAAGGCAAGAATGAGATATGGGACTTCTGCGATCCGTCCAGGGCAGAGAGTTGCTTCAGAAGTCTACTTGTCAAATGCAACCTCGAAGGGGGAGATGCAGATTTCACACCCTACCAGCTCAAAGACGGGGGCTTCCATAACCTCCCTGGCCCGCTGCTGGACTTTCTCGAGCTCACAGACCCACTCGTCTGGCAATCGAGCCCTTATTATCGCGCCACAAACATCGTCTCTCAGCTTATACCCATCGAGTACAACCAGAGCAATCTTCTGAAGTTCACAACCTTCCTCTACCTAATGACACCAGAGTTCCGACAGCTATGGGTCCAAAAAGACCCCGGCGTACTCCTCTTGATCTCGTACTGGTACGCCAAGTCGATTCCAAACCAGCAGTGGTGGACCTCTAAGAGGGCAAGCCTTGAGTGCCAGGCCATCTGCATCTACCTGGAGCGCTACCACAACAGCATCCCGTATCTGGAGCGCTTGCTGGAATTTCCCAAACGATCTTGTGGCCTAGTCTCGACACAGCAATTCGCCGTCTAATGTAACGACAACGTTGTGTTATTAGCCTGGGCGACGGCGGGGTGGCTGTGGGCCAGAGGGGAAATGTCCACAATAATGTCAGAACAATGTGCGAGTCACGACAGGCAAATTCCTCCAATGCACGCGTGCTGGCAGGCTACTTCCGGTGTTATTATTAGTGGTCATCGACTCGCCGGCGCAATTGACTGTGATCGGTGCGCTTATGCCCCTGCACTAACATGCGGGGATCATGGTCGCTTCTCCCGAATCCGGGGGCAGTCTGTGGGGAAATGACCTGCAGAATACGACATGGGACGGGGATGGTATACACGAACAGCCTGCTATGGCACTTTGCCTAGCAACATTGAGCCGGCCGTGTGATGTCAATCCGGTTCGCCCGCGGAATATGTGAAGGCACGCGTTCATACCTATATATATTCAAGCATCCGCGATTGATCGTGGGCACGATGGGACGGACGCCAGCATCCGCCCGACCTCGGTTTCTCGGATCACAGTGTCTGCTGCCGATCTGAACTACCAGCATGTCGTCGACTATCCTCCTCGGCTTGTTCTTGACAAGCACCCTTGTCTCTGGCGCGACTGTGCGTACATCCACGCCGGTGCTGGGATGGAATTCGTATAACTACTACAACTGCTATCCGAATGAGTCCATCATCAAGAGCAACGCACAAGGTCTGGTCAACCTGGGGTTCGACAAAGCTGGTTATAATTACCTGACGGTAGACTGCGGTTGGAATGCCAACTACCGAGACTCCTCTGGCCAGCTGGTGTGGAACCCGAGCCTTTTCCCAGCCGGTGGTCCAGCTCTTGGTGAATACATCCATGGCCTCGGCCTGAAGTTTGGCGTGTATTCCGGCGGCGGTATCTTGCAATGCGGATCGACTGATCAGCCTGCTTCCAAGGGTGAGTGCAGCGTGACATGTGCTGGGTATTTGGGTATCAACTTATTTGAGGTTTATCTAACGCCTGTTGTTCCTTTATTCTAGGCCACGAGACGACAGACGCCAAGTCATTCGCAGCTTGGGGTGCCGATTCTCTCAAGTAAGCGCCCCTGCCACCCTGAGCCCTAGGGAAGTGAGACTGATTTCAAGATAGGTATGATAACTGCTTCGCCAACTCGACGACGGATGCGGCAAATTACGATGACCCTGTCACACAGGATCCCACGAAATTTCGTGTCATGAAGGATGCCCTTGACGCCACGTCTCGTGCCATGGTGTATCAAATCTGCCAGTGGGGCGTCGGAACTGACATTGGAACTTGGTGAGTGCTACCGGACATGTCAAGACTGCCCAAAGACAGCAGAGTCACTAACCTTGAACATCAAAGGGCTTCTGAGCTTGGAAACTCATGGAGAATCAGTAACGACATCTACAACGGCTGGAGAAGCATCTGGCGCATCACCAACCAAGTTGTGCCGTACTACAAGCACACAGGAGTCGGCAAGTACGCGGATATGGACATGCTTATCGTCGGCCTGAAAGCGCTCTCACTCCAGGAGGAGAAGTTCCACTTCGGAATGTGGGCGATCAACAAGTCCCCCCTCATCGTCGGAGCCCCCATGGACACCAAGCTGGCACCCACCGCGTCGCTGGACCTCCTCAAGAACGCAGAGGTCCTCGCTCTGAACCAGGATCCTCTCGGCAAGCAGGCCCAGCTCGTCCGCCGATACACCAACGAGCAGTATGACGTCTGGTCGGGCGAGCTCTCGGGCTCGCGCGTTGTGCTGGGCCTGGCCAACTGGAACAATGCCAGCCAGAGCGTCACCGTAAGCCTCCCCGCCGACCTCGGGATCGCCTCCGCCACGGGGCGGGACGTCTGGGCGGCCAAGGATCTCGGCACGCTCAGCGGCTCGTACACGACCACGCTCGCCGGGCACGAGCTGCGGCTCATCGTCCTCTCCAGCATCTCCAAGGCAACCACCGGCATCCAGGTGTCAGCTGGCTACCACACGGCCGCCACGGGCTCAAGCAGGTCCGGCGCCGCCGCCGTCGTCGCCTGCCCCTCGGGCCAGTGCCTCCCCGCCGGCAGCAAGGTCGGCAACATCGGGCAGGGACAGGCCGCCGCAGCCGTGACCTTCGCCAACGTCACCGCCAAGTCCGCCGGGAGGAAGCTCCTGGGCGTGGACTTTGTCAACTACGACGCCGCCCTGGCGTCGGCATGGGGGCTCGGGGACAACACCCGCAACATGACGATTGCCGTCAACAAGCCGGCCGCGAGTGGGACGCGCTTTGCTTTCCCCCTCTCGGGTGGTGACTGGTACGACTCCGGGCGGCTGTACGTCTATGTTGATGGGTTCCAGGCTGGCAGCTCGAACCAGGTGGTGTTCACCGCGTCTGGGACTGCGCAGACGTGGGCGCCGGATTTGGTTGGATTTGAAGTCTACGATATCGCGTGAAAGTCTTTTGATTCACTGTATATAACTTTCCCTCACGAGTGGGGACAGGGCAATGGTGTGCACACCTAGCCAATTTCGTGGCTTACTACTCACGCTCTATATGTTAATATGAGGCCATTCTCAAAAGAGGTTTTTATTGCATTCGTACCCCAAACATCCGACTTACAATGTGCTTCCAATTTGTAAAGCAGAATTACAAAGTTCACACAGACACTACCATTTGTATAAAACAGTCTGCATAGTATAGACTCGAGGTTAGAGGGAGAGAATTTGCAAGATAGTGCCTGTACTACTTCAGCACTGCTGTTGTCGGCTTGTATCTAGAGTCCTTGAGATTTTCTATGAAAAATAACCTCAATATATCAAAACAACTCTAGATTTGCAGACGGAAAAGTGGACTTGGGTGGACATCATGACATATCATCTAAATTGCCCTTCACGGGCGCAACAGACGTAACGCATGGAGAGCCAGTCATACCATCTAGCCACAAGGCAAACAAATCAGGAGTTGTTACGGCAGAGTCACAAAGTGTTTCACCAAGATGTATCGAGCGGTAGTTTTGAAGTCTTCGGCTTACTTGTACACATGTATATATATCGAGTAAATCTGACGCCAGAGTAGCGTGACCCGAGCCAAAACAGTTCGCCCGCCATGTACAAAAACCCCCAAAGCCCAGGAAAACGCCGTGATCAAGATGCAAACTCCGTGGGATCGGCCAGACACCGGCGGCCAGATCTCTTTCCGCCCTGGCGAGGGCAAATGCTGTCGTGGCTTCATCGAAGTAATGATGACAATAATGGTACACTGATCCATCCAAGGCCTGACCAAAGGGCCTGGGGCCGTTCCGAAACTCCGTGGGAATGATAAAAAGAAACAAAATTGTTGTATATATGAAGAATGACGCTTGAAAACATGGAACCAACAAGAGGTCGGCTCCCCGAGCCCGCGCAGGAAGCACGTGGCGAGGTCCAACGCGGGAAAGAGGAGCAAGAAGCAAAAAAAAACCGTGCATGTGGCCGGCAACGGGGTCTGCGGTCCAAGACTCCACACATGGTTGCTGGCGATAGGCCGAGAAGTGCAGGTAAGACCGGCACGGCCCGAACCAAGAACCAAAAAGCCGGGCCTGGACAACGGTCCTTAGAGCACAATAGATATGCCTTCGATAATTTTGAGGATAAACTATACGTGAAGTTCCCGGGCAGCTACACTGTCGAGAGGTGAGCCGAAAATTCATCCACGTATTCCGGCGGAGCCTTCGTGCCGTCTCGATGGCCCGGACAGGTCAATTTCATCGTCGGAATCCGACGACGAAGCCTCCGCCGCCACGCGGTCTAACATTGCGTCAAGGTCCTCGTATGACCTGATCCTGGGCTTGGGCCGCGTGGGCCTGCCGGACGCCGAGGCGAGCGGCACCGCGAACCTTCCGTGTGGCGGCAACATGTCTGCTGCTGTGCCATTTGGTTTCCGCGGTGGGACCGCGGGGCGCGCATATCCGGCGTGACGGCGAGGACTCGTGGGGTCGTCGATGTCCATCTCACTTAACGTGCTATGAGATCTCCCAAAACCTACGCGTTTCTTGGGCGAGTGCGCCGAGGGCAGTGGTTGTGAGCTATGGGTAGGACGGCCGTTTGGCAGGCTCTTTCTCTTGGGCGCCGAGGTAGGCAAAGCGGTCCTTTGTGAGGTGAATGCGGCCGAGGCGCCATTGCGCACACGCTCCAATGGTTGAGTTGGCCTCGGAAATTGCTTGAGGTTCGCAGAATTGCCCGGACTGCTCATGAAAAGCAGGGCCTCCATGGCGTCCTTCTCACGGTTGTTGTGAGTCGGGGACACCACCATGGGGTCCCCAGCAGTTTGCACGCCTCCGGGGCCAGGCGACAAATTTAGAGAGGCCAGCGAAGGTGTGCGTGGGCTGGCATGATGCGGTTGTGGTGGTGGGAAGTTGGGAGCGTGCTTCGAGTTCGGATTACGTCGAGGATTGCCCTCGCTGTGATGTGGCTGTATCGATACCGGAGGGGCAAGAGAGGGGATGTCCAGGAGCTGAGGATTTGCGGACTGGGATGCTGGGCTTGCTGGGGCGCCTCGTGCGGTATTGTCGGAGGATGGCATGGGCAAGGAGGCGGCGTGTGGAGTCAGAGGCGTTGGGGCATGTGAAGCCTGAATGCGCGGGCTGGCTGATGACCTTGGCGCGCCGGGGATTGTAGAGTTGCTCGACGCCGGGGAACCGCCCCTCGACGCCAAATTCTCGACCTGGTTGATGTTTCGCGATTCCCAGCCGTTGTTGACCTTGAGCAGGGCGTACGAGAGGCGTGTCTTCAGCTCGGAGGACAGCTGCGAGAATGACGCGTCAGTATCTGCTTACGAGGTCGCGGCAGTGCCAAAGACAGCGAGACGACATGTCGGGGACCGAACCTACCTCGGTGACGCGACTGCTAGCAGTAGAGGCAACGCTCACGGCGCTTGTGTTCCTCGAGTGGGTGGCGGTCCGGCCTGGGGAGGCCGTGGGGGAGAAGCGCGGGTCCTTGACGGTGCCGTCGGCGGTCCTCTTGACGGCCGAGCGGACGGGCGGGGCATGGCCAGGAAGTTTGTCCTGGACAGCAGCCAGTTGCGACAGCTGGAGCAGTTGCGACTCCTGGCTGGAGCCTTGGCCGCTGCCGTGGCCTCCGTCGCTGGCGGCCGTCTCGATCATGGGCGGGGAGAAGACGCGGTTCGACTCGTCGGAGGAGAGGTTGGTGGCCTGCGAGTCACTGTTGGACGACGAGCGCTTTTGTGAGGGTGGCGATCGGTGGGAGGCGACGTGATGTTGGTCCTGGGAACGGGGAACAGTATGGGAAGTGATGGTGTCGCGGGAGAGGAGAGAGTTGGCTTTGGCTATAGGGTTGGGAGCAATGTTGTCACCGAGTCCTGCCTGACTCGGCAAGCCGTCAGCAGGCCGCGACATGATCAACAATGGGCGCTGTGCTGAGGTCCAGGTCCAGGTCCAGGTCCGGGTCCGGGTCCTCCAACAAAGGCGATGGCGTCGTGACCGAGTTGTGGTGGTGGCGCATGCGCGCGGTGGGAGAGTGCAGACGGTGCGGTCGGGGGTTGGTGGACTCGGCGGGGAACTGCAACAGGGTGGGTGGTTGACGGTGACGGTGACGGGTGACTGGACTGGCGACGGTGCGGGCGACGGGAGGCGGGACGGGACACAGACAGGCTGGTGGACGGACGGGCGAGGTGGTTGCGACGCGCAGCGCGGTAAACCGATAGGTTCTGGGCGCTGGGTGGGTGATCCCTGCCTACTCGTGTACTGTGTAGCAGCCCGTAGCAGCAGCAACCCAACACCTAGCTCTGGGCTGTCACAGGCACAGAGGGTGGCTTCCTTTACAGAGATTGAGTTTTAGGATATGGCCCTGGGCATTTCCAAGTGGCAAATGTCTTCACATCAACCAATCCAGCACTCAACCAAGT
Organism: Diaporthe humulicola; assembly: GCA_038088545.1. NCBI lineage: Eukaryota > Fungi > Ascomycota > Sordariomycetes > Diaporthales > Diaporthaceae > Diaporthe > Diaporthe humulicola. The sequence goes on along the minus strand of JBBWSL010000050.1, from coordinate 291,824 downwards.
CGCCCGGTCGCATGCAGCGTGTCGCATTTATTTGCAGTCACCAGGCCGACGCGGTTGGTTCGCGGACGGGTGGGCGGGCAAAAGCGTGTGCTGTGTGGACTCGACTGCGTTTCGTTGGCGGGGCCCCTTGTGGGCAGGTGGGCGGTGGACGGCCAGACGGGCGCTGGCTCCCACCCACCCAATAGCGTAGTGGGGTCGGCCCGGGGCTTCTCGACCGCTGGCTACCACTTGAGCGAACTACTACTGGGCATGTGTCGATTGCAGTGACAGGGCCATTCCTAGTCCGTCCATCTCGTCGCCCCAGCCACCCACTTCTCCAAGCTCGCCTCGCTTGAATCGATCCAATCGTCCATGTACGTCGGCTAGACACTCGCGTGCCTGGCAAGCGCGAGTCCATCTCTGAACTGGGTCGACCAAAGCAACCCGGGCCTGCGCCTGAGTGACCACAAGATGAGTCAAAAATTCATCCAAAACTCGGGGCGTGAGCGACAATGTCCTTGTTCTCTCTGCTCTGCCGCGCCAAGCCTCAGCCGCGGTTTCACGTGACCTACAATGTACAAGTCTGTACCTACACGAGCACCACCCTCTCTGACCCCAAATGGATGAGAGGACGGCCTTTGGACCGGTCTTCTGCCGCATACAATTTTTTGACCCATAAAGTGCCAAAGCAACCCGTCTCTGTGCAGGTAATGGCGGCGGATGTGGTTCCTCTCAAGTGCTATTTGCTTGGTTTGAGACATGTCATGCCTCCTAATTTGAAGATCACCTAGAACTACACAAAAGCTAGGTATTTCTTAGTATCTCAAGCCTCGCTCTCCCCTTCTTTAAAGTAAATGCCCATAGTCCATCGACAACCGCAATATCGACGAAACTGAAGACTAAGCTGCCGCCAAAGACAAGAGAGTGATATGTCCATGCATTCGCTTCATTCAGTCCCTTGACCTGACAAACTATTGCCCATGGTAAGACGTATATTATATTGCTTGCCAGGCTTTGATAGAGATACCACTTCGGCCGTGTGGCAAGCAAGACAGTGGCCATCATAGTGGACATGGCATAGAAAATGTAACACCAATCAATGGTCCTCCACATTCTTTCTGTTATGTCTGCAACCTCTTCCGAGCCGCTGAGATAATACGCGAAGGGCCGGGCGCCGAATCTTGAGAGGAAGATGGCAAGGGGTACTTCAAATATGAGAGCCAGAGCCATCGACCGCAGGGCTGGTTTTACCAGGCGGTATAGAACTAGCCACGATACCCTGGGTTGTCTTGTCAAGGGGCCAATATCCCTACGCCACTGTCCTGTTTGCAAGTAGCAGGTCAGTCCTATCCTTTTTAAGCATTAATTTCAGAGAGATTTATAATACCCCATTGGTGGCCGATGAAAGCAAGAGATGTAGCTTCTAATGCTTGAACGGGTACCATCACAAGTCCTGCAACAAAAGCTGGTGAGCATATGGCGCACCAATCAAAGAATGTTTTACCCACCCCACCGTATTGTGTTAAAGATGCCCCAGGCTGTAGCGTAAGTTGTTCCAAGTGCCACGATAGTCGTGACCAGCCAGAGGTATAGGACGTTGCGGATCGCCGATTCAGCAAAGGTGGCGAGACCAGGGCGGAGTAAAACTTTCAGTGCAGAGAAGCTTGGTCGAAGGGAATGCTGGTCATACGTATGCTGAGAGGGAGAAGTGTTCCGGGAAGCCTTGAAAGAGTTTGCATAGAGGAAGTAGCCCAACCCTACAAAAGCGGAGACCAGATTGCAGACCAGCTGGATGGCTGCTTGCGTGTTGACTGTTGGCGTTATCCCGCGGACGTGGAACTTGGAAATGATGATCAGGTCAAGTAAAATGTTGATCGCAAACTTAACCGAGCTGATAATCAAGGGCACATCAGGCCTGTCCAAAGCCCTCGTGGCAGCCGCGACCGCCGTCTCGATGGTCCCGCTGAGGGCCGAAAAGGCGCTGATCCTCACATACGTCAAGCTGGCCTGGCGGACCTCGATGGGGACAAACCCTTGCGCGAACGTCGAAGCCCCCGAGATGAAGGCGATGCTCAGGATGAGGCCGAGCGCCGCCTGGAAGAGGATGAGCGTGTGAGTGAGCTGTAGCCGCTGGGCGATGCCTCGGGATGCTTTGTCGCCTATTATAACCCATGCCGCACGAGGCAAGCCCTCGTTGATCACCTCGGAGATGGTGCCCATATACGTATACACGTCGCTAGTGACGACCATTGAGGAATCGATGTTTGCTATCCAGAGTTTGGAGAGGGTGCTGTACAGGGCAGGGAGGATGAATGCGGCGAGGTTGAAGAGCAGTGCACCGAAGTATCGGTTGCGACGCCACCATTCTCCTTTCGTAGAGTCGTGCTGGTTGCCATGTTCCGTAGTCGGCGACGATGGGGTGACAGCGTCCGCCGTGTCTGGAGGGTTTGAATCAACGACGATATCATCCTTAGGCAACATCTTGTATATCCAGCGTGAGGACCGAATGATGGGCATGTCGAGAGTGAAACGACGACACAAGAACGTTATATCCTTCTCGGCCCAGAGCAAACTGGGATCGGCGATTTGCTGTACGGCCAAAACGCCAAAGAAAATTGTTGCTTGCGCCTATGCAAACTATTCGCGTGAGTATGATGCCAAGCCTCCATTGAAGGATGATGGTGTGTATTGTGATGCAATCAATCACTGGCGTTATCAAGCCTCATGGATCATCAAAACAAGAAGCGCCCTCAGGCTTGTACTTAAGCAAGGAGTCAAAATGCTTGGACTGATCCAAAACATAATAGCTTGAATCTACTTTCAAGTAACTCGAACGTACCAGGCACTGATGTTGGGTACACAGCCAGTTCAAAGAAACAACCTTGGGAACCCCGCTCGGTAGGCCTCCCGCATCTACGACGAGGGACGGCTTGCTGTACGGCCGAGGGCTGCATGAGCGAATGGGAAGTCCTAATACAAGGATGGGGTATCTGTCTCCGTCTCTCAACGGCCCGAGACTCTACACTACAGTAATGCAACAATTCTGGACTCAACATCAACTCGAACACCTCCGCTCTAGTACTGAAATCGCCACCTGGGGTCATCGTCGCCGAGAGTCCAGTCGTCCAGCTGGCCCACCTCCTTGACCTCCTCAGCAATCGCTTCCCTCTTGGTGTTCTCCTTTTTCAATATCCAGTACAGAAGACTAGACACTACAATATTTGCCAAGAGGTAGCCCAGTGCGAAGCTGTGCCCGACAATGTACCGCGGCCCGTCATTTGCACGGTACAGCTGCGTACCCAAGACTGCACCGCAGTTTCCAATTGAGATTTGCATAGCGTTTGCGATAGCCCGCTTAGTCTGGCCAGAGACATTGATAGCCGGCCAGGACAGGGCCAATGCGGTAGCTGGGTAAATCCCGCCGGCCGCGAAGAAGGTTCCAAGATAATGGACTCCGGGTCGGCCAACGGGATCGGTGTTTGCGAGCAAGATGATATAGCCTATCGCTCCAAAAGCAGCTGACCCGGCCACGAAGATGGCGCGCTTGTTCAGCTTTTCGGAGAGGATAGCCACTCCGAGGGTAGTGAAGAAAGCGAAAGCATATGGAGGAATGGTCAGAAGTTGGGCCCTAGCTGCTGTGTATCCCAATGACTTGATGATACTTGGCTGTATTCATAGTTAGAAACGCTGTCGAGATAACAGAGAAAATCAAATCATGTTACGTACCAGGAACAGAGAGTATGTGTACAAGGGCAAACTCATAGTGTGGAAAGCGAACCCGTAAAGCCAACACTTGGGGTCCTTGAGTGCTTTGTTGACATTCCCCCACGTGAAAACCTCGTTGTGCGTTGAATCGCTGTCGGCGGAGAGCCTAGCTTGAATCACAGTTCGTTCTTTCTCGGTCAAAAATCCGGCAGTATCTGGATAGTTGTAAATGAACCAGTATGCAAAGACGGCGACCACAATGGTTGCGAGACCCTCCTGTAATAGCAATTTTTTAGCAAGAGTACTGACAACTCCTCGTTCAGTAGACTCTGGACGGATTTACCAATATGAAAATCCAGCGCCACCCATTAGACCAGACAATACCTGCCATAAAGCTGATTCCCTAAACTCAATATCAGTATCGAGTTATCATCGCTGTAAGAGGATCTCGGTTCAGCTCACATAGGCGAGTATGCCACCAAAAGACCCTGCAAGTGCTGCGGCAGAGAAGAAAAGCGAGATCCTATATTGCCTTTCACGTCGCTTGTACCACATGGAGAAATAGTACACAACTAGATCCAGTTATGTTAGCCACATGTCGAGATGAAAATAACAATTTAAAGTGAACCTTGGAAGTGCACAATTTCACTTACCACCTGGGAAAAGGCCGGATTCGGCGACACCCAGGAAAAACCTGGCGACGAAGAAACCAGCAAGATTATGGACAACTCCAAGAAGCGTGGCGACGATTCCCCAAGCGATCGTGAGCGTGGGCAGCCATAGCCGTGGCGAGGTTCTCTTGAGGATGATGTTGCACGGTATCTCGAACAGGACGTAACCGATGAAGTATAATGTCAGGCCGGTCAGGTACTGGTTGCCGCTCATCCCCAGGTCGTCGGCGAGACCCTCGATTCGGGCGTTGGCGACGTTGCTTCTGTCCAAGAAGGAGAGCAAGTACAGAATCCCCACGGCTGGTAGCAGGCGGAGGTCGATCTTGCGGAGAAGAGCATTTTCGTTGAGGCTGGCGGTGCCGGCTTCTTCATTGTCAGATGAGGAGCCGGGGCTCGCGGTCTGCTTCTCCGCCACCTTGTCGTCAGGATATTGGACGGTTTGTTCCGCCATACTTGCGGGGAAGGATGGCCAGTGGGCGCGGGATGTGAACCTAAGCAGCACACACAAGCGCTCTGCGATGGGAGTCGGCGTAATTCAGAACGGCGCAGTGCAGCGTTGGACAGAAACACGCGTCGGGATCAAGAGCGACTCGGGAGCTGGAATCTGGGTCACAGCGATTCAGATCATGCAGCGCGAGGGCGGCAGGTCAAGATTTATTAAGTGATTAGCCCTCGTCCCGGCACTTCAGAGGCCGACCCAGTCGGCTGGGACGAAGGGCAAAACCCTACACAGTATGCAGCGTCCTGCCTACGCGAGTTAAGTTATCCATCATCGTTAGGGGCGATGGCGACATTTGTAGATGATGTAGTGCTATTGGAACTGTAATATGTGATTGGACGGCCCGGGCCCTGTCGCCGTTGCGTGCTCGATTGACAGGGGGTTCGAGCGCAGATCAAGAATCGGAGAAAGCAGCAGTGACGGGCCTGAAACCCCAATGCCGCGGAAATGTGCACCAAATTCTGACAACTTTTCTGTCATCAAGATTGCGAAGCTCGCCGATGGAGGTGGTCTAGTTAGCTTGATGCCACCATTCACAACGTCTGTGTGACGAGTGTTGATGTTCCGGCCACGTGGGAAGGTTCTTCGGAGGCCGGTCACGACATTGCCGCTTGGGCTTGTCACCGGTCGGAGGCTTTGTACAAATCCAGCATCGCCAGGCTCGTCCCTCTTGACTCTTGGGGTAGCTTTCTTCTTGGCGAGCTCGTCCGTCACACCTTCACCTCACTGGTAGCCTCGCCATCTCAACCTCAAATGCCGCCTTCAACACCATGTTAACCTCGGTTCTGGGCGCCCGAGCACGAGCTGAGAGATGTCTTCTGCGCAACAACTTGGGCGGACTTTTATGGAAGCGCAACCCACCACGCGATTGGAAGCGCCATGTCGCCTAAGGAGCAAGGGGCACGAGGTGCAAAGAGATTCGTGGGCGAATGACGGTGATTCTTTGCAGAGCTTCCCACTGACCAGCTAAGAATTTTGAGTCCTCGATAGCACATGCCTTGGCTGAAATGAGGTTATTGGCGTTGCTTGATCAGGATAAGCCCGAGAACTTTGCTTAGCGGCTCGGGCTATCTCAGCAGCTGCTCTCTCTAACCAGGGCGACCTTGCTGAAATGAAAATGTTGCTATTCGCAAGAGTTGCGCTTCAGCTTTCAAGCTGTCGGCCCCGTTTTGGTATTTTCTTGCTCAAATGCAGTTCAACCATTCCGACGAGGTTGACAAGTCTCAGATTATTGGCTATAACCGAGAGGGCAGGATCCTCTTGGTACTGATGACAGGAGTGAAACTCTGCGTAGAAGATATGAGGCCAGCAGACATATGCTGGGCGGGTTTGAGGCGGCTGTGGATAGCCAGACCTTATGGCTTCTCAAACTAGACCAAGTAAATGTGCAGTGAGACCATGTCTGTTATCTTATAGTTGCTCTGCCCACCTCTGGAGTATAGTGGCGGATTGAAGGTGCCCGTGCATCACCCGGACTCCTGGTCACATTTTTTGTTATTAAAGAGTAATAGGTCCAAGACAACCAGAGGTTGGCAACTGACGCCGGTGTGAGAGCTGCCTCCGTACGGATGAGGTTCGTGTGAAGAGGATGGTCGAAGGACCAGGATGATCATTTCAAGGGGCTGAGAGGTAAATGGTAGCTGGAGCAAGAAGAGGTTGTTCCAACAAAGGATGCAGTTTTCTTTACTCCCTACATCGGTGCTGTCAAGAAGGAAGACTTCAGCCTGTGGCTCAGATTGAACTTCACTCAGCTGAATGCTACAAAATTGCGAATAAGGTATTGTATGACAGCAGGTGAGTAGAGAGTGTCTTGCAGAGATATGTAGTACACTCGAATGCAGCAGATGTGTGGCTGTCAAACAAAAGTGTATGTGTAAGTAAGTAAGTAAGTAAGTACATTGCAGAAAGCACATTGTGCTGTCTGGGCCCGAGATGGTGCCAGGTTTGTTGGTGTGTGTGTGTTCGGCAACTCCCGAACCCCTAGGTACCCTGTTCGAAGTTTCCGCCTGCAGGACGAACAGTGGGGATCGCCAACAGAACGTTTCACAGGACAGGGGTCTCGGCCCTCTCGCCCTCTCTAGCGCGTTGTGGAGGGTCGCAGGCTGGGAGGAACACCAAAGAGCTAGGAGCTGTCTTTGGCCTGTGCGGGGATGTTTTCGACTACGTGCAGCTCGCGCCTCTACTTCAAGGGACAAAACCACATCATTGACAAGACCCAGGTCAGCACACCACACCAAGCATCTTTGTCCGGTCGAGACAAGCAACGACAGCACGACTCGCTCATTCCATTTCCCGTCAACCACATACCTTCGACCAGTGTCCAGGCTGCTCGTTGGCAAGAGAATTGTCCCCATATAAGTACCTGCCCGACGCGGTGCCTCGACTTCGGACCCTTGTCTCCCGCATCCCACGCGCGTTCACCGCTGACAGCGACGACAACAACGACGACCACAATACTCAACCTACTAGCGTCTAATTGTCCGTGGCCCTGACGTCCCAATTGAATCTGCTTTGTCTTCTTTCCGGCCTTGTTCTACCGGGTCGTCACCGTTTGGGGCCATATCCGTTGGGCAGAGTCCCCGGAGTCGAGACAGCCTCGGGCCTCATACAACAATTCCCAACGTCACGATCGAGAGCGCGGCTCCTCCGAGTACTACAAAACGCCCGAATTGTCCTCGTGGTCGGATCGAGTCATCGGTGGCCTCTTTCGCTACTGGTCCCCGCGACGTCCTGTGCAAGCGGTCAGACGACACTCCGTGGCGTGACACCTTCACTGCCGACAAGGGGAAAGAAAACGCCAACTAGGTCGAAGCGCGCCCACCAAGATACCAGTGTTACAGCTGGGGTGCCTTTTTTTTTCTGCTGAAGCTACGACAGACCGCACTCGGAGGCCACAGCACATGCTGGTCCAACCGGGAACGCGTTCAAGCTCACGGATGGACGAGACGAGCATACAGAACAGCCACGTAAACATTCTTGCTGGAATACTGGGAGGATCAAAGGATACAGCCCTGGACCACTCCCTGGGTCAGGGCCGTCCCTCTCAACGAGGGACTGTGGGAGGCAGGCCACCGGAGCGTGGCAGCGTCTGCCCCAGCGGCGTTCCAAGTCCTGATCTTCTCTAGACAGTGTCGGACTTGCCGTTGCAAGGACCCTGTGCTAGTCCAAAATGCCCACGATCCATGTCCAGGCTGGATCATCAGCCCAGCTCCAGGAAATCGCCGACTCGCTGTGGAAGGCGAAGAAAGTCGTGGTCGTAACAGGGGCCGGGATCAGCACCAATTCTGGGATTCCTGTGAGTACCTTTGCGTGTACGCATACACCTTTCAAATGCGCTCTGCTGACAACATCTGCAGGATTTTCGCTCAGAGAATGGCTTGTACTCCATGATTCAAAGCCAATTTGATGCCGCTGCCAGATTAGATGGAGCCAAGGTCCGAGGGAATGGGGCCTCATCAGACGACAGTGGTGATGAGCTGCGCCCTAAGAAGCGCAGAAAGTTATCGCTAGTCGGTGACAGCATCGAGGTCGGTGTTCCGAAGTTGGAAAGGGACTCGACGGCCGAAGGCGACAGCATCAAGGTATTGGGTCCTGACGACAGTCAGGTCTCAGACACGACCGAAGGGGACAATCATGGAGACCAGGCCCTAATAGATGATACGAAACCAAGCGATGAGAATGGTCCCGACCATGGGCGGAGAGACCCGGGAGAGGAAGTGGTTGATTTGCTCACTGAGGAATCAGTGCTTGCAGGCGGAGCTTCCTTTCTTGAACCGGGTGAACAAGGGGACTCTCAGCACGAGTCCAGCGGTCGGGGCCTGTGCAGCAAAGGGGCGGACGATGACGGCAAAGACAAGGCTGGCCCTCCCGGAAACTCACAAGTGCAAGCCATACCCGTTCCGACCGCCGCATCCTCGAGACGACCGTCCCGGCGCAGCTCTCCGGCACCCGAAGCACAACCCTCGCACCAGGAGCAACGAGACCCCGAAAACTCTGGGCGCAGTGCGCCAAAATCCCCGAAATGCTCTTCAGATCCGCGCAATGCCTCATCGTCGGGGTCTTCGACCCCCAAACAAACATCTTCTGACTCTGGAGCCCAAACGAACACGCTCAGCTCTCCCCTGTCCTCACCTCCGCCGATCCTTTCTGATCCTTATGAGGAAGCATTCCACCACTCACCCACATCAAGTAGCAGGTGTACATCACCAGAGTCTGCATCTGAGGCAGATACCTCACCACCCTCGTCACGGCCCTTCAATTACTCCCAGACCTTCAAGCGTGCAAGCCTTTCGACTATGAAGGGACGTGACCTTTTTGACGCCTCTATATGGTCAGATCCGGTCAAGACCTCCGTATTCTATACCTTCGCCACCAACCTTCGTCAAAAATCCAGAGAAGCTTATCCCACCGGTTCTCACCACTTCATCAGCCACCTTCGAGACTCTGGCAGGATGGTTCGGTGTTACACGCAGAACATTGACCTTCTCGAGGATAAAGTGGGTTTGTCTACGGGCCTACTGCTCGGGCCAGGTAGCAGATCGCGATTCTCTGCTCGAGCTTCACGAGCAGCGGCTGCCGCTGCATTGGCGACGGCGACGGCGACGGCGACAGCAGCAGCAGCAGCAGCAGCAGCGACAGCAGCAGCGACAACCGCCCCGGCTGCTTCGATTGCCTCCGTCCCAGCTGATAGCACTGATCGCCCAGAAGCGGTTGCTGAGACCTCCCAGCCAATCGACGGACGCCGCGAAGAAGAGGAAAAGGACGGCGCCAACGACACGACACAGTCGCTTGCCACAGAGGGAGCAAAAGATCAATGCCAACCAGGAGACATCCAAACGGGTCCCTCCTCTCCAGAACCGGACCGAGGGGTAGAGTGCGTCTACCTCCATGGCTCGCTGCGCTCCCTTCGCTGCTTCCAGTGCAGAGGCGTAATCGACTGGGACGAGGGCGATCGAGAAATACAAACCATGTCTGGAAATCAGCCCCCCTGCCCTCGCTGTGAAGATGCGACCACAGCCAGACAAGAAAAGGGCAAACGTGCTCTCGGCGTTGGAAAACTGCGACCTGACATTGTCCTTTATGGCGAAGAACATCCCGAGTCACAGCGGATATCTGACATCATACAGCACGACCTGTCTCTTGCGCCAGACTTGCTCATAATCATGGGCACCAGTCTCAAAGTCCATGGCCTCAAGACCGTCGTCAAGGAGTTTGCGAAAGCGATACATAACAAGAAGGACGGCAAAGTCATCTTCATAAACTATACGAAACCGGCTGACAGTGTCTGGGCGGACACAATCGATTTCTGGGTGGAGATGGACTGCGATGCCTGGGTGACCGATTTAAAAGAGAAGAAGCCTATCATTTGGTCGCCACCCGGTACCATTGCCGACGAGTCTCGAAGCACAAAGAGAAAACGGCGTGCCAATGTCGAGTCAGAAAAGGTGACGGCCGCCAAGGGAGATGTCAAGGGCGAGGGTGCTGACGATACGCCTACGAGCGAGCCAAAAGTCACCACAAAAAAGGCCGAGAAGAAATGTCCACAACCGGCAACGAAACCTTCTGCCCCGAAGCCTGCACCGAAGCGGCCAGTTTCCGAGCGAGAGCACAAGGATAATGGAGCATATTGGACTACCAGGATCATGGCGAATTTGGCCTTAATCAGTGGACGTGAAGTGAAGAAGTACTCGACCATGTCAACAACACCTGCACCGGCAAAGAAACCTCCTGGGACTGTGCAAACTGTTTCGAAGGCTGCTGAACCAGTCGCACCAAAACAGCCACTGAAGAAGGGCCGTGGCCCACGCCTTAAGAATGCGAGGACAAGAAAGCCTGCCCCACCAATTGCCTCACCCGAGATTGATGCCACTACTTCGACGGCTTTTCAGGATCGACCCAGCCATCAAACCGGTCAAGCAGAAGATCAGAAGCCCGGTGCAGATGCGTTGCGTGCAGACCGCCCTAGTCTCCAGCAGGAGCGGGCCACATTCAGTGGCGAGAGTGCTGTTTTCGCTTTGGCGGAGCCAAAGCCGGACCCGGATGTTAAAGTCGCGCAAGACCCAAGAGATGACTCCAGAAGTACAGCACAAGCCGGCCAAGAGATCCTAGTGCCGGACTCGGGTGACAGTGCTGATACCACCAGGGTTGAAAGCAACTCTATCCTTGCGGCGGTCAAATCGCATCACAGAATCAGGAAACCCAAAGCGATTTTTGAACCAGAGCCCATGTCCTTCTCGAAATCAGGGCGGGGGACTCCTGCATCGTCAGCAGTCAACGCCAAACCCAGGGCGAAGCCAGCACAGACGAGGAAAGGCAAAGGCCCGGGGAAGGCAGTGAAAACCGAGCCAACCAAGCCCACTCGAGTAGAGGAGAGTGCTATCCTCCCGCCCCCGATACCTTTGCGTCGTCCGGTCTCAAAGTCCAACACGAGCAAATCTCCCGAGTTAGGACGATGCGGTACTCCTGACGAGGTGTACAGGTTAGCACCTCTCCACCCAGAGAACTTGGAGAACTACAAGTTTCAAAGGCAACAAAGCGATCGGCCATACCCTCTGGCCAAGCCGCTCGAACCAATTGTCGTTGTAGAGGGCCCGCCCTCGGATATGTCCCCAACGTCGCCTCAGCACTGGCAGAACCGCGCCTTTCTTCTTAGGGATCCACAATCAAGAAACTTCGAAGGGCCTTGCCGAGGTCTCGACTTTGTCAGCATGACACCCGCAGCACAGCCAGAGAGACAAGCTATAATGATGGGTGTGCCGCCGGCTCCTCCGCCACCTTCACAGCTGGCCACCCAGCTAGCCATGATAACCGCGCCTCCGTCATACAGCTCGTCTGCGTTTGCCAGCACGCCGGTCATGTTGCCCCAAAGCTTAGGAAACGAGGACGCACATACGCTACCGAATTCGCAATCAGTTCACGACAGCCCGAGCCGGCAGCTCCATCAAGAAGAAGCCCTTGAGGCCGCCGCTGCTCTGAACCAACTGAGAAGTCCTCCTATCTTCGACGAGAGGCGCTTTCTGCCCTGAATTGGGGCATCGAGAAGAAGTATGAAGTATGAAACGCGACAAAGTGATTCAAAAAACTGTCTTCCGTCTCAATTATACACGTACATTATGCAGCATTACAGCAGGAGTATCAGTGGGACGGGCATCCATTTGGTTTAGGGGGCCTTCAGGATAGCATCACACCAAGACTCATTCATGTCCAAGCATCATTGAAATGAAGAAGAATCAAGTATGAGTTCAACTACCACTATCAATTGGTTGTGACCGGACATTTCTTTTCCGGCAGCAGCTACGATAATGCTATCAAGCGGGACCGTCCCTATGATGATGTCTACTGGTGCCAAGTAGAAACTGATATGCCCTACTTTGGAGATAACAAAACATTATATTTGAGTCTACGGGTTTCTGTCAGAGGCGCCTTGAGCAATGTGCCGTCTAGTGACGAAACAGACTTTCAGAGTGGCGATGCTTGTCCTGACGAGTTTGATAGAGCAAGAGTCCCAGCCCATCTGCTTGTGTCTTCCGTGTCACGCTCGCTGCTAATTTGCCAAGGCAAAATATCGTAAGGTGTACCGATCTGGAGGAACGCCCTCCCCCAAGTATCTAGCACAGCATCGTGGTTACGCTGTGAACCAATGCTCAGTCCCCATACTAAAATCAATTTCGCCAGCGGCATGGCGTTTCATGCATCGCATCAACTCTCCGAACCAACGCGGCGACAGTGGGAGAGCTCGTCGCACCAAAACTCGACGTGCCTGGCGGCGAGTGGGCATTCCTTTGCACAGAACCACAGGATTGCCGTCATGCGCCGCATGGGGATCAATTTCGACAGCCTCTTCTTTGTCTCATTCGAGACCCACGCATCCATCTCGTCGAGGAAGGCAGCTCGCACTGTAGCGAAGTCGTCCCAGTCCTCGACGCCCTGACAGATCCTGACCCGGTCAGATGGCTTGCACCAGGCAGGCCGCGGAGCACCCAGGAGAAAGCCGGCTGGTGCGTGTGCTGTTGATGCGTAGTATCTCCTGTGGCGCTTGTTGATGGAGTTTCGGCCATGGGTGATGGAAATCCGCTTGATATGGCTGATGCAGCTGTTTCCTAGGGCGCCGCTGTCCCAAGGCGAAATGGCCTCAAACATGGCGATGTGGCGCTTATATGCAGCATCGATGGCGCAGTAGTCTTGCTCACTGGTTAAGAGGGCGAAGAGGTCACGGCTGGAGGAGGCTCCAATGTGGAGGGCGAACTCGTTCTCTCCGTAGTAGATGGGCAGGGTCTCGGCGCGAAGCTGCCTACTGACACGTACGAGCGGCGGATGGGCCAAGGTGCAAATGACTTCCTCTATACCCTCGGGTGTGGTTGGAATCAAGGCTCTTCGATAGACCATGTTTCGGATCTCGGCCGGGAGCGCAAGAAATCGGAAGGTCTTTTGTGTGTGGCATGTGAGCAAACAAACGTGGGACGGTAGAAGCTGAGCAACTAGGCTCGTTTGCACTTCGTAAAGACAGGCAACGTACTGTAGATTGCGAGACATTCTTGTCAAAGCTCTTCAGCCCATGCCTCGAATGGGTAGTCATCGCAGCTGAGGATTCTGTCGGGAGATAGGCAGTTGCGTGTGGTCAAGGAATAGTATGTGAAAATGCGGTGGTCCCTTTGTGGAAGTCAACAAGCTCGGGGCTGCTGGCACACAGGTACATGTGGGTGATGGGCCTCGAAAGCCAGAGCACAGTATCCCCACAAGCCCAAATTCTAGGCAGAGACATCAAGTGGTTCGGTTTTCCCAGGTGGTATTCAACTCAGCTCAGTTCAATCAGTGCTTAGGCACATGGTCAAAAAAACTGTCAACTGCTTTATGGTCCCAGCACATTTCGCACAATTCAAAACGTTCAGGAGACAAGATGATGATTTTGGGATACAACTCAAACGTTTCTACTTCGAGACGATTTCCAACATTCTTTGTCCTTCCTATGGCAACCTGACTGAATCTTCCGTCACATCTGCTTACACTGAAGCGAACCGGTCCAGGTAATTTGAATATGTCTAGTCAGAGCCTCAAGAACCATAGGGAACACCATCCTGCTGGACTATATCTCAACCTTGGAATCTTATGCTTTCAACTACATTGTCAACTAACTCTGTCCAAATGTTATGACGCCGCACGTTTTCTCACAGACCTTTTCCACAAAAGGTGCCAGCGAATACCAGCTGGACAAGGAAAGTGAGTTATTGTGGCTCTACTATGATGGAACAGCGAGCGATCTCAGCTCCATGAGTGGGTGGGTTGCGAAATTATTTTGTTTGCAGCCCTGTCGTAATTTGTTTGATAGGCTCTGTAGCAGGTGATCGTGTATCAGATCTATAGCACACTCTTCAATTTGGGGACAACTGTTTGCTTGAACTTCGATTCCCTGATCACTGGGGCAAGCACGCAATAAGAATATTAGGCAGAGTCCCCGGTATCGGACCTTGTACAGCGTTGACTCGTTCAGTAGAAATTGTCACAGCTTTTCTCCTTTGCAATTAGTCCTCGTCGACTGTCTCTTTCAAGGATCACAAGTACTGCGCATTTGCTCTTTAGAACCAATATCCATCATAACTTATCCCGGATTACCGATTTCTCTTTACTTCCTGGCTACACAGCCGTCACGGTCTATCCACCCTGCGTACACTGATATTCTAAGCGGAAGAAATGGCGGATTCGGAAGTCAAGCTCTCGGCATTTTACGGTGTCTCTTCCCCTTGGGCCTATTTAGGTGCTGAACGCATGGTGGCCATCGCAAAGCAACGTGGTGCAAAGCTCATCCACCGTCCGATTCGTGTTATTCAGGCGAATGGTGGCATTCCACTCAGAACTCGACCTGACAGCCGACAACAATACCATGAAATCGAACTTGATCGCTGGAGTAAACACCTAGGAATCCCTCTGAACCTGAAGCCAAAGTTCTGTAGGTTGAATCCTGGAACTCCTTTCGCCCTGTCTTTGGTATTCCTGAATCTAAATTCATGATTTCAACTCATACTCTTGGAACACAAATGCTCTGCAGTTTTAACCCGCTGCAGGTGACAGTTTGCTGACATCGATCATCAAATAGACCCTTGCCGAACCATCGAAACGGCAGCGCAAGCCATCATAGCGCTGCAAAAAGCCGGACACGATGTCTCGGGGTTTTCTTTTGCAGTCCAACGCGCACTTTGGGCAGAAGATCGGGACATTGCAGACCTAGCAACACTCAAGGAAATTGCAACGGCCACACTGGGCGCTGAGGCCGCCGAGTTGGTTCTCGAGCCGCAAAAGGCGGACATAGTGGCGGACTGGGAAGAGAACCTTGCCGAGGCTGAACGAAGGGGTATTTTTGGCACGCCTACTTATGTAGTGGAGGACGAGCTCTTTTGGGGACAGGACCGGTTGGACTTTGTCGATCGAGCACTGGCCTCTGCTACAGCAAGGCAGCAGGTGAAGGAGAACTGATTCGGTCGATTCACACTCCGCTGAAGCCCGTTTTCTGGAGACTGACGGCATCAGACAGGATAATCTTAGAACTAGCCAAGTCATCGCGTATATCGAGCAAAGCATATGATCTCTTAAAGGAAGTTTCTGCTTCTTGGAGGAGAGGGCGTATATATCGATTTCAACTTGACCAGGTGACAATATTCAAAGCCTGGCAAATTGGGCTCAAACATGCATGCTGACTATATAGGTACAGTACAAGCTGCAGAGCCAATCCAAATCCTCAAGCACCCACTAGACCACCTAACAAGTGAAAACAGCTGGGCCAGGGACCTTGTAAGTTTGTGCTGCGGGATGTTAGCCGGGATTGTTCTCCTAATAGTCCGGTACATGTTTGTTTGGACTCACCCTTGTAAGCATCGTATGTGATGCCCGCATCGCTGCCCTTGTAGGCACCCGGGAAAGCAACGAGGTTACCAGGGGTAGTCGATCCGCCGCCGGTGACCTTGAGCTGATGGCATCCCGGGTAGAATTGTGCGCCTGGGTACGCATATGCCGAGTGCAAGGCAATGATCTCGTGGCGGACGAGGTAGGAGCCTGCTTTGAGGCAGGAAGGGATAGTGTATTTTACTCCGGCATTGCCAGCGACCATCAGGGAAGACTTTGGGCTGGTTAGCATGGTCTTGCGCGGAACCTGATCAAACCGGAATGCTTACATCGGCCCACGTGTTTGTCGTTCCAGAGCGGCCTCCCTCAGCGATCTTGAACCAGACGGCGCTGTGGAGATTTGAAAGGTTAGTTGACACGGAAAGTCCCAGCAATGAGGTCTGCCATGGAAATGCGAATAAAATGCTACTTGCCTTGTGCCGGGTTGCCAGTTTTGACAGCCCGCGTCTGGGCACCGCGCCATGTATGTCACCACCGGCCCGACATGCGAGTCTGGCCATAGTGTCCAGTAGAGAGTGGATGTCGAGCCCGCAGCGGCCGTTGCATGAAGGGCGGCAGGCTGGCTGCCGACGACGCCTCCTTCCGTGTACCCGCCGCACTGGACGTCAATCAATGAGACATCGGTCACAGGGCCGTTGCCTTGGATTGCACGAGAGATTCTTTGAGGCTGGACCGCATTGAGATGTCAGTATCATGCCTCATGTTGGGGCCCAGTGGCACTTCACTAACCGGTGTAGAATAGTATGGGTCAGAGTAGGCTGATCATGGTTGTTAATGACAGAGACTCAGATACCGAAGGAAGCCTTGGGAAATGTAGCTCGAGCCGACTTACGTTGATAGAACTAATGATGTTAGTATTCTCATTACAAGTCACAGTACACAAGGTTTCTGTCCATACCTGGTAATAGGTTCCCCCAATAGTTCCATTATCGACGTATCCATGAGCAGCAACCGAAGCAGCAAAGCTCAGAAGAAATGCGAGGGTCTTCATTGTGTGATAATTGTTCTCTGGATTGCCGAGATGACTTTCGATGGATGGAGTAAGGATTCACGCATATCACCAAGCGATAAATTTGATAGAAACAAGCATCTATAAGTATTTCTGTGTTGGAATCACCATCCTTGCAAAGTCAACATCCATGACCTGCTTCTAAGTGGCTGCTTGCCCCGGTGTTGCCATTGCGGATGCCATGCTCCGTGGGGACGAACATGGCTCTTGGCGCGAGACAGAGGAGCCGTCGAGGCCTGGGAGCATTGTCCACCTGGACGGTCGAGCCTCGTGAGCTGGGGCGCGGAGGGTCCGTTATATATTGTTTAAGACTAGGCGCCGTGCGCCGCCACAGATGTTCCGCCAATTATGCGGGACAGAAAGGACTTGTCTCACACACGCGTCCACCAATTGTTGCCAAGAGTACTTGGTAAGGCTGCTTATTACCAGGATCTCAACCACCTACTTTCTCTAAGCCTTCATGTTTCTATCCTATCTCGTGACAATGTTGCGTGGGATTGCACGTGGATGATCGAATAATTGAGGTCTTCACAACGAACCTTGAATGGGTGTGCGGCATTTTGTTAAGACAGTCATCCACCTCTGCCATCGATTATCAACATTTCAAGTCGAGGACAGCACCCAGGAAATATGTCCAGCACTTTTAGATCGAGTCGGCTATGTAACGGAGCAGGTTTATCGAGGTAGAGCAGAATCCAACATTAGCAGGCAGGCCTGGTCTCTGTCTGCCCCTGGTGGGCTCCAGTTTCCTGTCGACCCAGAATGCATCTTTCCAATTGCAACGCACGAACCCCAAGCTGTACTGGCCATTTGTAACTCCGTCCCGTCAGAAAAGGCACTTTAATATTGTTACTGTTTCCTCACTCCGGACGAAGCATCCGGTCGGAGTCGGATGTGTACAAATATGTACCCAGCTAAGACCTTGGGGGTTACAATGATGATAGTCAGCAGATGCACCGACCGCATGTGTACTCGTTGACCCAGGTGTACCTCGGGCGATTTTCGACGAAATTTACTTCATTTTCAAGTGACTACGAATAAGAAACTTGAGACGGTTTGCAACTCTCGTGTCCCAAAGTCATGACCTCTTTTTGCAACTTCCACCCCCAAGACACACAAACATAGTCTGTTTCCATCCATGCCTTCGCCCTGCTCGAGACCATTGATTGACACAAAACCGGCACAGGCTGATGGAAATTCACATTACCGTGGCAAAACGTCCACCTCCCCCCTCTTTCCTTTTGGTCACCTGCCAAGCACTCCCAACAAATCCGCCATGAATCCCAAGGCAACAACACTTGCAACCATCCGATCTGCCTCTTTATCCGTCATATCAGGTATCTCATGCAGAATTCCGGCCCTGATCCTTGCTGGGATCAATAAGACTTGCTGGCAGTGGGCTTGGACACATCTCCAACACCGGACGAACACCCTGAGCTCCCACACGACGACTTGGCAGAGCTGGTCCAGATGATTTAGGAAGATGAAGATTGGCACTTCGATGAATACCCAGCACCAGGTGAAGCTCAGCCTCTCAAAGGGGTTGTGCCTGGCTCGAGCATCTGCCAAATGGGTGTCCAACAAGGTCGAAAGGTGCTCTGACATGGGAAACCCTGATCTCACTTTCTGAATTATGTCCTCGCTTGCCTCCCGGATGGTCTCAGTCAGGATGATGTGAAGTTCTTGCTCATATGCAACCATAATATCGCGAAAAGTGCATATCATAGCTGCTAGGAGAGAGGTGACGGTGTGCACCCTGTGCTCGAAGGTTGATGGGACTGGCGAATCCGACATGGCGGGCGGATCCACTCTGCCTTGAGTTTTGCCAATGAAATGACGTGGAAACAATGCAGGCTGCTGCTGCTGCTGTTTTCATGGAACTTGAGGGTGAGTCCCGATGGTGATTGTGTTGTGTTTGAAGTGGTGAGAGATGAAGATGACATTGACGCAGGCTCCAGCCGTCCGGCCGAGCTGAGATGAAACCGGTGCAAAGAGAAAAGACGGACGAGGATGGAACATCATAGATTCAGAATTTGGAGGTAGGCGCGTCCGTGGCTCTTACTTCCTAATTGTAGCTTGTGTCTGAGCTTGGAAAGCCCAGGCATGAATTCCCACCAAATTAGGAAGCCTCCACCAAGCGAACATCTGTTGCTGCTTCTTGCCTGGCAAACGAAACATGACTTTTCGAAGCTTGTGCGGATCATTTGTTGGCGCTGCGAGGTTAGACAGGAAAAAAAGAGACAGATTTCACTGGGCTTCCGATTGGAATTACTGAGGCAAGGTGAGATGTGAGACGCTGGATGGTCAAGGCGACTGGCAAAGGTGAGCGGATTCCCGAACACTGGCAAGGCTCATTTCACATTGCAACTCCATTGGCTGCACCTGTGGTCTCTCGACATGTAGTCGAAAGTCTCTCAATCACTGTGTGTACGCCAGGAGGCTCTCAGATACGGCGTATATGGCACATACGGCGAGCGATCGCCGGGAATACTGTGACCATGGTCTAGTCAGTCAGATACGATACAAGCGCCGGCAGAGCAAAACCTCATTGTAAACTCCAAAGCTGGTCTTCTAGTAATAATGAGAAGCAGTTATCTTGAAGATGAGAATGGGAGAAGGGGATCGAGTGACGTGCGATGCTGGCTACGGAGCTCAGTTGCCAGGTCCGCTTCCGGCCCCAGGTCCACCCCCGGGCGGACCTCCGCTGCCGGGGCCGCCACCGCCTCCCATCAGATTCCGTGCCCTGATTCGATGTTAGTTGACTTATCGAATCCGGAAAAGGGTGGCCAAACTTACATCTCGGCGATGTTAGGGTCGTTCATGAGAGCTGACATGTCGGGCATGCCTCCGCCACCGCCGCCGCCACCGCCTCCGCCAAAAGAATTGGCCATTTCACGCAGCCTGGGGTTGCTCATGAGGTTCTGCATGAGATCCGGGTTGCTCATGAGGTTCTGAGCCATGGAAGCGAACGCGGGGTTGCTCATGATGGACGACAGGTCTGGCATACCGCCACCGCCGCCACCGCCTCCACCACCAAACATGCTCGCCAGATCATTCATGTTGGGAGCGCCGCCGCCGCCTGGAGCACCGGCACCTCTTGATGTAACCTCGGCGTCCTCGGCTTCTTCCTCGACCCGCCTCTTGGCGGTCTCGAAGCCCTTCTTCATGGCATCGCTGCCGCCGTTGCCCTCGAACTCAATACCCTTCTGGTATGCCTCCATGGAGCCCTTGGCGTCCTTCAGGGCATATCGGGCGAGGCCCAGGCGACTCCACGCCTTGGTGTACTTGGGGTCTATCGCAACGGCGGCCTCGGCGTCAGCCCGGGCGCTCTCGTGATCCTGTGCGGCACTGTATGCGGCGGCACGGTTCGACAGGAAGATGGCGTTGCCGGGGTGCAGGCTCAAGGCCTGTGTGTACAGGTCGATGGCCTTGGGGTAGTCCTTCTGCGCCATGGCAGCGTTGCCCTTGGCCTTGAGCGCCTCGGCCTCCTTCTTGGCATCTTCGCTGACCGGACCTGCTTGCGCGGGTGCGGCAGAGGAGGAAGCTCCGGCGGCGGGCTTGGTAGAATTCTTCAACTTCTCGTAGACGCCGTATATTTTCAGGAGATTTTGGTCCCCGATGGCTTCGGATACGGCGGCCTTGTCGGTGGGATCGACCTTGAAGGACTCGGCAATGCAGTTGACAGCAACATCGATGGAATCTTGGTCATCTGCTGGGAGTGTGCCATCGGTGACAGAGGTCGACAGGAAGTCACAGATAGCCAGCGCAAGGCGCTGCTTGGATGTAGTTGCCTGTAATCAGAGATCAGATGGGCAATTCATTCCTGCTAAAAGTGAGAGTTCGTGGGGGTCAGCATAGCATAGCAAAGCAAAGCACATACCATAGCTCAGTGAAAGCTTAGATCAGCTAGGGAGAGGTTGTTTGGGTATCTGTAGGCGAGGACAAAGATCGGGCAAGTCCAGAAAGGTGGGGGATGGTGAGGCTCTAGGATGTGTCTCGTCTAATAAACAAAGGTGGGATCGAGGGATGTTCTAGAAGAGGGGCAGATTGTGGGGCCTGCCGGTGCTCTGTTTGGGCACAGGGGCACGTATGCACTGTCGCCTTGGGTGAAGCTAGAAACAGACACTGCTTAAGCTTGAGTTACAAGCAACAAACAAGTACACGAAAAGCATCTTATATATCCTAGTGCCTAGATAGCCTATAGATAGACGAGGTTGGACCTCTGCAGCTTAATAGCGCCTATCATTAAAAGACTTTTCAACCTGTGACTTCAAGATATAAGGGAACACATTGCCCAGCTCCCAGTAACTGTGGTAACTACCTACCTAGGTACTGCCCGGGCTGCTCACTCCTGACATTTGGGCACCAACTCAAACACCCAGGGTTGGGGCTGTTCCACAGGGCACCTCCACCAGCCAGTCCAACCATAACCCTTGGCGTTTCTGATGTCACCTCAAACAATCATCACTCACTTGTTTCCGCCCCAATGGTACTGCTCCTTCAGACCACCCCCTTTCAACTCGACTCCTTGACCTCTCCTTGTTTGTGATTCTGTGTCCTTGTTGCTTTTCCCGCAACAGTCACAGAATAGAAGCGTGCAAATTTGACTGCTGCACGAGAAGAGACAGGATATCTTAGACAAGGCGCCGGAACTGCCAAATCAAACACCCGGGGCCGATTACCCAGGCAGCGCCCACCTCCCGGCTGCGTCCTTACTCTCCTTTGAAGGATAGGCCTCAGTAAGCGCACCCACGAAACGCTGCCCTGCCCGACGGCTCGACGGTGCGAAGCTCCTCCTCACACCGGCAGGGTCGGCGCGATTCGTTCAGCCATGTCGCGCGAATCCAGCGAGCCAGTCGCCGACCTCACTTCTTCCCCCGACCAGCCCAGCATGTCCTCCGCCGACAAGACCGATGCTGCCCCCGCGGCGGCGCCAACGACTCCTCAACTCCAGCGGACCCAAACCGATTCCAGCCTTCGGAGCTGCTTCATCTGCCTGCAGACACCCTCCGAGACGCCGAATGCCGCCTGGGTCAACGCTTGTCCGTGCTCGCTCGAGGCGCATGAGGACTGCATGCTGCGATGGATCTCGGAGCACGAGCGCGAGAGCACCAAAACGCTACGGTGCCCCGCCTGCAAGGGGAAGATCCAGACCACCGAACCCAAAGACAGCTTTGTTGGCCTTCGAGACCGGTTACACAAGATGTACAGTCGCATCACCCCTGCGATATTGTTGGGCGTCGTCACAGGTTGCAGCAGTAGGTGCCTCCTTCCCGTCGGATTATAGTCCCAACCAGGCATTCTGTCTGAAGGATGTTTTGCGGTGGTCTGGGGGTATACCAGACCTCTCTAGACGGTCTTGTACCCTGTTCACGGACGACGCGTCCATTGTCAAGCAGCAGAAGTTGCTAACTGCGTGTTTCACCGAACTAGTGGCGTCATCAAGCTATTATGGAATGTTATCCATGTGCGTCTTTGCTGGCCCCGGCCCGGCGATGGGTTGGCTTGGCCTCGGGCGCGCCCTGGCAGACCGGAGGATAAATCCAGGCATACCGTGGTACAGGTGGAAAGCTGGATGGGAGTTCTGCTTCAGGTTCTGGATGCTGAACTTCATCGCGCCCGCGTTGATGATTCAAAAAGCCCTTCCGTCGCAGCTGGTAGACATGCTGACTCTGCCGGCTTCCATTCTGGTGAGTTGACCGCTTGTGGCCACGAAGAGTACTCAAGCCTAACAAGCGTCACAGTATGGCGTTTCGCTTGTCCTTCGTGACGAAATGCCCACCTGGCCCCCGTCGCCAGCTTGGGTCATGACAATGATGCCATGGGTTAGCTTCTCGTACAACCGGATTTATTACGATGTCCTTGGAGGCTACGAGCGCCGCCTCAACAAGGCTCTCAGAGGCCGTGGTCTCCCCAACGAGCAGCTCCCTGCCGCAGAAAATGCTGACGGCGGCCAGCCAGCCAACGCCGCAGCTGAGAACCCTGCCCCGGCCGATGAAGATGACGAAGGCTACTTCGCCCAGGCGGTGAGAGTTGGTAATGCCGTGCTCAATCTGATGGGTGATGAGAACAACCAGGAAGAAGTTGTGGCCGAAATCGAGCTCCACATCGGTCCTGATGAAGACGAGGCGGCTGCAATACAGGAGCTGCAGGATGAGCTGAACGATCAGGGTGTCTTTGTAGTCGAGGAGCGGGTCGATGACGATGCTGGCGCGCAGGCAGCTGAGCAGCCGCAAGAGCAAAATGAGAGCGAAGGAGGGGACCAGGAAGCCGCCGAGCCACCACCGCCCATCAGGGTCGAGCCTCAGGGCAATGGCGAGCAGAACCCCCCGCCAAACAATAACAACAACAACAACGTCAACAACAACCAAGCACAGGAGGAGCCGATTCGGGAGCGAAACGGTGGTCCTTCGACAACCCTAACTGACCTCGTCAATGGCGTCGTCACCGCCATCACATTCCCGCTCGTGTGCTGGGGTGCGGGCGAGATTCTGCGCCACGCTTTACCCGACAATTGGATCGCGCGGACCCACTCCCGCGCTGCCACTGGCTTACTTCAGGAGCAATGGGGACGCAGCTTGGTCGGCGGGATGGTCTTTATCGTGGCGAGGGACGCTGTGAATTTGTACACCAAGCATCGGCGCGTTGAAGTGAGGAAGCACCGGAGGGTGAGGAACGTCCCACGGAGGAAGTCAAAGCCGACACAAACCCCACCGGCAAATGAGACTACATAGCGTGTCAGAGGTACTGAAGTGGCCCCGGGAGGTCAGGATGTTCATATGTCTAGCTGAGGACAGTCTGCCAAATTACGCTATGGAACTGTCAAAAGACAATCACGGCTGGTACCTAAATTCCAAGTGACCGAGACAACCAACTTGTTCAACTTTGCAATCACGCATGAATGCGAGGTCGCTCTGCTGGTTTCAACGAAGTACCAGAACGACCGGTACCAGGTACGGTAAAACAGCGGCTTCAACATCCACTGACTATTTCTAATTTGATCACACCCACAAGAAGTGACTTGTCGGTCAGCCCAGGCGTGGTTGTCCACATGTCCACATATCAAGCACACTAGCCGCCACGACCTTCCACATCAACGCAGATAGGGTTCGAAACCCCGAGCTGCGAAGATAGGCTGCGCAGGGTGGCAGAGCCCCGGCCGACGAGATTGGAATCCGGGCCATCATGACTTGTCGCTGGCACGGGCCAGCCCCGCCGAATCAAAGCGCGATCTCCCCCATCTTCTCCACGCCCGGTTCCCCAAATCGCCTGAGGGACCGCCACGGCATGACTTCATGTCTTCCCGCCCTGCCGGTGCGGACGGGTATTCTAGCCATTTTACTCCACGTTTGGAAGGTTTCCGCCCATTGTTGCCCCATGGGGTTGGAAGCTTGGTTGAGCATGCCTCCGAGTGCACTGGCAAAGGGATGGATATCAGGGTTGTCAGCGGAGGGCCCCAGGAGGTAGTTCGCAGAGCATATAGGTAGTTTAGACTGGCTACCTTCGTCGTTCTCAAGCTGCCACTAGAAAGCATCATCTTTGTCACCTGCCAGTCACAGCACTTATTTCGTTGATTGCTTTGCCCCCAGCCGAATCATCATGCCTCACGCCGAACCGCCTGCTCCGCCTTCCATCGACGGCGTCAGCCTCTACGTGAATGATGGCCTCTTCACGCCGTCAGAGGTCGCACAGATGCGAGTATCTCGCCCAGACGAGCCGCTCGACATCCTACGCGAGCGCTATCAGGCGGACGGCTACGTCTTCCTGAAGGGTCTCCTCCCTCGTGACGACGTTCTAAAGGCTCGCGAAGCCTATTTCGCCAGCCTGGCCCACACGGGCGTCCTCAAGCCTGGCACCACAAACGTCGAGGGCATCTTCGACAGCGCCAAGCCGCCCACCGACTACCCGGGCATCGGCGCGGGCCAGGACGCGCTCGAGAGGTCATCCGTGGCGGCGCAGTTCGTGGACGGGGCACTGGCGCAGCATACGGCCGGGTGGTACTGGAACGAGGAGGGCAAGGGGTTCACGCAACACCCGGCGCTGAGGAAATTCGTGGAACAGTTCACCAGCTGGGGGGAAAAGACGCTGCCGGTGAAGAGGACGTTGCTGCGCAACAACACGCCTGGCAACAGGGCCATCGGCGTGCACTACGACCAGAGCTTCCTGCGGTACGGCGAGCCGACGGCGCTGACGGCGTGGGTGCCGATGGGCGATATCAGCCTCGAGGGCGGTGGCCTGATCTATCTCGAGGACGGGGTGAGGCTTGGGGAAGAGATCGAAAATGACTTTTCGAGGAAGGCCAAGGAGGCGGGCATGAGCGACGAGGAGATGCGGAATGCCTTCAATTCCAACATGATGAGCACTGGCTTCCTCTGCGACGGGCCGCTGGAGTTTGGGCGCAAGTACGGCCGAAGGTGGCTTGCCACGGCGTACGAAGCAGGCGATGTGGTCCTCCACCAGTCGCACGCTGTGAGATGAACCTATCCGTGCCTATGAAGGCATCTTCATGTTACCGTTTGCTAACTTTGGACATCGTCGGTTGTCAGATCCATGCTTCCACGATAAATCACGATCCACAAGGGAGGATCAGGGTCGGGACTGATCTGCGATTCGTGGATTCATCCAGGCGATGGGACAAGGTAAGTTCGACATCGCCTCGCAAGTTGTTTTGTGGTGTCCTCGTTGTCGCTTATAGATGCTGACTCCCCGTGACATAGCGCTGGGATAAGCATTATGAGATTGGCGATGGTGTGTGATGGTCTGGGCTGGTTTGACAGGTGTGCAGCGGTCTCAGAGATGTCTGCAGTGGTGTTCTCGCCAGAAGGTAGTTTCATGTAGGTATGGAGTCCACATCCTGTTGACGTTTGGGACTGTTACCCCAGACAAACATAGTCTGAAGAATCCAGCCGTGCCCCTCTGGGTGGGCGAGAATACTTGCGATGCTGGAGTGAAAATAATTCCCACCAGGATGAGAGCTCTGTGTAGCACCATATGAATTATTCCGGCCGGGGAAGTCCGGACCGAGGCGTCAGTCTATTCAACTTGTTAGTATGGGTCGCGTGAGGTGCCCCAGACCCCGGGTGGATCGCTTGTTTGGCGGCGGAGTTGTGGAGAGCAAAGCAGCGAGGCTGAGAAACCATTGCATGAGCATTGATCAGGGCTGGTTGTTGTTGCGTATATTTCTGCGGCACCAATCAACGCAGCTGCGCATTATCACTCTACCTGGGAATTGGGGATCTACAGTGAGGACGGGGTGATGTAGGGCAGCCAACGAGGGGTTGCTTGCGTTGAATAATAAGAAGCTCGGGTGGAACGCGGGGCAATTGTGGGATGTGGGCTGTGGGACCAGCTCCAAGCTCCCAGCAGCTCCAACCAGCATCCCGCTCTCGAGCGGCCATACCATGCTTGTCAGGCTTTCCAGGCTTGCCAGGCTTGCCAGGCTTGCCTAGGTGCGGCTCAATCCTCGGCGCAAATGTGGGAGATCACCAGGCTAACACATCATGAAATCACCTCACCTGGCCTCATCTGCTCTTCCTTCCTCTTCAGGTCTCTCAAGTCTCTCAACATCCTGCTAGTCCTCCCTCAGTAGATATATCTCCCTGTTGCCCTTGCCTGCTGAGGTGTTCGTTCTAAAAACTTGGCCCCTCAAACGCTCGCCCATCTGCATCTTCCGAGTACACCCCAAAACCACCTTCACCGAGAGGCATTCTTCACTGACCTCCGAGCCACCACCCTCACCATGGCCGGCCCTGTGCCCTTTGCGAAGTCGCTGGACCAGATCTACCCAGAGAATGCCCTCCCGTCTCAGGGCAAGCGGTGGAACAACCTCCTAACCCAGTTCCAGTCCACCTATGGCCAGCCTGCCGAGTTCGTCGCCCGCTCGCCGGGCCGTGTCAACATCATCGGCGAGCACATCGACTACTCGCTGTACTCGGTGCTGCCCATGGCCATCACAGCAGACTGCCTGATCGCCGTCTCCACCAAGCTCGATGCCGCTTCTGTAAAGGAGGGAACCTACAAGATCACAATCGCAAATGTACAAAGCCAAAAGTTCCCCAGTCATGAGTTCGACATCCCCTTTGATGCCATTGAGATCGACGCTACGGTTCACGAGTGGACCAACTACTTCAAGTCTGGCCTGAAGGGGGCCCTGGAGCTGCTGAGGAAAAAGCATGGCGCCGCCTATAAGCCCGTATCCATGCAGATCCTCATGGACGGCACCGTGCCCGCCGGCGGCGGCCTGAGCTCCAGCGCCGCCTTCACGAGCACCTCTGCGCTGGCCGTCATGGTCGCCAACGGCGAGAAGACGGTCGACAAGACCGAGCTCACGGAGCTGGCCATCGTGTCCGAGCGCGCCGTCGGCGTCAACTCGGGAGGCATGGATCAGTCCGCGTCCGTCTTCTCGGAGCGCGGCTCGGCGCTCTACGTTTCCTTCTCGCCCAGCCTCACCGCGCGGCCGGTCCACTTCCCCAAGACGAACCCGGAGCTGTGCTTCCTGATCGCGCAGTCCTTCGTCGCCGCCGACAAATATGTCACGGGCCCGATCCACTACAACCTGCGCGTGGTCGAGTGCAGTCTGGCGGCCGCCTACCTGAGCGCGGCCCTGAACCCCAAGGGCACCCAGCTGCCCGCCGACGCGGCGCCGCTGGGCGTCTCGCTCAAGGGCTTCCACGACGCATACTACGCCAGCCACCCAGACAAGGCGGGCAAGCCCGTCAAGGACCAGCTGCGCGAGCTCATCTCGCTGACCGAGGCGACCCTGGCCAAGTCCGAGGGCTACACGCGCGAGGAGGTTGCCGAGACCCTGGGCGTCAGCGTCGACGAGCTCGGCGCGCGCTTCACGTCCAAGTTCCCCGTGCGCGCCGACCGGTTCAAGCTGCGCCAGCGCGCGCTGCACGTGTTCCGCGAGGCCCTGCGCGTGCTGGACTTCATGTCGCTGCTCGAGGACCCGGCCAACCACCCGGACGGCGGCGCCGACACGACCGCCTACAACGAGAAGCTGGGCGCCCTCATGAACGCCACGCAGGACAGCTGCCGGGACGACTACGAGTGCAGCTGCCCCGAGATCGACGACATCTGCAGCATCGCGCGGAGGGCGGGCAGCTACGGCAGCCGTCTGACCGGGGCCGGGTGGGGAGGGTGCAGCGTCCACCTCGTGCCGGCGGACAAGGTCGAGGCCGTCAGGGAGGCGTGGGAGAAGGAGTACTACAGCAAGAGGGACCTGACGCCGGAGCAGAAGGAGGGGGCGGTCGTCGAGAGCCGGCCGGGAAGTGGCAGTGCGGTCTACGTCGTGGCCGACGGCACATTGTAGTAAGGTTCAGGCCTGGAAGGCGGTTGAAGGGCTAGAGGCCGCGTCTTGTACATAAGCACCAATGTAAGGCTAGCCCTAGGCGGCCACCACCCCGTTGAATTAAGAGCACTGCACCGTGAGCGAAGGACCTTCCGGACGACGACCTTTTCTGTTGGGTGGCCAGTTGAGACCAGGCCCACACATTCAGAGAGAACCATTTGGCGGTACCTATATCCGCGCCGTGATATGTGCGTTCATCCGAAGCGCTGAACAGGAGGACCGAGGGCAAGGGGAAAGAAACCGACCGTCGGGACCTTGGGGTGTTCAGGCCGAAACAGCCCCAGCGTACCTTCGAACGAACCTCACACCAGCCCGGTTCCCGGCTACGAGGCCGTTGAGGCTACCGGTGTCGCCACAGTTGGGGCGCGATCGCACCCGTTTGCCTCCCTTACAACGTCAGACGGTACCAACATCAGATGAGGGGTTGGGGACCCGGTGATGGTGATACGGGATCTTTGAGCGCCCCGCGCAGAGTCGCACCGGCTGACACTCCCTGACGACTGTCCCCACAGGAGCAATAGGCTATGCTTGATATGTTTCCTCGGGGGTTCAAAAGGATCTGAGAGGTTTTGTCGTCGTCTAAATTTGAATTCAGAACTTCACAAGATCGGGGTGTGGGAGCGGATGGTCGGTCGAACAAGACATTGCCGGAAGCCGAGTGCCACGCCGCGCCCGTCGGAAAGATGCGAATGTCCCGTCGCAGGAAAGAATAAAAGCAACAACGAACGAAGGGGGCATTTGCACACTTACAGTAGGGAGCACAAAGAAGAAGAGGGAGATTGAGGGATTCCGAGTGCCACCATGGCCTAATCGCCCACCTTTGCTTATTCCTGCCCGTCCTTGAGTTGCTGCTCGTAAACTCCCAGCCCTGACTGCCTCTCGTCGGCGCAGCATCAATTTAGACTTTCTCTCTCTCAGCAAGACCCCGGGATCTCCGAGGACACCATGTGCCTTACTTGCCTTATTACCACCTCACATTTCAGCGACTCTTGTGACACCCAGTGGTGGCACAAGACGACAATCACATGTATCGGGGACATGGGTCGGCACGCATTGCATCTCACAGAAAGGGAACCAAGCCCCTCCTCCCCCAGTCCTCGTATTGTAACTGCGTAATCAGCAGCATCGCCTCGCTCCCGAAACCAAAGCGGAGCCCCAAGGGGCGCGAGTGCGTGAGCCAGTAATCTATTTGACGACGACTGCGCGGGCAATTCCGCAGCAGAAGCAATCTTTAGTGTACACCTTGAATTTTGCATCTCGCATTTTACATCTGGGCTTTCGCTGTGGGCCACGCTGCAATGAACTTTTCGGCAGGTTTAGGAGAGGACCGTGGGGGCACGGATTGCTCTTGTTGCCGAGGCAGGTAGGTGGTGTGATCCTGTCGTACGCGAAACTGCCCCGATTTGGGCAGGGAAGGGCAGGGCAGGGCGCTTTGACTGTTGGGGTCATCAGGGTCTATGTATATTCATCACTATATAGTATTTGGGAGACTTGGGGGGGTATTTTAATGTCAGTGCCCATGAGAACAAAGATCGACGTGCCATATTAGGTACTCCGAGCAAGGCAGCTGCTGTTACCGTCCGACAACATCAAGGAAAAATGTCCGGGATGTAGGTGTGATTGTGGGTATTCTTCATTTCCAGAAAAGTCCGTTCCACTCCGAGTAACTCGTCGCATGGGCCACCGACCTCCATTCTATGTGTGCAAACAACAACGCTTCCATGAAAACAAAAACAAGAAAAAGTTCCGAAGAGGTAAAGAAGTAAAAACAGGTTGGGGGATTCGGTAACACCAGGCAAGTGGATAGGAACCCGATGATTATTCACAGTAGAACCGATGATCAACATCCTCCACTTTTTGGGGGGTTTGAACAAGAAAGAGGGAGAAAATAAAACACCAAAAGACAAATAAAACCGCCGAAGAAATGACGCAAGAAAATTAGTTGTTCGTGTGAGCGACTCGGATCGACGACAGCCGTCGACAAAAATGACAATGGAGGGGGGGTATCTCGGTATCTCTCGCATACGAAAACGTAGTTGCGTGCATCATCAGCCGAAGAAACGCTCAGACTCCAGTAAAATACTAGACCGACCAGCCGGGGTGGTGTGTGTGTGTGTGTGTGTGTGTGAAGGATGACAGGTTATGAGATCGATAGTGATTGTGAATTGCTTCTCGAAAAATTATCGGTAGATAGCAAAAGAAGGGTGTGGTCTTGTGTAGATCGTCGACCGACTACGTTGGACGGCCATAAGGAGCGCCCGCGGTGAATGATTTAGAAATCTATGATCCGCCAAAGTGGAAGACGCTGGACATGATCGAGCCAGGTCGTGAATCGGTGGCTGTCGTCAAGGTCGAGTCTCTGTAGGGAACGCCCTGGGCGCTTTCGCGGGGAGGCCTGACTGTCTGGCCAGAGCTAGAGGTCCGCATGCTCCATCGCCGCTTCGATGAGGCTTGGGACATGCCGCTCTGATGCGACCCCTGTTGCATGTCAAGGCCGATGGGTGGGTCTGGTGCTCTTGATGTTGTATAGTGTTGCTGCTGGTGCATGTGTCCGTGCTGCTGCTGCTGGTCGCCAGGGACGACCATAGATGCGGACATGGTTTGGTAGCCGTTGTTTTGCGCAAGTAGATCCGTCCAGTAGCCGAAGGAGTTTGTTGGCGCCGTCGGAAGCGGCATGTTGGGCATGTTGGGTGTGCTCATGATAGTATCGTCAGGGTCCAGGCTAAGATTTCAACGGTTAGTATCATCTGAAGACATGGCGGATGTTGACTTTGTGAGACATGACATGAGCCGTGAGCTGAGACATGTCTCACATTACAAAGGCGCGCCAAGAACCACTGTAGGCACGAAAAGAAACAAAAAGAAAAGAAAAGAAAACGGCTTACAATAGGAATGACGTGTTAGAGAGATCTTGGGCTGTAGTCATAGCAGATTGTGGATCCTGTGAAGTCCAGGAGCCGGCATCCGACGGGAGGCTTTGGGGCGTGAAGCTTAGCGGCGCCGGCACCATGCTTATCTTGGACATGCTCTGCGCGTCTTCCTCCACCTTGGGGAAAGTAGGCAATGGTGTCTCGAACGGACTGAAGTCGGGTATGTCAACGCCTTGCTGCTGGTGGTGCTGCTGGTGGTGCTGGTGTTGGTGCTGCTGCTGCTGCTGCGGCTGATGTTGCTGTTGCTGATGCTGCTGTTGAAGCTGGTCGAGACTCGTCTGGCTGCGGTTGGCGCGGTGGTTGACCGAGGCCATTTGGCACGTGGCACGGATCGGAATGAAGAATCCAGGCGGTAGCGTAGGATGTGTATCCTTCTTTGCGTATCCCAATGCCGACGCGCATTGCACAAACTGCTGAACATCCGAGATGTGGCGACACTCTAGCATCTTTCGTAGGATGAAGGAGGACAGTGCCTGCCAGGCAGGCGACTCGGATGACATTTTGACACGGCGTTTCCACGCCTCGTCCACCGGTGACTGGCGCATCAAGTTCCGGAATCTCGCCGAATAGGACCAGTCGCGATGTGTCAAGCCGTCTCCGTCAAAGTGATCGGCAACGTGAGCGAAATATTCATGTGCCTTCTTGTCGGCATCCTCGTCACTCTGGGCCTCGAAAATACGTTTGCAATCCTGGAAACCGCAAGCAAACACAACCTGCGGGCATGTCTTTGCCATTGCATCATCAGGCAAGGGCCCGACACCCTGGTGGCAGGATTTCAAGTGATTGGTGTATGCCGATTTCCATTCGAACGGCAGGCCGCAGCCGGGAGCCGCGCATGTCCAAATCGAGTGGTTGGTGTGGAACTCGTGAAAGTGGCGCTTCAAATCGTTCTTTCGCTTGATCTCGACCGTGATCCCTCGTTCCCCGCAGAACGGACACTCGAAAGGATCTTGCTTTTTGTTTCCCCACGCACTGCCAATTCCCCCGAGGTTCGAGCGTTTCGATGCGCCTGCTGCTCGACGGACAACCTTGCGGCCAATAGAACGTACCGACGAGGTTTGCGCGGGATTGTGGCCTGGCATCACATTTTGGTTGGACGCCGGAGAGGGAGCAAGGCTCAGGCTGTGGAAGGATGAGGTGTCGGAACAGGTAGAGTAGAGGCTGCCAGTGATGGAACTGGCGTCGGAAAAGGAGATCGGACTCGGGTTTGCCTCGAAAGGCACGGCCATGTGACCGTTGCTGCTGGAACTGACAGGTGGTACCATGCCTTGCTCTGGGACCGAATGTTAGACACAAGAGACAATGGGCGCCCGTGGCGGCACCCGCGCGTGCGGTCGGCTCGGAGGGGGGGTTCTCACCGTTTGCCGACATTGACCGCAGCATGCCCACAAGATCGGTCAATCCATACTTCCCCAGCAGATAGCGCATCATGGCGCTGTCGTCCATGGCGTTGTTGTTGTTGCCGTCCATCCTTCCGAATTTCAAGCAAATGGGCTCCACTGGCTCAATTCGGGGGAAGGTTCAGGGGCATGCGAAGGCGCGACATGCGTGGTTCAGAAGAGGACAGACCGGTTTGTTGAGCGGTGTTGAAAAAAAGAGTAAGAGTTGGGGGCGAGAAAATGGTCTTCCCTGGGTTTGATTTGGCGTAATTATCGATAAATTGGTCTGCTGAGAAAGCGAAGATGCCGTGCGTGGTCGGCGGTGTGGAATGGTAGGGATCGTGCTGAATCGAAGCGATGATGTTGGAAAGCAGAGAAGAGAACAATAGAGTGTGGGGAGAAGGAGAAGGAGAAGAAAAAAAAGGGTTCGGGGAAAAAAAAGAATGATTGTCCTCTGCGGGTGAGTTTGTACGAGGCTCTTCACGTCCAGGAAGTGCCAATCACATCGACATCTGCAGGTGAGGAGAGAGTAGGTCGAGTGGTGTGCGGCCTCAAATATAGATAGGTAAAGGTGCGTGCGAGCGTGGGTGCGAGCGTGTGTGGGTGACCAGTTCGGTTCAGACGCGGCGGCCTTCCACAACCTTATTGCCCAGGGCCTGGGTGTGGATGTGGATAAGGGTAGGTATGGATATGGGTATGGGTATGGGTATTGGTATTGGCCTGAATATGGACAGGATGGATCTGGGTTCTGGATATGGAAATGGACGGTCTCTTCCCAAATCAAGCGGTGTCATCAGACAACACAGAACAGGCAGGGCCGGTGACAGGAGGATGAAAAGGGTTATATGAGGGCGTATGCACACAGATGGGGCCGAGCCGTGATGGGTGTGGTCACTGGCCCAGCAGGCCTGGAGAGATTATGAGCTGATGGGCTTGCGACTTGGTGCCGGTCTTTGCTGCAGTCTGCTGCACTGGTTTAAACCCGGAAGGGCAGTTGGGCTGGCACGAGAACTGCCAGGACCACCGCTGCCTGTCACGCCGTGCACGGGTGGGAGCGCTGTGTTGGATTGGGAATGGCTCGGTGCTTGAATGGGAGGGAGATCGGCAGGAGCGTTGCCGGTTGTCGAGGCCCATTCACGCAGCAATCTGCTGGCTGCTGCTGCTGGTGGCTGCTGGGAAAGGTGAGAGAGATTGGGAGAGCGAGGGAGGGGAGGGGAGCGAGGGACGAAGGCAGAGAGAGCCAAAACACAAATGTGCGGTGTGGTTGTAGTGTGTGCCGTGCCGCGCTGTGCTGTGGTCTGCTGTGGTCTGCTGTGCACTGCTCCGTCCTGCTACCTGTGTCTTGGGCCTGCCTGTTGGCTGGCTTACCTGTGTTCGGTTCCTCCCCTCCGTCCCCTCCCCTCTTCATCACCACCACCCCCCTCCTCTGCCCTGTACTGCCCTGTCCTGCCCTACCGCACCCCATCACATCACTTCAGGCTGCCAGGGCCTGCCACGGCCAAATCCATCTCTGCTGTTGTGGTTACTTTACTAGCCTTTTCGCTCTTCGGACTCTGGTTGGCCGGGCCCCTCGGCAACCAGCCCAAGGCTCCAAGCTCACACCCATCCAAACTCCAGGCCAGGATGCCAAGGGCGCGTGCGCCACGCTTCGGGTTCGTGGGCCACCGTAGAGCTACCAATCCCGTGGCCCCGACACCCCGCAGGCTGTTCGTACCAGGTACTAGCTCTGGTGCGGTCGTAGCAGGAGCAGCAGCGGCAGCAGCAGGCTGTCGCTAGGCGGAAGACGCGGGACCTCGGGCGGGGGGGCGTCGCTGTCGAGTCTCCAGGGCCCTGCTCGAACCGGGGACCCAGCTCTCGTTTCTAACGGGGGGATCCCCATGAATGAGATGGGGGTCCATGCTCCTTGCTCATCACCACTTGGGCATGTTTCGACACGGCTCAGAATGATTTTGGAAAGGAGCTAGAAGTACTTGAAACCAGAAGCTGCAAATATCAACCACTCACAGGAGCTCCGCGGCCTCGAGCTCCAGAGAAGGGCCTCTGACCGCAACTCAACTCGGCCTGCTGCGTCGCAGTCGAGGTGGCCTCAGGGATCACAACTGATGATTGACTGCGGGCAGCCCCGCGCGCTCCAGGCTGGAAAAAGCAAGAGCTGTACTGTGCGTGCATCCATGAGCCATATGCGTCTGCGACCTGGTCCCAACTTGGTGGTGCACTAAACCTTCAGCCAACACCTGCGCCGATGCGTTACTCCTTCTAAGCGGTGCGCTGATGGATGACTGGTGCCCCTCCACCTCCATCTCGGCTCGATGATCGACCCCCAACAGCCCGGGGCTGGGCCCAGCTGAAAATCCCACAGCCACCACCTGTTGAGACCAAAGTCATGCACGAGCAGCCACACAACCACAGACTGTATATAGATATGTTGCCCACGGGAGGTTTCACTCTTCGCCACCTCTTCTTCTGCTAACGCAGACTCAGGCCGTGTGCCCACACCATGCTGCACGGGTGGTATCCGGAGTAAGCCGCCGGTTGGATGGAACAACGACGACATAGCACGGTGAAGCTACCGCCTTGGGTTGCCAGATGCGACCTCACAGACGAGATATCTGGGGTGGAACGGGTCATAGGCAAGCATCTATCTATATGACAAGGTGACAAGGTGTACCATTAAGGTTGACACGGGCCCGGGCGGCTGTCATGGGTGAGCTGAAATGGCGCTGGCATCGTTTGAATAGGAAACATGCATCTTGCCGAGTCCAATCCCTGGCGCCCTGGGTCTTCCGGGTAATTGCTTGTCGTCGTCCTGGCCGAACAAGTGCATAGTACGCATTGTTGCACGGGGCGGGAGAGCCCAGAGGAACAATAAGCCGCATGATGGGAGCCGCCGAGGGTACAGGGAGCCACGTGCTTGCAGATCGTGTTCGTCAAGATTTGTCCTGTCCGCGGCCACGGCATCGGCTTGAGGGCTTGTTCGGTGTTGACAGCAGGAGGAGGATGAGCGCCCCCCAATGCAAGTGCCATGCGCATCCCTGCGAATTGCCCCATGTCTACAGTTTAGATGGAGGGTGAGGGAGGCAAGGCGACAGCCTAGCTCGACGCCAGCCGATCTAGTGTAAGCTGGATCTCAGTCGGCCCCGGCCTTGTTTGGATACAGTACGGGCTAACAAGTTCTGCGACTCTGGCATCAGTCCACGACTCCACGCTGTACGTACGACGGGCGGTGTTTCCCGCGGATGATCCATCGCGGACAATATCTTGGTGCGACGCAGCGGGGGTGGCCTCTGCTCTACTCAGATATGCAGTCTGGGCGGTCATAAAATCGGGCGTAATTGTGCAGGAGGTCGAGGTGGGTTGGGTGATGGCCGGATCTGGAATTGAACGGCCCAGATTCCAGGGCTCGCCTGGTTGATTGACGTGCGGACTGACGTGCTGGCGATCAAGTGGCTGGCTGATCTGATCGGCGCATGCTCATCATCATCATGCTCGCCGTCATGCTCGCCGCCTGTCCGCCACTTTGCCCGTCGTTGAGTGCACAAGTTGCGGTGGTGCATGAGGGATTTGGGATTGCAGGTGGAATTCGGCCGTTGGAGACGGCTCGCTGGGCTGCAGCAGTTCTCCTCAGGTCAAATTGGTCAGTGTCAGAAAAGCGGAGCACGACACTACCCGTTTCTAAAAACAGCATCAAGCGGGCCAACACCTGCAGGTTGCATCTAATAAGCGTGCTTTGCAGCCTCCGTGCGACCAAAGCCAGCCTGCCTAGATCTTCCAGGAACTGCGTAGTACAATGTCAGCCTGGTCCTGAATTTGCATAGGTACTTACCTTTCAGGAAAGCGCAGCCAGCGCAGGTGCTAAATCGAGCAAGAGCGAACCAGAGCACGAGCGAGCGCGAGTACTGTGTACCTAGGTACCTACCTACCTACTGTGTGACTGTGTGAGGCTGCCTCGAGCTGACTGAGAAAGTGACGTTGTCATGCCTGTTTTGCCGAGCGGGTTCGGCAGGTGCAGCCTTGAAAGAGTCTAATCAGCAGCAGCAGCAGCATTACTGTGGTAGCAGCCTCGAAGCTTGCAGCTCGTTCATGCCCACCCGGGGCAGGCTGGCAGGATGGCAGGCCGCCTGCCCAGTAGGAACAGGTAGATACGCAGATACGACTCATCAACCCTTGATGCGTTGCTGGTACCGGGTCCTGATCTGTCCCGGGTGGGATTGCCTGTGGACGGAGTATGCTTGATGATGCCATCCATGCTTCCACCCACCCCGCCCTAATGTCACCTCGGGAGCTCCCCACTTGTAATAACACTCCAGAGCTCGTCAAGCTTCAATATTCATCAAACAAGCTGCGCTATTGACTTTGCTGACGACAAGGCGCACACGACCGCACTGACCGAAATTGCTCGGCGCCGGCTGTCCCGCATAGCAGCGGGATGCACTGTCGCTGTCGGTCGGTCGCCCTGTCACGACAGCAGCAAAGCAGGTACTGCCCGAGGGGTGTAAGTGCCCGTACCACAAAACAATGCCATGACTCTATCGCCATCCACTCCCTCAATGATCGCTGCGACCGGGGCTGGTGCTGGGACTGCGTGCCACCTCTAGATTAGCGAGGGCACGCAATTGTTCTTTGCTGGCTGGGGAAGCCGATGCGTACGGATATCCCGCCCATTGCACGCGCAGATCCGCCAGGCCACTTCGTCATGTCAACTATTACCACATTATCTGGCACCGCCAAGGACCAAGGTCGTCGAGTCGACTTTCACGCGAGCATTGGGACATCTCGGGTATCAACCGCGTGAGCGTTGACTACAAGCATCCCCTCCCTCCGTCCCTCCCTCGCTCCCCACATCGCGAGAGCCTCCACAGGGCCGCGACGCATATGCGCGGGCTGGGCTGGGCTAGGCTGGATGTCCTGGTAGAATCTGCCCTGAGAGTGTGTCTTCCTCGCGGGCACGAATTCGACGTTCTTTTTCCTGCCGCCCTCCCCGCGGCTCTTGCTTTTTCCCACGTGCTCGTTGGGCCCCAAACCTTAACAACGTGGGAATCATGCATGCAAGCTCGCGCCAACATGTCACACGGCCGTGTGTGCCACAAGCAGGGCTCACCAGTTCATGATCTGCGTCATGCACACAGAGTTCAATCTATTCTGTGCAAGATCATGTCCTCTGTAAGCTTTGACAAACCGCAGCAATGCTTGGCATATAACGTCCCTCCTTCCGGCCCCCCAAGCCCAGATCTCCATCCCACGAGAAAACCCGCGGGCACGACCAAGCGATCCATCCCGTCAAAACTGTAATAAGCCGCATCACCGCTCGCATGCACGCAATAATTGCCCGAGCCAGCCACTCATCCCTAGCCCATAGCCCTGCCGATAGGAGTTGGGGCCGTTCCTCATCGGTGTCAGAATTGCGTCCTCCTTGGGTCCATCAACCCCCCCTCCCCCTTCTTCGCCCCCCACCACGGAGGCGCACACAGCAGCATTGCTGCAGCCACAACATGTGCGCAACCGGCATCTGTTGCTGCCGTCAGAATCTTCCTCGCTAGAGAAAAACATGTGTGTCACTCCTATGTTTGTGGGACGCCCCTGGCGAAGAGGTTTCGGATAGGTCTCAGGTGAGGATGATAGAATCCCTCCTACGGTGCATACTGTGCGGGATACTTCCGATATCCGACAATTGGCTTTCAACCTTCAACGTTCATGAACTGCAGAAGAACACATCATCCGTGTGAGGACTCACCTGCTGTCCGTCCGCCTCGGGCTCCCTATCCCCATGGTCAGCTTGGTCAGTCTACTTGAAAGTCTCCGAGGGCTCACGTGCTCGCCCTTGTGGCAACTGCATAATCTGGAAACAAAAATGACAATTTTATCGTGGCCGACGCGCTATCTGAGTATCACATGCAATTGACCGTGGGCTGCACGCAGACATAATCTACGAGTAAACCACAGAATTCAGATTCATCAACATGTCTTCCGACTTTGAGGTAAACTTTCATTGTCAGCATCCTTCAGTTCCAGCAATATCAAATATACCACAGAGGAGGCTTTGCACTCAATCTTACATGCCTACCACTACCATGTCACTTATCTGATTGAATGGGTGTCTCCTTTATGCTGGTCCGCTTCGCCTCGTTGTTCGGGGATCTCCTGGATTCCCCTGACCACCACCCTACACCCACCGTCGGTAAAACCTAGGCAACACAGCTTCGTTGGGGACAGCCAGCCCCTGAAGTATGGCAGGTTCTTCTTGTGGGCAAAAGATGACCAGCCTGCGTTGCCTGGCGCGAGCCTCGACGCTCGGCACGCAA
Source organism: Diaporthe humulicola (assembly GCA_038088545.1). Classification (NCBI taxonomy): domain Eukaryota; kingdom Fungi; phylum Ascomycota; class Sordariomycetes; order Diaporthales; family Diaporthaceae; genus Diaporthe; species Diaporthe humulicola. Next base: position 253,110 of record JBBWSL010000050.1, on the reverse strand, counting down.
CCGTGCCAGGCGCTGCAAAAACGACCCCAGATCGAGCATCAACGCTCCCCGCTTTTTCCACAGGCTGCGTTTCGATTCCGCGGGTCCCGCCTGTCGGCTCTTGCCGCTCGTCTGTCAATGCGTTTATGGAACGTTCGGATGGCGGTGATACGCCCTCTACTCGGGTTGTTTCCCCTGGTGCCGCTTTTTGCTGTCTGGTGATGGTGCCAGTGCTAGCGGAGAAAGACAGAAAAAAAACCAAATAAGGGGTGGAACCCTGGCCCGGTTTTATCACGGTCACGGCGTCTACAGCATTGTTTATCGTCTTGGCACTTTTGAGAAGAGAATGGGGGCTCGTTCGATGTAGTCCTGGTGTATATGTCGAATATTAGCCCGTGCCAGAACCAGGCTCTTGCTTAAGCCCCGGAAGGTCATTCCGAGCCTGTCTCCGGAGCGCTACCGGGACAAACACCCAAGGCCTCGCTCACATTGGGCGGCAAAGAAGCCAGGGGTTCGTTCGCAAGACCGGGGGGAACCGGCAGGTTCCCCCGGCAGCACGGTCGCCTTCCAACATATGCCCTGGTCATCAACTGCTGCCGGAGGCAACACGAGGGCATGCGCCTCAGGGAGTCGAGATTGAACATGCCCTCGGTGCGATGGGTGAATGCCCTCAGACGTTGGCCGCCTCAGGGTCGGTGTCAGGATTGCCGCGGCGGAGGCCCACCCATAGCGGGAATCCACGTCGGCCGGTGATACGAGTTCTGACTTCAAGATCGTGCCTTCGAAATCCAAGGAAAAACAAATTGACGCCCGAGCACGCGCCGTATTCTGCATGGCTTGGTGGGACACTGCTGTTATTCTCGTAAAGAACAGGTTCCGGGTCTTGTCAGGACTTGGAGGCTTCAGTGTTCTTGCTTCCTCTTCAGAGTTCCTACTACCGCCTTGCACGGACTCGATATCCGCCTGATTTTCCCCTTGCAACGTGCGTGTTGTCGCTGGCGAGGCGCTCTTAACATAGGAGTGCTTCTCGTTCTCGACGACGTCCAAGTGTGAACATTCTGCGTGCAAATCCACGAGGCACCAAGGGCCCTGCTCCTGCCTTGGCCCCAGAATTTTGATGCCAGACAATCATGACCTGTGATACCTGTCTTTGGCCAGCGCCTCTTTTACGAGGCGATTTTACGGGTGGTTTCACCTGAGTTGCAGGAGCGTCGTGAATGGAAGACCAAAATTGTGTGTAGTTCAAGCTTTGTTGCTTTTTTGCGTTGCGCCAACCTGGGTCCCCTCGAATTTTACTAATTATTTACAACCAATACCAATCGAACCCGGATGATCCAGTAGAACTCCTCGATGTACGAGGAATGAGCCGCACATGCAACTTTTTGAAATCGAACAACCCGCAGATGGGTATATTTTCAACATCCACCATTTTCTCCGCGGGCTTTGAGGGGACGTCGTTTTCAAGACAATAGCAATGCAAGAAAGACAACATGCTGGTTGAGAAGACTCGCGAACACGACCAAGGCTGCTCATCAGTTACCATGCAGTCCTCCTGTTCGCTCCCTCATTGTTTCTCTTCGGGCCTTGTCCTTGGCTGTGAAGCACATTGTCAGTTAGTCATGATACAGAATTTCCTAAGCTCAGATATAACAGAACACTTACCAGCATCCCATGTGATGAACTCATGCAGCGCATGGCCTGCAGGCACCATGGGCAGGACAGGCACCTTCTTGTCCGTGATGACTTCCAGCACAGCCGGTCCGTCCGTGTCGATCAGCCACTTCAAGGAGTCAACCACCTCTTCAGGCTTGGAGACACGTCTGTGGGCGAGACCCATGGCATCCGCGAGCTTCATGAAATCCGGGTTCTTCTGGTGGGTGTGGCTGTAACGGTCCTGGTAAAAGAGGTTCTGCCACTGTGTAACCATGCCTTGCTCCTCGTTGTTCAGAATGATCACCTTGACGCCAATGTTGAACTGTGCAGCAGTGCTGAGTTCTGTCAGAGTCATGCAGAAGGAGGCGTCTCCGTCAATATCAATGACCAAAGAGTCGGGCTTGGCGACCTTTGCGCCAATAGCGGCGGGCAGACCGAAGCCCATGGTACCCAGACCACCTGAGGTGATCAAGGTGCGAGGGTGTCTCCAGCGGAAGTGCTGTGCGGTCCACATCTGGTGCTGACCAACACCGGTGGCAATGTATGTGCTTTCCTTCCGGTCCTTGCACAGATTGGACAGCTGCTCGATCATCTCCTGAGGCTTGATACGCCCAGAATCTCCAGCCCTCTCGAAGTCATTCATGGGCCACTTCTCCTTCCAGGCGTTGATCTTTCCGAACCACTCTTTGCGGTCCTCCATGGTCTTGGATTGGACCATTGGCAGCAGCATGTCCAGGTTAGTTGCCACATCGCCCTCAACGGCCTCTGTGGCCTGGATGACCTTGTTGATGTTCTTCGGCATGATCTCGAACTGGACAATACCACCACGGCCCTCTGCCGCTGCGGCCTTGGCGCCAGGAGCGAAACCAGGGACACTCAGAGTGACGCGGTCGTCAAATCGCCCTCCCAGGGCGATGATCAGATCAGCCTCCTGCATGGACATGTTGGCGTATGCCGAGCCGTGCATGCCCAGCATGTGAAGAGACTTCTCATCCAGCTCGTCGAAGGAACCCATGCCCTGCAAGGTGGTTGTGACGGGTATGGAAGCCTTGTCGGCTAGAGCCCTGAGCATGGCGGGACCATTCTCCGAGCAGATAACACCGTTGCCAGCATAGATGACCGGCTTCTTGGCGATGTTGATCAGGTCGGCCACGCGACGGATGGAGGCCTGGAGTTGCTTCCTGCTGAGCTCTGCCATGGCTTGCGAGGCCGCGCTGGGAAGGAACGGTAGGGCCGATTCGGTGGGAATAGCCCTCCTCAAGACACCGGCAGTGATGTCCTTGGGAAGGTCGACGAGAACAGGCCCAGGCCTGCCACTGGTGGCGATCTCGAAGGCCTCGTTGATTCTCCGGGGCAACTCGGCAACGCTCTTGACCATGACGTTCCACTTGGTGCACGCCCTTGAGATGCCGATAACATCGGCCTCTTGGAATGCGTCGCTCCCGATGGCGCTGGTGGGGACCTGCCCAGTGAAGACAACCAGGGGTATGCCGTCAGCAAGAGCATCTGCCATGGGCGTGACGACATTCGTGGCGCCAGGGCCAGATGTGACCAGGACGACACCTGGCCTTCCTGAGGCGCGAGCATAGCCCTCGGCCATGTGCCCAGCTCCCTGCTCGTGTTTTGGAAGAATGAAGTCGAAATGTTTTGAGTTGTAGATGGCGTCGAAAACGGGGAGGATAGCACCGCCGGGATAGCCAACTGCGGGTGTATCAGTTAGTCAGAGGGCATCCCACAGCCCAATCTTGCGTCTAGGCTTACAGATGTGCTCCACGCCCTGCCTCAGCATCATCTCGTGGAATATTTCTCCTCCAGTCTTGCCGATGAACCTGCATAGGCTGTCAACATAATTTTCCCCAATGCCAAATCGATGGGGAGGGATCGTAGAGCTCTTGTTCTACAATGGGTACGTACGACTCGTCCATGTCGGCCGCTTTTTCGGCCAGAGGCTCGACATTATTTCTTGACGCGGTGTTGAAAGAGGGACTTGGCTTCGATCGGACGTCACTGTAGAGCAGCTGGTGTTAGCAATTGGGACAGAAACACGGCCGGAGGGAGTTCACGAATAGCTTGCGCATGCGACTTACGGAGCTGTGGGTTGTGTTGCTGCGGTTGCAGAATTCCTGGCTGTGGAGTGGACCGCCCTCCGCCTTGAGGCCGAGGCGAGAGCACTTGATGTGGTAAAGGACCGTTTTGATTGTGATTGCGCCAGGGCCTTGAAGGCCTTGCTGGCCTGGTGGCTGCCGGACCGGAGCATTTTGTGTGTGTGTGTGTGGAGGAGTGGAGATGGTCTCGAGAGACAGAAAAAAAGAGAGGATTAGAGCAAGGCTGCACTTCTAACGCAGGTAAATCCTGCTGGGCTAGAGAATTGCAAGGCCTGCGACGTCTTCATCAACGTGAGGAACGTCAATTGGCAAGTGGCAGCAGTGGCAACTGATGGCGGATGAAGATTCAGGCTGGGCCGAGTGGGAGCCGGCGAAGAAGACTGCAGTTTATTTTATTCCAGAGGACAAGGGTCCGACAGGTTGAGTCACTCTGGACCGTCTGGGGGAAGGGATTGGAGCTTGGGGGAGGCAGTGGGACAGCGGGAGTCGACGACTCAGACGAGCAAGAAGAATTGGGCTCCGAGATCGCCCACCTTCAATCGCTGACTTCTGCAGCCCGCACGCACTGCACCTGGCCCAAGGAGGTTGTTCGGGTCGGTGGATGACTCAAATTGGAATTTTCAGTAGTCTAACGGGCAATTGCGGGGGAGAAAGGGGCCTGGGCATCATGGCCCGCCCATACTGCCCATCCCAGCCTGCCACCGCCTGCCGCTCTCCAGATCTGGAGTCACTGGCGTAGCCTCTTGCCCGTGGGTGCTGGCGGGGACGTGCATGGTGGGGTTCAGCGTTTGAGGTGGCGATGGTGTCGATGGCCTGCGACATGGCCAATATTGAGTGACTAACCATTCGTCTGCCTCTCGATTGGTCTGCTCGTCGCACGCCGCCCACATCCCACCTCCCACGGCCTGCTGCAGTCCAATGAAGAGAACCCACCTCGCCCACTTTCACCTCGAGCGTTGCGCGTACTCTGTTTGGTCGTTGGTTTGATCACTACGCAGTACAGTACACGTGGACCAGGGTAGATGCTGCATCTATCTATATATGCTTGCATCTTTTCGTACCCTACCACAGTAATAAACGTGTTTTGCACCTTGATGCTTGGTCTGGTCAACACCAAGATCACAATGTAACCCGGGTCCCAGATCTCGATTCCCTCCCAGCCGCCAACCCAGCAACCACCACCATCCTTGGCCGATAGTGCGATTTGACACTGATAGAACGGCCGAGGTACGGATACAGCTAATACACAGCAAGACACCAACAAGGGGGTTGTCCTGATTTGGCTCGCCTCCAGTGTCCAACTGCTGGATGGTCAACTGCTCGTGGATGTCACGATATTGCACAGAACTGTTGCTGCTTCAGATCCGACGGCAATGCATCCAGGCGCAAACTGCCATTCCATCTCCAGGGCTGTGTAGTCTAGGTATTTTGGCCCCCACACTACCACGCCGTCTTCTTCAGTTACCCAGGTGTCGCGTGTCCAGAGAGTCACAAGGTTGGCGACAAAGGTCACCGGCCTCGAGGTGGTACTGCGCTATCGTGCACCGCAAGCTCCGAGGCCTCGGTGTCTCTCCCGTGCGAGTGCCAGTGGACGGAGCAGACGCCGATGGAGTGCACCCGGAGCCACACCCAGCATCGTACGAGAAAACCTGTTGACCTCATCGAGGGTCCAAATAAGGTTTTCAAAGGTCGCAGCACAAAGGGTCCACCGCCGCATCTCCACCAATGGTGTCCCCGGAGGCGTTGGCAGACCATGGTTTTTGGCTTATGTGAGGTCGCTATCGCCCCGGGGTGCCAACGTCCTCCATCCAACTTCTCAGGGTCCTTCGCGTGCAAAGGCCAGGGCGGCGGAACAGATACCTGGTTCGTTGCGACGCAATGCCCACATTTCGGCCTTTGAAGAATCATTGTGTCAGCCTTATCCTCGTGCTTAGTCGTCGTAGCCAGGAACCATTCCACCTGGTCTGATAACTTGGTCAACCAAGGCAGGAGTCTCTAGGGGCTATATCTCCTATACCCTCCTGTTCAGCCCGCCTCTCTCTCTCTGTCACACAATCTGCATATCCTGCAGGTTTTTGTCAACAGGACTAGTCGAGCAGTACTCGGCTTTTCTTCCTCTTTATTTCTCTGCAGAACGGCCATCATCTGTTTTATGATCCGTCCGGCAACCACCCAGCTCCGGTTCTTGGCGGGCTGGAGCCACGATGATGGCGAGGGCCAGGACTTGCGGTGTACCAAGAAGCCGGTCACACGCTCGATAAGACGACTAGGCTGCAATGCGTTTCGATGGAATGTGCGCCTAGCCAAAAACTCCTCGACCTGACCGATGGAGATGGACGGCGGCGAGTAGCTTGCAGAACTAACACACGGCCAATCAACAGCCCGACCGTAGGACAACGGCGGCCTCTTCTTCGGTACAAACAAAGCCTCGACGGGCAGATGACGCACCATGACTGAAGATGTTTTTTCAGTTCGAAACTGTTCAACTGATAACCCCTTCAGGTGCCCTCGGCTCGATGATACTCTGATCTCGACAGCTTGCACTTCTGGCCAACGACTCGAGGTGAAAATTATCGAACAAACAACCGCGTCAAGTCATCACTACACGGATGCAAACCCCTAAACCCACTTCGCAATGCTTTTGTGATGACCGTCCCTGGATGACCACGGTTTGTCAAGGTCAAGTACGCCGAGCGAGCTCCAGGCCGACCACGGTCTCCAGTCTTTGGCACGTTAAAGAAGCTTCATGCAGGGAATCATGTTGATACCAACACTGCGAAGAGAAATGATGGCTGTGATCACCGCCGAGCTAACGGCATGTAGGCTACCGCCTTCTCCCTGGAAAGGTCGTGCCACATCGGACAGCAGTACCACAGGAAAGCCTCCGGAAGAGATGGAGGTGTTTCTTTCGGAGGAGAAATACCACAGCCGGGGTTGACAGTGGGCAAATTCGATGAAGCGACAAGTGTTGAAGCGTGGGCGTCTCAAGATAAAGGCGTGTTGTCGCCGATTTCGCCGCACCAAGTCGGAGCTCAAGGGCTGGTCAGCTCCAGCTCGATCGAACGAGAGGACAGGGTTGTTCGAGTCGCAGGTCGAGACGAGGCCACGACCTTGTTGGATCATGTCACCTTCTGAGAATGACCGGCAACCACGGGTGTTCCTGAATGATGGCAAACCGTCCGACTGCTTGCGCACAGAACCCCGCTCCGCCTTGGTCAAAGAGAAGCGAGCATAATCGAGCTTGCCTTCATCAACACGACATGGGCCGAGACCGCCGACATCACAAGAACCGCAAGTCAGGGACCGCACAATATGACAGCCGCATGGCAGCAGCCTTGGTGCGCATCGCAGGGAGGAGTGCTACTGGTACGAGGTGTTGACTAATAAACATAGGCATGAACGCGGTTCAAGTCATATCGTTACGCTCGCCGGCCACAGAAATGGTCGAGATGAAAGCTCCGCCCAAGAACAATAGTGTGGAAAGGGATGGAAGCGTCGTCGGGCCGCGCATGCCACAAGGCACCAAACACTCGGACAAGATGAGTGATCAGCAGACATGCCTCTGCGGCTACGTATTGAATCGCTCCGGACGTGTTCTCGATGTCGAGACGAACCAGCCGCAGCACCAACATTCGGCGCCCCTGGCGGCCAGCATCCTTATCTCAGCCGCAAACCAACGACGACGATCCTGTGGCGTCCGCGACGCTAGCTTTAAAAACGGCGTTGTACGACCCACGAACCTGTCTCGGGAAGCCGACGCCAAAGAGCACGGATGTCAAGCCCTTGTGCGACTCGTCCCCGGCGGGATGGGGCCGGCGCCTGTGGATGACAGCTGCCGTGTCGCGAGACATCCGAGGGCTCACAAAGACGCCTGCGGCTCAAAGCATGGGCCACCCTCGGGACGACGACGCTGAGCGGACCGGAACGGCAGCCAAAGATGCCCGACGGTACAGGACCAAAATCTGCGTTCTTGTTGTCGACCTGCTGGCTTGTTATGATAGATCCGCTCGGTCTATTGGCAGTAGCGCCGTTCCGGCTCCGTGACCGGGGTCGGTTGCGCGGGCACGCATGAACATTCGGACGGATTGAGCCTCAACGACCGTCCATCCCGCCTATAGAGCTGGGGATATACCCAAGCCCCGTGTGGTCTGTTTGTTGTGTGTTAGCGTACCAACGATAACATGCTCGACGACAGGAAACACTTAATAAGGGGTAGGCCACAACTGAGAGGACATGTCGTCCGTCCGCTCTCCGAAACCCAGTGCCACGTCGAGGCAACATGAACGAGTCTTGCTTCAAGGATAATATTTTTGCATTACATTTAGGTCTATGTGGAATACCATTGACCTGACGCTGTCCACCAAGCATCGATTTTGACGTACAGAGAGATACGATATCCATACAGAGCGGGAAAGGCCCAACCACCACACCAAACCGAGCCCAACTGTTCACATAATCATAACATCGTGGAAGTTACCAAAGACAAAGCAAAGTGCCAACGAACGCCTGCGAACAAACGCCATCGAGATCTCACACCCGCCGCAGCGAATGTCGCGACACCAATTGGAGGGATGTGTTCGAGTCGACACGAACATTATTAACCGTCACTGATCACGAAGTACTTAATTAGCACCTGAATTAGCCGGATGACCGCAGTCTGGACGATGGGCGACACCCAAAAAACGACACACACGCAACGACCGCCACCCGGTGCTGACCGCACGGCATTGACCAAGTGGTCCTTTGGAACCCGTGGGCGGAGGATTGGGAATTGGGGAAGGGGTAATGAGGGTTCACTTACAGCAAAGCCAGCTCCAGGTCACCGTGGATGTGCGCCTTGAGCTCGATCTCGATCTCGAGGTTGAGGTCCAACCTCAGCTTGAGCGGGTTCTTGCTGCCACCGTCGCCGCCGCCCTGCTGCTGCTGCATCATCTGCTGTTGCTGCATCATCTGCATCTGTTGCTGCTGCTGCCAGTACTGCTGCTGCTGGTAGTCGTTGTCGTCCTGGTAGTCTTCCTCATCTTCGGACTCGTACTTGGGCTGACGGCGCTTGCTCTTCTTCTTCTTGCTGCTCTTCTTGGGCTTGGCTACCTGCTTATCCTGCTCATCTTGCTGGTTGTCCTGGTCCCAGTACGGCGTCGCCTCCTCATTGTCTTTGGGGGTCGCGGGCCGGTCTGATGCCGGCGTTGCGGCCGAGTCGCGCTGCATCTCGGGCTCGGGCTCGGGCTCGGGCTCATCTTCCTGTTGCTTTCCTTTCTTTTGGTCCTGCTGTGGCTTCACCTCTTGTTCGTCCTGCCCTTGATCTTGTTCGGGCTCATACTGTTCCTCGTCACCGGAGTACGCTTGTTCGTCATAGTCGTCTCCCTGTTGGTCTTGGTATTGGTCGTCATATTGCTCTTCGTCATCATAGTACTGATCTTCGTCTTGGTCCTGGTCCTCGTCCTGATAGTTCTCTTCTTGTTCCTCTTCTGCGCTGGCCTGGTTGTTGCGAGACTCGGGTTGAGCGTTGCGGTTGGTCTCCTCAGCTTGTGACTGCTGGGCCTGTTGGTTCTCAGATTGTGGTTGTTGGCTCTCGGTCTCCGTTTGCCCCTGTTGTTGGTTCTGGGTCTCCTTTTGACCCTGTTGTTGCGACTCTTGTCTCTGTTGGCCTGGACGAGATGTCTCGCCCTGGGACTCCTTCTTGTCCTCGGTCCTGGGCGTTCCTTGTTGCTACAAGTGTCGGCAATCAGTAACATGTGCTTGACGAGAGTGCTACCAGGCGAGGATGGCGACCTACCGAAGACGACATGATCACTCTGGTATACTATTACTACAGCAGTTGGGTGGGGTTGAGGGTGTCGAGGGACTCTAGTGAGTGGACTCAGATACTGGGTATAATGGTGGAGGGCAACGAGGTACTAAGTTGACAGAGTTGTCTTTTACACAAAATGGGATTTCTAAAGGTGGGCAAGTGCACGCCCTGGTATGTCTATGTTTTAAACTCGTCGATGAGATCAGAGAGACCCTGCATGAGAAAGTTGGCAGCCTTGACGCAATGATGTTACTATCCCGAAGGCGGGCAGACGACGACTGTCAGAAAAACATGTTTTACAACAGAGGGGACCGATCACATTTCGATCATCTCACACCCTAAGCCCGCCCATCCTGGCCAGCCTGCGGCCGATGAACCCATGGCCTTTGAGCACTTGCGTCAGTGGGCCTTGTATGGGTTGGGTGATACCGAAAGCTGGGGAGGAATCTTGTTTTGAAAGTCAAGGGACCGCTGTACGTGTGCTTCGTGGTCCAGACCGAGCCTGTGGGTATCAAGAACATCGAGATGATGTGGGATGACGTCGCAGAAGCTGAAGACAGAGGCAGAAAAGGTGGCTTTCATTGCGTGTGCGGCGTTGACATGACATGTACTGTCAGGTACCGACTCATGGGGGTCTGCGCAACATATGCGAAATGTGGGTACATGGTGGGCCCCATCACCCACCCTGCGGGCTGTGAAGTCATAGCCGGGATGGAGCTTCACAGTGGAGGGTAGGGTGAGCTTCAGGTGTGTGGGGACAGTAAGGCTGGACCCGGGGAAGAAGATGACGAAAGAAAGGGCCCTCTTTGATGCATAGAACCATGATGGGTGCCGAGCTGGCAACCAGCAACTTGCTGTTTGACACTCTTCTCTGCCTGACTATTCAGTGGACTGACTGTACGACTGCACCGCGAGACCCGCAAGAAACACGCGCGAGACCACGACGACCCGGAGAATCTATCAAAATTCTAATTTTGTCTTCCGAGTCTCCACATCGTATCGGACAACACGGGGAGATCGTCAATTGTACGAAACGACAGAGTGGCCGAGACCCAGACGACAGACGATAGACGACAAACAACATGGTGATAGGACTACTTGTCCTCGCGTCCATACCGACGGTGACGGGCGTGGCCCAGGGCATCAGCGCGAAGAAGCAGGAGAATGCAAAGTTGAAGGAGAAGATCAAGTTCAACATGACAGCAACGCTGTCCATCGACGGGGGGCCAGCCAAGGAATCCTGGATTGTCCTCGCAGCGGGAAGAGTGAGTGAGCCTATTATCTCCTGTTCCGGCATAGCGGCACTAGCCACAGCTGTCTCATCGGGCTTGGGAGGGGGCGCTATGGCATCATGCCTGGTCTACCCAGGATTCGATCGGACGCGCCAGCACCGACCAGCACCAGCGCCAGCGCCAGCGGTGAACCAATATGCGCCATGCAGTTATGCCCATGGACATACTGTCGCATTCGGGTGACCGACTGCGAAACACCTGCGCGCGCTGCTCGCCGTTGTATATGCCGAGGCGCATCACGATCCGCAAACAGGAAGGAGAAAGAGATACCCAGAGGAGGGCCGCGATCGACAAAGGACGAAAGGAACAGGGCTGACTGAATCATAATCAGATGTGGATAGACCACCCCGACGCGCCGTTCCCAGGCCACAAGTTCAACGGCTACTACTTCAAGTACCCATCCGAACAAGGGTATCAGGGCCTGGTGTCCACAATCCAGGACGACCCTCCGATGCTGAACTGGCTGTACGTCGACAAGGACACAGGCATGATCAAGTACGGCAGCCGCAAAGACACGGAAGGCCACGTCGTCGGGCCCTGGGGATGGGGCGAAGACGAGCAGTTCCTGACCTTCGACGAGGACGACTGGCGCTTCATCGCAGTCGAGGTCGAGGTAGCACTCGGGGGAGGGACAAGGAAGATGTGGGAGGTCTTCATGTCGAGGGATCGAGATGGCAGCTTGAAACCGAAGGCTGAGAGGGAAGGGGAGGGGGAGGACGAGGGGCAGGATGATGAGCAGCCGGCGTTTGACCCCCGGATGTCGTCCTACAGGTGGGCGCCGATCAAGCTGCTCAGGAAGCTGCAGCTGGGTGTAAACAGCCACTGGGTCGGAGGGAAGAAGGGCGAGGAGCAGTAGCGTAAGTGCGTAGATACTGTAGCACCAGCAGGCAGGCAGGCAGGCAGGATGAGAAGGAGGACCAGAGGCAGCAGTGGGCGGCAGGGTTGGCAGGGCTGCAGGAACAATTTGAACGACCTGGACAAGGCGTTGAAGAGGGTAGACGGAAGGGAAAGGAGCTCCTTGTCGAGGATTAACCAGCTGGTCTGAGCTTCACCAGCCCCAGCAGCTCGCATGGGGCTGGCTGCGTGGCATAATGTGTTAGTGGAAGTCAATCTCCAACCACCTCATGAGACTGTCGGTGCTCCTCCCTCTCACACCCAAGACCCAGCCGTGCCGAGTGTCCGTGATCTAGGCAAGCTAGGCTGGCTGACTGACAGGTCGAACAGGAAGACGGTAGCCTGTGTCGCAGGCTGGTAGGGCGGGAAGACGGAATGGTGATCGACGACGCCCCCTGTTGTGATGTATCCCATGTATCTTCTGGTCCCACCGCCTGCCTCGTACGGCGGCCATGGCAAGCCCCGTCCCCGTCTCCACAGGGGTCCCGCCCATGCAGTCACCATCCAGCATCGATCCGATCAGCTGTGATTCGAGCCTAGATCACATCTGAGGGTGCAGATGACGAAGCCCCGAAGGCCACACGGCGGGTGAGGTATGATCTCATTCTGTTTCGACATCTTTGCACATCAAGAGGGAGGGTGAAATCAGGTTTTGATGGTACGAGGGGCAACCATATAGGACACGGCTGTTCTGGCAAGTAGGCTGTCATGCAATGGTGAAGGAGAGACACTTGACATATTCATCCTTTAAAGACAAAAGGGAAATAATCACTTACCAGCGACCCTTCTCCTTCTTCTCTATCATCATACCCAACACCAACTCCCCCATACCTCAGCTATACCCACCCATTCTTCCACCAACCCAACAAGCCCCAGACCTGCCAGCATGTCTTCCTCATCCCAAGAGCGCCAGCCCCGCAGGCAAAAGAAGCAGCAGCAGCAGGTGGTCGAGGAGTCCGAGTCCGACTCCGGCTCAGAGGAGCAGTATGAGCCCCCGAAGAGGTCGAACCGTCGCTCGCGCCAGCAGAACAACCAGATGCAGCAACGGCAGCAACAAGGCCCCATGAACCAGATGGGCAATGGCATGCCCGGCCAAATGGGCAACGTTGCCAACCAGGCCATGCAGCAGCCACAACAACAACAACAAGGCGGCGGCGGCGGCGGCAAGTCAGACACGCTGCGGTTGAGGCTGGACTTGAACCTGGATATCGAAATCACACTGAAGGCCAAGATCCATGGTGATCTTGAGCTCGCTCTGCTGTATGTGCTTACCTTTTTTATTATTATCTGCTGTGTCCACCCCTTGTTACTCTCTTGCCACCCAGCTGTGTGGTGCCATGCACGGTGGGAGGGGGCTGCAAACCTTCCCCTAAACGGACGGAGGAGCCCCCTGCCTCTTTTTTCTCCCCCCTTTTCTTGTCACACTGCCACGGGGAGACGGCAACAAGTACCTCTCACTACCACCACCACCACACTGTAACCACATCTGTTCTGTATCTAAAGAACGGGCAGGGACACAACGTAAAAAAATCGATGGTGCACCAGGACGGCAGCTAAAGGCGAGAAACAGGGAGACATAAAACCCGACTCGAATACCAGACAGTGTGTGTTTGTGTGTGGCGGACAGGGACTGAGACGCAGAGCACCCCCAAAAAACATGTACCAATACTGTTGTCGTCTTTCCCTGGTTGGCTAGTCTCTGCCTTGGCTGCGCAGCGTGGTCCCGAGCGATTAGCGTCCTGTTTCCCACACATTTATGTGCTGCTGAAGGAACTGAGAGGCAACACGGAACTAATGTTTGGGCTACTAGGAACTGAGAGCGAGGGACGCACGCAGAGACATGCCTTTCCGGGAGATTTTACAGAATTTTCTTGTATTTCTTTTTCTATTGTCATCGCAGTCGGTGCCGGCGCAAGTTTGGGTTTTTGGGACTCGATCAAGAGTCATGTCACGAAAGGGTATGAGCTTGCCTAGACTCCATTGGGGGATAGTTTTACGACCTATCAACGTTAATTCATCTTTACTGTGTAATTGTTCTTCCATCTACTGTACTGAAAAAAAATTCGCCTCCCTCGGGAATGAGATCGAAAAAAAAAAGTCGAGTATGTCGATCCCAGGGGTGAATTGCGAGTCGTGAAGGTGATCAGCCCCCGTGCTGGAGGGTATGAGGTTCTAGATCTTCGCCTCAAATGTCATACTGATGGGATTGACCGTGCTCCCCATGTCTCCAATCCAGCTCGATGAAACCCTACACGGGCGGGAAGGACGGTTGCTTGCAGCATCTTGTGAACAGAGTTTCTCCACAGCTCGGTGCGCCACAATCACCACCGCCGGAGGCGAAAGTGTCAGGTTAGGGCGGGCTTGGCTGTGGCGTGCTGTCCGATCTCTACGGGATCACCGCTGGGGTGCTGCCCGTCCGGTGCGCTGAGGTGGCGCATGAACTTCATGTGAAATTCATGGGATTCCCATCAACCCCGGAGTGCCGATGCTTTCAAACCTCGCGATGCAACACCAGATCCCCCAAGCATCTCTGGACATGACGGACATGTCTCGGTAGAAGAATGCACGGCGCACGCCTCCCACCCTCCCAGCTGCTGCGCCTGTTCAGAACCAAGGAGCTGCTCCCTCCTTCGAGGAAATGTGCAGTTGGAAACCGGACCCGGACGGGACGGCCATACGTGAGGTCAGGCCCTTTGTGTCCAATAGGACAGAGCCGCTGGTTCCACGGCATGGGTACCACAGCAAATATGATCGAGCCGCCTCCGGAGAGCTGGGAGCGGCCAATGGCTTGTGGCCCCGGCCCTCCAATTGGGCCATGGGTGCCCTGACACGACCTTGCTGCCCTTCTCCACCTTTGATGTGCAGATCAGTGCAACGTCGAGCGGTCCTGGCGGTCTTCGAGTAGCGCGGCGGGGAATGGCTCGTCGAGATTCCCGTAGCCGTTCCGCTGCTCACCCTTGCATGGTCTGTCTGGCCTGCGTGCCACAGGACCAGGGGGTATGAATACCGTCGCGCGTCACCCGTCACATCACCCTGGGGACAGAAGCAAGTGCGACCACGAGCCTGTACGAGAGCAGCTCGGGTCTCACTGCACGATTTGGTCGGGAGTTTTGTATGACTTGTGAATGCCACCCCACGTTCGAGTTTATTTTCATCAAATGTCAACATCCCGCGGGATTCATGATTCAGACCAGTCAGTTGAGGCCTTCATATGTCGTCGAGAAAAAGCAGATGGTGTGGCGGTGGGGCAGCCAGCCTGCCCAGCCGGCCTAGGTAGCCTGCCATCGCGCAACACAGGGAAGCCCCGGCGACATCAAGGAGCGAATGCTCCTCACCAGCCCTCCGCGCCTGGTCAAGCCACCTCTCGCTGAGGCGTTGCTTCGCGGGACCGGGAGATTGGGAAGCAGGCTGCCACAGTTGCATGCGAGCTCTGGCCCATGGTTCTACCGTCTTCTCGACGTTGATCCAGGCAGACCCCTGGGCCGACGACCAGCTCCGGTGAACAAGCTCACATTGATGACAGCGCGGCGGGCGGGTCGCGACACCAACGTCCCCCCTTGGACCTTGGGGCCGGGCAGCGAACAACGCAGAAGCTAGACAAGACACTTGCGAGTATACTTTCGCACGAAACCCTCTGTTTAGCCACTCTGGCGCATGCTCTCCACCAAAACAACGTCATTTGTCGAGGAAGCGCAGTGCTAACACAAACAAAGCAGCCCCATGGGCTCCATGCATATATTCTCCGTACGAGAAATCCGAAGCACGCCTCACACGAATCGGGAGTTGAATCCGCAGCTAGAAATGGCCAATCTCTTGCGATGCGCTACTGTGAGGATGAGCTAGTCCCGGGGCAGGATAGGTAGTCTGCTGTAGAGGCAGACAACAGCGTAGTAGTAAACAGTAATGGGACTAAACAGTAACAGTTTGAGCAGGGCCACGCGTAAACCGGTGTCGATCAGCTGGCGAAGGCGTCGACATCCCGACACACACCCCAGAGGCCTTGAGGCGTCCGTTCATCGTCCAAGGCCAGGCCGACTGCCCAATCGGCCGGCGCACATGCTACCTCTGCTGTCGCATGGCCCCAGCCCTTCGCAGTAGCGCATGCCCCGGTCCAAAGGCTGTCACTGTTGATCAGGTGGTCCAGACCGCAGGACCGTCATAGCAGAAGAGTGTTAATTGCCCTGTTTTGCCAATTCGATCCGACTGCAACTAGGGACCGACCATGCACCTGGCACAATAACAGGATCGACAGGATCGGATCACCTGGGGCTGGAGCTGTAGGTGCGGCAAGCGGGAGGGCGGGTGTTGTGTGGCGCTCAGGCTAAATACTGTGGTAGCGGAACAGAGCTGTGGCTGAGCCGTCTCGTTATTCTGGTTGTTATTGCCTGGCGGTGTTTTAGAGTTCGGCGGGAGCAGGCGATCATGAAACGGTCTGGTGGCGCGCTGCCACGAGCCGCCTGGGCCGGGCAGATGGTTGCTTGGCGAACGGAGGGGAAGCGCACGGAACGTGGAGGTGATGGACGGCTAGCGCTAAGAGAAGTCGGACCGTGGGGAGAAGCTGAGACGGTCGCCCCTAGACCAGCTAACCTGCCCCTAGAAGCATAGGAAGCCAAGAAGCATACCTAAGAATTGGCCTAAGACGGCAGGGTAGAACAGGGCCGAACGGTGTCTGGCAGCGCTCCCGCGTGCCGCCGTACCAAACAAAACGTTTGGTTGTGCGACCATGCGTCCCGAGGGTCGGCTGACGCGGGCGTATGCGGGCTGCACCGATATCCATCAGTAGCACACCCGCTGTCGCACTATGTTGATAGCCGTGTAAGTCAGTTGAAAAAGCTTGGGCCGGCGCATGTCTCACAACAACAGGGCAACCTGCAATGCACTACTACTGTGTAAGCTCGCGGGTTCCCTAGCGTTTGCTGGTGACCAATTCCGACCTCACCCACTGACACCTGCAAGACTTCCTTGTTTCCCGACCACCATCTCTCCTGCACTAAGGCCAGGTTCAACTGCACTGCGTACCTTAATATTGACTGCAGCTGATAGCCTCTTGTTCATCACCTGGGCTGGCTAGAGTACCTGCTTTTCTCGAACAGTGTGGTGCGGTAGGCTCCCCAAACGAGACCTCGCCGACCCGTTCTGGACTTCACCAAGTCATGCTGCCCATACGAGGCAGCCTTTTCCAGCTGCCACCGCGTCTGCGCGTCCAACAAGCCCCAGTTGGGAGGTCTACATGTCCTGTATCTCATGGTGGGGGTGCATCGCTCTCCTGCGAGGCGGTCCCGAGTCATTTTGACTCGACGGCTACCCCATGGCCGGCTATGCATCCTGCATATGTTGAGATATAAACTCCGGCCGATGTCAGCGGGTTGAACCATATGTATGCAGAACCGACAAGCTGGACTCCCTCGTCAACGAAACCAAAATCACAAGCTCCTGATTTCTTTGTTAACCCTGCGAGATTTCCAAGGCAGAGAAACATTAGCTCTGCCGTTCCATGGTCGCTCAACGTCTGTCTCGAGCCATGATACACAGATACATGTGCTCCTCGACCAAAGATGCCCCAATCACCATGTCCCACCAGGTAGACGAGATCCTCGCCTGTGTCTTCTGCTAGTCTGCCTTGCCATTAGTCGCGTCCTCGTATCGACCGGTATCATCAACCAGCAGTGTCTGAGCCTGCAACCAGACAGAAACACTTGTCTCCTACTGGGCAGTCACGGGCAGCGCTCCAAGGAGGCAACCACACGCCCGCCCTTTGGTGGTGAGGAGGAATAACATGCCCCCTAAGCGTGCGGCACGGCAGTCCTCTGTGCATCCGCCTATTCGCTGCGACAATATAACCTGCAATTACGTTGGTCAACCAACCAGCGCCTTTCAAGGCAATGCCAGCCTTGGGACAAGAGTAGGCCGTAGCAAGCGTAGCACGGTGACAATCTCCTGGTCCTGTGACCGTCTGCCGCAGCTGAAACGGTGGTTCATGCTCGGCACTCAATCCGGGTCCTGGGAAACTGTCAAAGAACTGTTTGGGCGGCCGGGAGGTCTGCTGCCATCCAAAGTCGCCAGTGTGGCTGGAGGGAGCCTGGGAGCCCGTCACCTTCATCGCATCATAGCGTCAGCCACACCTCAAACATCTGTCGAGTCTAGACTCCACCCTAGCCTCATCTCAAGCACGAGTGTGGAGCAGATCTGTGTTCATCTGTGGGCCCAAAGCAGGTTTCTGGCATCCCGTCGCTGAATCAGATCCTTCCATTTCGATGCTGTATGCACGACAGTCAGGGTGATGTCACCCGCATGATGGCTATTCAGAGCTGTGGCTTGACGCTTGGCCGACCGCGTGTAGAGAGAGCAGCGGGGTCGGTACTCGCCCTGCGTGCGCCTCAACCCCCTTCTAGCCCATTTACTCTCCCTTGTCGTCTGTTGCTACCTGGTCTAGACATGTCGTCTACGTCGTGTTCCTGCGTTCTCCGGACACCGTCAACGGCACCGGACTCTCTCACTCGCACTACTTTCTCACGCTTGCCTTTGCGCTGCATCCTGTCAGCCTACACAACTGCAGCCTTCCTTGTCTTCACACCAGACCTGGTCCAGGACAGACGTACCCCACCTCACCCACCATCACAAGTGACGTAGGCTGCGGCTTCTTCCGCCTGCAACTTCGGAGCTCTCGTAATCGACTGGCCAGAGGTGAAGCTGAGCGCGTCGCCGCCACCTGTCGCGCCGCCTGACGCGACAAAAAGTCCCGCCCTGAGCTCACCGCCGCGGGCACCTTGTTTAGAGTTCGCAGTCAAGCTCCGCCCTCACGTCGGGAGGCACATTCCGTCTGCAGTCTACATCAAGGAGTGAGATGAACCATCAGTCCATATCGACTGAGCAAGTGTCGCATCAGGGATCACTGCGAGGGTCCTACGACATCCCCATGGAGCAGAGCGCCAGCTTTGGCGGCGGCCGCAAGCCTGCTGCGCCCGAGGCGGGCAGTAATGCCAACAATGATGCCGACTCCTCTCATCGCCAGTCTGCGCATCGCCAAGGCAGCTCTCAACAGGGTGGTCACGATGATGACGGTCCTGAGATAGAAGAGCTTTCGGACGACAGTCATGAGCCGGAAGACAGCCAGAATCCAGGTGGTTTGCGAAAAAAGACACCAAAAGATAGCCCGGCTTATGTTGCGCCTATTGGAGACATTCCCAAAATCACTCCAATCGGCCCCATAGAGCACAATCCTCACCCAACACCACCATCAGAGGGCGAATCTCCGGATCCACCAATAAAGCTCCCCATATACCAAATACCTAAAGATCATCTTGTGGGGAAGACCATCGATGAGTTCGGAGATGTTCTGGACGATAAGGGAGCTGTGCTCGGCCGAGTCGAGGGCGATCTGCCGTCTATGGTTGGGCGGACGATATCGAACGCTCGGGGCGATGTGCTCGGCGACGAGGGCGAACTACTCGGTTACGTGGCTGAAGTTGAAACCGGCGAGGGCCAGCAACAGGAGTCAAAACAGCAACCCCCAACGTGGGACTTGGCAGAAGTCATGAAAGCCATGGCTGCTGCTGGTCAGGGGCCGGGCGGATTAAGAGTCGATCCTTTCGGCAACATCTTGGATGCGGAGGGGAACGTCGTCGGTTCATTCCATGACAACAAGACCGGATTTGGGAAGAAAGCCCATGAGGGTAATAGTGGTCAATCTGGCAAATCGGGCAAGGCGCGTTCAAAACAGCCTGGTTCTGATCAAAGGCATGAGACAGCTGGGTCGGGCGACCAGGCAGAATCGTCGTCCCAGTCACCTCCCCGCGAAAATGCCCAAAGCCACAGGAAAGAGCCCGAAGTCAGGAAGCCGAGCCCTTCGGACATCTTCCTCGACGTCAAGTCAACAACTGAGGGCATTCAGCTTACCATACGCATCCCGACGGTCTTTAACAGCAATGGGCAGCCAGCACAACCCAAAGTCGTGTTCTCGTAGTTGTTGATTGCCAGAGAGGTTTTCACGTTCAACATGTTTATAGTGCTAGTTCGAAGATGAGAAGGGGAGCCGGCGTCAGGAGTTCTAAATAGGGAAGACGAATTTCCCCACGGGGTTTGTCCTAAATTGGTGATCTGACGATAAATCGGAGAGGTGGGCCGAGTGTTGATCTTGGTCCGTGTGGTGATCTCGAAGGTGGCATTTTCGTAAATTGCGAGGAGGTTCAGGACCGTCCTTGGTCAACACACGATGAACAGGTGGCCCAAGCGGAAATTGTGTGATGAGGGTGGCAGAAATACGATTGTCTAAACTTCACCCGGGTCGGAGAATACCAGACGCACCGCGGGCAGGGAATCAACAGCGAGGCCAGAAGCAAACGCCAGAGCAAACAGCTGCAGGAGAGCCGACTCATCCGCAGCCCGTTCCTGATGGGGACTTCAGCATCAAGAAGCAACCCGAAAGAGCTCATCCCAGCCAGTCCGCCGGCCGAATGACGTATTACTCGAGCAGCTACCCTGTCTGACCTATACATCCTACGCAGAGGTCGCAGAAAAGGCTGTCGTGTCAATCAGTACCTCTCGAACGATCCTGGTGCGTGTCTGGCGGCCACTTGCGGCTGTTGGAAGGATGCCCAGTGGCTGGCTTGACTTCATTCTGGTGTAAGTCCTTCGCCACACGCCAGGAAGACAAGCCACACCTTTGCAATAACCTGTTTCTTGCCACTTGCCACATGCGATGATACGCTGGGCGCTGTCTCCAATCTACCTGAGCCCGGCCAATGGCATTATACCAGTCTGGCCCACCCTCCCATGTCCACCTCACCTCGGTATGTCAAGGCAATATCCACGAGGCCCCGTCTGAGACATGCTCGACATGTAACCGCTGGCACCCTGACAGGTCTGGGCCCGGCTGGTCCAGGGGCTTCAGATGTGACATACACTGCAGAATTACACCGGCACAAGACAAGTCACCCCCTCCCTCTTCGATGAAGTCATTCGCGGGGAGCTCGACTAGCTCTTGTGGCTTGATGCCTGCTGCGTCTGCTTCTGTGTTCACCACCATCCTGTCATTGTTCGGTGATCTCCTCCGCCAGGCGGGACGAGACACGATCGAGATGGGTGTGGCTGTGACGTAAGGCTGGAGCAGCCCTTCCAACCCCTTCCACGGATGACGTTCCTGGTCAGGAAGCTGTCGACAGCTTGCTGTAGCTGCCGCTAGGCTGGAGCACGCAGGGTCCTTCGAACTTGTGGTTTGAACGCATATAAGCTGGCGTCGCAAGCAAATCCAGGCTGATAGATTGGTCCCTGCCATCATCCAAAGCTGAGAAGACACAAAAAATCCAAATCAACTATCGTATACCCAACAAGATTCCCCTTAATTCCTCATCGTATTTCCTCAAATCGCATCTTTACCGTGTTGTCTGACTTGAGACACCACACCTCAACCCACATCACCACACCACCAACGCTACTCAAGTGTCATCAGACCACTTCTTTTTTTCACGTGCTCTAAGAATCAACATGGCGGACACACAACCACCAGGAGGTTGGCCATGGGGCAAGAACAAGCAGCAGCAGTCTTCCAAGGGAGATGATGGCTCCGAGGCCCCCACCAGCACAGCCCAACAACAAGTCCAAGACAAGGGCATCCAAGAGCCCGAAGTCTTGCAGGAGGGTGATAACGCACAATCCCAAGTGCAATCCAAAGTCGGTGACGGCAAATCCGCCGCCGGCAGTGTCGCCAA
This sequence comes from Diaporthe humulicola, assembly GCA_038088545.1. Classification (NCBI taxonomy): domain Eukaryota; kingdom Fungi; phylum Ascomycota; class Sordariomycetes; order Diaporthales; family Diaporthaceae; genus Diaporthe; species Diaporthe humulicola. The sequence continues at coordinate 231,689 of JBBWSL010000050.1, read as the reverse complement.
CAAGTCTGTCAGGTACGAAGGGGATGACGACGCTATTAAAGCCCCTGGTAGTAACAACAGCTTCAGCAGGAACGCCAAGGAGCCCAGTGTCATGTCCAATGGCATTCACAAAGACGATATCTCTGAGGATGCCAATGACGCTACCCAGAACGTGCAGGAGACTGCTGAGTCCAAGACGGGTGACCTTCCCGAGGACGAGGGCAAGGACATGTCTGAGCCTGTAGGGCAAGCCGGTGAGCAGGCCACCGAAGCTGGTGAGCAGGCCACTGAGAAGGCTGGCGAGGTCGGCGAGGACGCCCAGAAGGCACAGTCTCAGTCTGGCTCTCGATTCTCCAACTTCGTGAGCGGCGCCAGCAGGATTGTTCCGTCATTCGGCGGAGGCAGCAAGAAGTCTCAGCAGGAAGACTCCGAGTTCCCGGAGTCCATCCGCAAGATCCAGAGCCAAATCGGCGACACTGGCACCAACCTGACCCTGCCGGAGGACTCCCAAGCACAGACTCAGGCATCCGACGTGAAGAGCGGGACCGAGGCCACCACCGAAGAAGGTGCCACACCCGCTGAGACCGACGACCAGGCCACCACTGAGCAGGCCACCACGACGGCCAAGCCCGAGGACAGCCAGTTCGAAACCGAGGGTGACGAACTTGACGGTGAGGAGCTACGACCCGAGGACTCGGTCACCTACGCTGCTGACAACAGCCAACAACTACCAGGCGACGAGGAAACCGAGGGCCAAACCCAAGCCGAGGACCAGACCACCGAAGCTCAGAGTACACTTCGAGAACTTCCTGAGGGCACTCAGCTTCCTGATGGGTTCACTGTTTCTCAAGTCGACCTGACCGACCTCCCAGAGGGTACTACACTCCCGGACGGCACCCAAATCCAGGGTTCCCAACTCCAGGATGGAACCCTAGCGGACACACTGGCAGGCTCTCAAGCTCCTGAGGGAACTCAGGCTGAGGGTGCTACCGAGTACGAGGGTACCCAAGCCCCGGAGACAGAGGTCGGAACCCAGGCAGAGGGCACCCAAGCCGCCGAGGGCACCCAGGCTGCTGGTTCCGAGGCCCAGATCCCCGACGACCAACAGACGGAATACACATACGCCAGCGGCTACCCGACAGCTACTGTGCAGCCTGAGGCTGAGATCGACTACTCCATCCTCAAGGGCGCCAAGGTCAACAAGACGGGCAACGTCGTCAACGAGAAGGGTCAAGCCATCGGCCGCATCACCCAGGGCATAATGTCACACCTCATCGGCCGGAAGGTTGACGAGAACGGTATCATCTGGAACGACAGCGGCAAGGAGATTGGCCGTGCCGAGCCTATCCCCGACAACGAGCTGCAAGAGCTCATGGAGTCTAAGCCCTTCGAGTCCTTCGAGGGCAACACCATTGACGCCAAGGGCCGGGTCATGTGGGACGGTCAGCAGGTCGGCCAGGTCATTGAAGGTGACCTGAAGGCACTCCAGGGCAAGACTGTCGACCCTGATGGCGAGGTCCTTGACAAGGCCGGTAACGTCATCGGCAAGGCTGAGCGTTGGGAAGAAGAGGAAGAGCCGGAGCCTGAGCCCGAGGCTGAGGTTGACAAGTCCATCCTCGCCGGCAAGCGTGTCAACAAGTCTGGCAACGTTGTCGATTCCGCGGGAGTCATCTTCGGCCGTGTCGTCGATGGTGATGTCTCCAAGATGGTCGGCCGCATGTGCAACAAGAACGGCGAGATTCTGAGCGAGTCTGGCGACGTCATCGGCCATGCCGAGCTTGTTACCGAGGGCGAGCGGGAGGGCTCCAAAGAGGGTATCTTCGCTGAGCTCAGCGGCCTTACCGTCAACAAGGAGGGCCACGTCGTCACCCCTGGTGGCGACATCGTCGGCCGTCTTGTGGAGGGTGACCCCAAGAAGCTCTCCGGCCGTACCGTCGACCAGGATGGTGACATCCTCGACAGCAACGGTAACGTCATCGGCAAGGCCGAGCGCTGGGAGCCTGAGGAGGCCGAGAAGAAGGTCGGCGCCCTGGCTGGTTTGCACGTCAACCAAGAGGGTAATGTCGTTGACACCAACGGCAACATCGTCGCTAAGCTCACAAGCGGGGACCCGCTCGTCTGTGCCGGTCTGGAGATCGACGATGACGGCGATGTCATCAACAGCAAGGGCACGACAGTCGGTCACGTCAACCTGCTCTCCGAGATTCCCCAAGAGGAGGAGGTCGGAGAGACGGAGGAGGAGAAGGAGGAGCGCCTGCAGAGAGAGCAGGACAAGAAGCTCGCCACCCAGATGGCCATGTGCCTCGAGCAATGCCTCGACAAGATCAACCCCATCTGCAAGATGATCACCTCCAAGATCGAGGCTGCGGAGCGCAAGCCAGAGGACGAGCGCGACGAGGAAGCTCTCGTCAAGGAGGTCCGCCCCCTCATCGAGGAGGGTAGCAACATCCTCCGCGAGGCGCACGGTATCATCCGTGGCCTCGACCCCGATGGACACATTCAGGCCAACGCTAAGCACAAGTCCGGCACTCGCGAGGCTACTCCCGAGGAGTTCCACCTTGCTGAGGTCATCAAGGAGGTAAGACTCAATCCCATCACCACACACATTCTTGACAAGCCTCATACTGACACTACGCTTTACAGCTCACCGGCACCGTCACCGAGACCATCGACGGCGCCAAGCGCAAGCTGGAGGATATGCCCCACGCCAAGAAGGAGCTCAACCCCCTGTGGGGCCTCCTGAGCGAGCCTCTCTTCCAGATCATCGCCGCCGTCGGCTTGCTGCTCACCGGTGTGCTCGGCATCGTGGGACGCCTGCTCAGCGGTCTTGGCCTCGGCGGCATCGTCGACGGCCTCCTGGGCACGCTCGGCCTCAACAGGCTGCTTGATGGTCTAGGACTTGGCTCTCTGACCAAGGCCCTCACAGGCAAGGACAAGAAGAAATAAACAGAACGCACAAGCCCTTTTCTTTTGGGATATTCTAATCACGGAAGCGTTTTTGGATTGATGTAACTCATAGTAGTTTCTCTTGGGGGCAATGGGGGAAAATGATTTGGATCATGGAAGGAGAAGGAGATGTTACGCTTTGCTGGTATGCGACTACGATTTAACGTCCATGTATCTAAGTATGTGTGTATGATTTCAAAAGATTAATCGGATATCTATAATTTAAGTCCTACTTAGCAATATTTCTCGCATCGTGTTAATGCTCGTCTCCTGACGTACCTAGTTCTTGCCCATGATCTTCGCTCATACTCTGAGCAGCTGAGCAGCTGAGTACAGACACAAGTTATCAATAGCCGAGATAGATAAGTAGGAGTCCCTCAACATTCTCATTGAATTTAGGACTTTTCACATTGCGTTCGCTAACTTCCGCACTCACATTTCGAAGGCGCTCCAGGATGTGATCTTATCCCCACTTGGGGGGGGGGGGGTGGCAGGTCCGGGGTCTTCAACGCAAGCACTCCAGCTAGGATGGGATGGCGAGGACATGAGGCAATGGAGTATTTTTGATAAGACTCAGCCTTAATCTTTTATTCAGCCTGTAAATGAATCGAGTTGATTATTATCTATCACCGCTCGACTGGTTGATCAGAGGAGCAAGGCCACCTCTCCGACTCCATAAATCAGTCAATGGTATCAAAACTCTTCCCGCTCCAGGCAATCCAAAATTCCTCCATCCAGGCCTCGAGCTTATTGCTCCAGTTCGCATTCCAACTTCCAGAAAATGACATGCTATGTTCCTCTCACCCACCAATGTAAAACCTCCGCAAATATATCGCTATGAATTCCCCCCCTCCCCACCTCCCGAAGAAAAGAAAAAAAATATGAGCACCTATGCAAGTCTCATATGTGCCAACGGCTCGACTTCATAAATTCTTCTGCGAGGCAGAGCTGCTTATTGCGCCGAGCCACTCCAGCCACAGTCTGCGTCTGGACTGTTTCCCGTCGCTGTCTTCCCGGCAGGCCTCCCTCACTCAGTTAGAGTCACCATATAAGCGGTCTAGCAGCCACACAAGTCCCTGAAGCAAACGAACAAAACGATCTGAGTGAGGATTCGCGGACTGAGAGGTTGCAGCAGACTGCCGAGAGGACGACGACACGGACGGAGGGATCACGGTGGGCTCACTTGCGAACCTGATGACAGTGGCTGAGCGCAGGTAAGGTGAAAACGGGTTGCGTGGCAGCGGCACTAACGGCGGCCCGAGGCTGAGATATGGGATCGCTTCTGTTCGCTCGAGGCCGCGCAAGCTAATCGAGGGAGGGACCCTTGGTGCAGGATGGGGGGACCTGGTGTAGTGAAAGCCCCCAGTCGGTGGTACGCGGGCAGGGATGTCGTTTTGTTCAGATGTGTTGTCAGCACGTGAAGGTGAGGCTTGGCGGCTGGTATTCTCGGAGATGCCGAGGGCGTTCTCGTGTCCTTGGCTGTTGCTTGCGTCTTCTTCACGTTGGTGGTTTACTCCAGTCAAGTTGATGGAGCCTGGAGTGGATGAAGTTGGTGTACCGTTGTCTGGTGTCAACTCCGGACAAGCATCAGACGGAGGTGGAGAGTCGAAATTCATGGCTGAATTCAAACAGACTTTATACCCAGTCTGGCCTTTGGTGTGGTTGGTTTGCTTAATGACCAGTTTGTTGATAGAGTTGCAACGCGGGAGGTAAAGGGTTCTCCGTTATTCCTTTGGATATCTCGAAGCTCTTTTTTTGATATAGAGACTTGATACACCTGGTTGGAAGGTGGGTTGGTGGATAGACTTTGGTCATTTGCGAGCGAGAATTCAAATTGACGAGGGCGGCAGGTTTGTTGGAGGGCCCTGACATCTTAAGAAATACAAAAAACGCAATTATTGGCAAGACTTGAAGCCAAATCAAGCTTGCAACATAAAACGAGCGAAATCCAAGTCGTGGCTAACTTAGTCCGATTTGGCCAGTATAGTGGTTGGAAATTGCGAGAATTCAAAAATTGAGACATATCCAGCAGTTGTGACTCCTCAATTGCGAGCAGGGGAGAGTCACAAATACTTTGAACAAAAAGAAAGGCTAGAAATAGGGTCACCAACCATGGCAATTGTTTTCCGATGACAGAGTCTGGAATTCATACTGCAATGTAGTGCTGTTCATCAAAGTTTGTGGTGTTATCCACCCGCTCCTGCGCGACTGTATAGAACATACAGAAGCACAATTTGTTGAAAGAATTTGTTCTCTAAATTATCTTGCAATCTGGCTCCTGTAGTGCTAATTTTGGTGAGTCTCGTATATTTTGTTTATCGCATCTCCTTTAACTACGTTTGGAAGACAACGCTGTTGGACATGATACCATCTGACGAGACTGTGAGTCCACGTCTCGAATCCCACTCCTTTCCTGCCAGCCCTATCTGCTGCGATGTGCGAACAGTCCAAGTCCCGATAGCGTCGGCTACATGCTATGTCTTAATCACAACTTGGACACAACCATGAGATCTTAGCTCCAAATAAACACATACTAGCCAGAAATTTATCTAAATTCAAGTAGACTGCAAGCCTGCACGAGCATAATTGTTCTCTCATAATATCCAGTCCGACCTCCTGGAAGACTGACAGCAAGAATCTGCAGGAATTCGAGTTGTTTCGACTGAGCACCCTTGTATGCACCACATCGCGGAATTCAGCACATGCTGACCAAGGCTGGCGTGAAATTATATTACGTTGGCTTGGGCAAAATTCGCAATGCTGGTGGTTCGAAGTCTGAGCGTCGTACCTGCGCACCGAAGAGCCTCATTGCGACAAGGATGCCACACACGGGATCCACTGGCCTGAAAGAGGTCCCTGATACTACCCAGCTCGGCAGCGCCCGACAGGCGATCTGAGACAGGTACGTACCCACCCGAACTCATCGGAGCGCGGGAGCTGAGCTTATCCGGCGGTAATGGATTTTCTGGGGTCGCGGGCAAGCCATGCTTCCCCGTACTCCATACTGCCACCCCCTCGAGGCCAAGCACGTCTATCCTGCCTGTCAGACGGACATCGACTGCTCTCGAGCCGATACCACGGAGACACCTCCTTTGATTGACCCGGCGGCCAGTTCACCCGCACCGCCCTGCACCGACAAGCCGACCTGCGATTTCTCCAAACGCTGCACCAGCCTGCTCAGGACCGAACGCCAGGAGCTTGCCAACCGCGAGGACTGCCACCAGGGTCGAAGCTACGCCGGTGGCCGAGGGAAAGGGTCTGCAAGGAATCACATTGGAGCCTTTGGAGACACATCGGCGGGGACGTTGGAATACTAGCCCGCGATTTACCTGAGCGCAGCCATACCTCGCGGATCGCGGCCTCGAGCGCCTCGCAACAGCCAATCCGTCCCCATAGTCGAACCCGACCAACCAGGCCGAGGGACTCTGTAACACCCCAAAATGTTCACATCAACAGGCCTCCGGGGTCTCCTGAGACCAGCGCGCACCAGTATCCGCCAAACACCCTCCTCGCAAGATGGAATCTCCTCTCTAGCACGCGCCACGGCCGCGCTCTCGATCAGCTCCCCGCCAACGACGACAACACCCAGCACGGCCCGGCCGTTCAGCACCACCCGGCCCTCGCTCGCGCGCGTGCCACCGAAGCAGCAGCAGTCTAAAAAGGGTGGGGCCAAGGGCGGGGTCAAGGGCGGCAAGGGCCAGCCGATGGACGCGGCGGCGCGCAAGAAGCGCAGGGCGCAGATGGCGGCCAAGCTGAACCCCAAGGTGGCGGACATCATGAAGTTCATCTACGCGGGGTCGCAGCTGCCGCCGCCGCTGCGGATGGCGCGCAACAGGTGGCTCCGCCACTGGACCATCCACCGGGCGTGGCAGCTGTTCCGGCGCAAGGAGGAGGAGGCGCGCGAGAGGGAGATGATGCGCATGCAGCAGAGCATGGAGCACGCCTGCGAGGTCCTGAGGAACATGGGCGGGCCCGGCACCCGGCCCGAGGGCTGGCTGTACCGCAAGGCCATGGAGAAGTTCGGCGTCTGGGGCAAGGGGGCCGTCCCCATCGAGTACGCCCGGCCGCTGGTCGAGACCCCCGCGGAGAAGCCGTGGAACCACGAGTGGAAGCGGCAGTGAGCCGCCGGCTTTGTTCATACCACCAAGGAACCAAGGAGGCGTGATATCCCCGCGAGACCTGGGTTCATCCCGCTGAGGCGCCACGGGGGGCGATTGTTGACGTTATGTATCATATGTATTCACGAAAGCAGGAAACGTACAACTTTAGCCTCCAAGTCAGCCAACCTCGACATTGTAAAGAATGGAAATTAGATGCCTATAGTTAAAACCTGCTACGCTGGAATTTCAGTCTGCCTGAAGAATGCGCAACCCTGCGGAATGCTGCTCCGAATGACTGAGCCCCCTTACCCCGTCCCCTCCTGTAAACCCACCCCATAGACCATACCTTTTTACGTTCCATTCCGTCCGACCGTGAACCGGACCTTGCTAGCCAGCAGTTGGGCTCCCCGTGCTTTCCTTGGAAGCTCCCTTCGTGTGGGTATTATACCAAAAAAATGATGCAGGGCAGCAGGGCAAGATTGCTGCCGAATATGTTTAGCCGTCGACATCCGTATTTCGTTCGTGGCTCGGTGGCCCTCGCGGTGGCCTGTTTATATTCCGTAGGTACCGAGTAGTTGACGGTGCAAAGAAGAAGTGGTTGTCCATGCATTCGTTGTTGGGGACGTTCTCTCAAGTTGTGCCGCTTTGAATCGGTACCGTGCCAGTAACTCCCTGCGTGGGTCTCTGGCGGTGCCCCTTTCCCACACTGAAAACCAGTCTTCCCGCATTCTCATAGAATCACACAACAGCCACCGCCCTCGCCCTTCTCAAACGTGAGCAGTGCTGCTCTCGTCGCAGCCTCGAATACGTCGTCGACGCCCTCTCCGCTTAGACTCGAGCACTCGAGGTACTTCTTCGCTCCTACTTCTCGCGCGGCCGCCTCACCATCGTGTTCTGTGACGAATCGGAGCGACTTCTTACGCATCTCCTCGACGGCGACCGGGTCCTCCCTTAGATCTTTCTTCAATCCAACGAGTATGATCGGCACGCCCGGGCACTTTTCTGTCGCTTCTTCGACCCACTGTTCCGCGCGAGTCTCGTCAGCTTCTGGACTCATCTTCGTCTGGTGGCTGGCGCGTCGACTAGTCGGCGAGGGCCCTGATGCCCACAAAGTTGACGGTCGCCATAGCCGGTGCGACGCACAGTCTCGGGAGGGCGAGACCATCCGTCGCACAAAGCCTGTGTTGCCCTCCTCATATCACGAGTCGGAGTCCGGGGGAAGGGAAAAGACCCACCTTGTGCTTGACATTGTCCAGTGAATCTGGCGTATCCACGGAGAATCCTATCAGAATGACATGTGCTTTTGAGTATGCCAGGGGGCGCAGCCGCTCATAGTCCTCCTGTCCCGCTGTATCCCATAGCGCAAGCTGAACTGATTTTCCATCTACCCTGCAGTCGGTGACGTAGTTCTCGAAGACGGTGGGTATCTGGCACGAGTGAGCTCGTTAGGTATCGTGGACGTGGTAGCACGGGCCGAGTGGTGTCGCCATGGGAGTCCGGAACGGCGGTCTTCAGGTGGATTGACTTACATAGTGCTAGACGAATGAGTTAGTCTATTTATTTGGTCAAAGAGGAGATCGCTAAGACAACTATGCATGGGGGACGACTAACCGTGGGAAAGTAGCCTAATGTGAAGACGCTGAGAAGCGAGGTCTTCCCGCAAGCTCCGTCACCGATAATGACCAGCTTTCTGTGAAGAACAATGTCAGACCCAATTGATGCCTGGGGTGTCGACACGGCAGGGGGAAGGGGACATGGGCCAGCGGGAATACCTTCGGATGACATTCTGAGCACTCCCAGCGCTTGCCATCGTGGAGAGCAAGGTTCAAAGCGCTCTTCACTGAGCAATTGCTCGTTTCGGGGGTTGTTGGAGAGCCGTCGCAGGTCGGAAAGCTTATGATGTCGTTATCGGACTGGGATGTCTGTCGGCGCCGACTGCTGCTGACTGATGTGGCGGGAGTGGTGTTTTCTGGTGGTGCTGTCCCTGCTGCCGGCTGATGTGGATGTAACGGTGAGGTTCTCCTTTTTCCTCCGCGAACGAGTGCGCCTGATGAGCAAGGCCAAAAAAGGGATGGGGGGTGAACGATTGTCGAGAAGTATAAATGAAGCAAGCAAGCGAGCAAGCAAGTAAGTAGTAGCTGGACTAGTCGCAGTGAAACGAGCTGGGCGTGGAGAAGATGCGAGAGGGCGGACGGGATAAATGTTTCGGACTGGGATGTCGTGGGGGGGGGGGGAGGTTCCAAGGCTGAGGGATCGGGACGGGAGTTTTTGAGGGGAAGAATCGAGGTAGATAGGTTAGGTAGTCTGGTAGTCTACCACAGTAGGCAATTGTTTGCGCTCAGGGCTTTGGGCCTTTGCCAGGTTGGACTCGGGTGGTGGATGCTCGTCGTTGCGGGTGCAGAGCAGTCAGTCATGGACAAAGTGCCAACCTTTTGGGGGACCCGTCCTGGACTGAATTGAGACAAATTGGGGGGATTGGGGGTTGCTCTGCTGCGCCCGCCTTGATGGGCCAGTGGATCGGCAGCAGGGATCTCCTATGGTGCCAAGCGCCCGCCGTCCAAGAAGAGCACATAGACCTGGGCCTTCTGGCCTTGGGCAGCGCAGCACCTGCAGCCTGGGGGATTTGATGCGCAGGCGGCAGCAGGGACCACGAGCTCTGCATTCCCACCCGTCAAACACCCGTCGCGGTCACTCCACTCTTTCTCTGCCTGCCAGCTCCGCCCGACAGCCCGGCAGACCCGTACCGCAAAGTGTGAGCGTGAACTCGAACATGGTCGAGGAGGTGAGGCCATCGACAAATGACATCTCGAAGCAGCATCCCGAGGCCCATGGCCCTGCCTGCAACGGACCGCCTGCCCACCACCCCAGATGCTTTTAACACGGATCGGGGTTCACACCCACTGCAACCTTGTGACGACATGGTGTGCTCTTGCACAGCTCAGGGTACCGCGCCTTCTACGGACTGCTACGTAGAGACCTTCCTTGCGCTCTACCCACTAGTATTTTGACAGGCCATATTTCTATTTCCGACAATGGGCTTCGTGTTCAGACGGATGCTTTGATCATCAATGCTGGACCAACCGTCTGATCCCCGAGGCCTACAGGTGACTATCGACGGGCTGCATTGGGCCTCGTGAGATGCGACGGGACTGCATCCAACGAGACCCTGCTTGCAGCACACCCAGGCAGCCCAGGTGCTGTACCTACAGCACACGGCACACATTGTCTCAGGGGTTCCTTGAGGCTCGGGTACTTTCGACATCAACCGAGCAACAAGCTACTGCAATGCCACTCCACCCCAAGAACAGGAACGGCAACATACTGCCACAGTATCCTGACGGTAAACAAACTCGCCATCACATTGCGAGCAAGTATCTAATAACAAATGGCACGAGTCAACGAGGACTTCATTCTGGCCCCGGCACAGAGGCCCACACCGCCGCAATGTCGCGAGACGCGTGCGTCGCATACGTAGACTCGCCCGGGTCTGACTGGTGCTGGCTCCTCGCCAGCGAACTGCCACAAATCAGCGTACCATGTCGAATCAAACCCATCGCCGGCCGCCCGTCGACTCCCTGGACTCGCTGCTGCCGACGGTGGAGCCACCGGAAGCCGCTGGCGAGCTACCGTGCTGGCCTGGCTCTCTGCAAAGCAATGCGCGTTATGCCGCTGGGGTTGCAGAGGGCCAGCGAGGCTGTGCAACTATGCCCAAAGGGGTTCCCAGGCTTTGTACTGTATCGCGACACGAGGGACTGCCTACGCAGCAACACACGCTCTTTTCCCCTATAGCCGTGCCGAAGATCTTTGTCACATTTCCCTTGGCTCCCGACCGCCCTTCTGGAGGTTGCTAGGCAATCGGGGAGGCAACCCAGGCTCATGGCCTTGACGCTATAGGGCCTGTTAGCTGATGTTTCGGCCCTATGATCTAAGGAGCCGGGCACGCACCAAGAATAGAGGCGAGATACGAGGCAATTTGATTTGGAACGTTGCGCCGGCTAACGTGAGCGAAACGACTAGCCACATACACTAGTCCTGGCTAAACTTCGAGAACCCCGACGGCGCGCATGGGGCTGTCTGTTGTTATCGTCGCCGTCTCTGCTATACCGTCGGGTATGGATCTGGGGCCATTGTACCCCATCTTTGGCAGCAGCCGAGGACCATCACATGCCCTCGATGCATTCGCGCGTGCTACACGCAGGTACGACAGCCTGGCGCGGACAATAAGTAGCACGTCGATCAGGGGGATCGACGGCAGATAGACAGTAAGCGATTCGAGTATCCGTAGCTATTAAGACCCGGCACCGGCTGTCGGAAGCCGCTGCCCAATGCTTGCCAATAGCTGACAGGTCTGACGACGTCTCCGGGTTTGGTACGGGGCATTGGGGGCTCCAGGGCCCCAAAAGCTCCCATGCGGGTCTACGAGTAATTAGAATGAATAGAGAGGGATCTACCTACGTACCACAGGAACTGTGCGTTTATCCCGATTTTCTCCACAGCGCTCCCTAGAACAGTATAGGGCATCATACGTCTTATAAAAAAAAGCGCACACCGGTTAGTCTACGCCTGGTTATGTGGGCTTGCTGCAAGGCACGATGCGTTCTATGAGCTATCAATGTCAAAGAACCCAAGCTAAGATCATATCTGATCGGAACACCCGGAAGTTGCACCGCTACTCTAGGGCGATTACCCGTTCTATCAGCTCAGCAGTTCGACCAGAGGTCGGATTGCACGCGCAAGTCGTGATTCATTCTATGAAGTTATTGGCCAACGGCCTGCAAATCCGTGGACCATCATCAACAAACGTGACTCATTCACTGGAGTTGGTGTTGGATCTGCTTCAAGTATCGGAGGCGCTTGGGTTGGTGCTTACTGTCGGCCACTCTGCCTGTGGGCGAGGTCTAAGGCCAAGACCGGGAAATCCGTTACCGTCATCACGTACATTATTACGGTAACACCGCTCAAAAAACAGACAATATCATTGCGGAGCCATATGGCTTACTCACCTTCTGCCCGATCCCATGGGGGAATTTCCTACAGGAAGTTATTCCATAGGAGGTGAATTCTATAGGAGCTTAGGCAGTGGGCACAACTTGGGTGGTGAATTATATGAATGCTGTGCCGCTAGCGGACATCCGAGTAAAGCTCGCGGTACAAATGTTGTTAACCCCGATACCATCCTACAACGCGGAGTTAAACGTCGGTGATGATTGCTTGGGTTAGCCATAGCTTAGAGCTCGAAGACCTCTTGAAGAACTCATGCTGCCTGTGAGAGTATAAAAGCCGGGCATGAGTGGGCGAAGTGTGCCCAATGCCACGCAGCATGACCTGCATTCAGTATTCAATCTCAGCCAGAGTGAAAACCATTGTCAGAAATGCTGTCCAATATAATCACCGCTCTGAGCATTCTCTCAGGTTGTGCGATCGCCGCCGAGATACATGACTCCTCTCCCAGTGAGGCTGAGACACAAACCATATACCAATTTCCCAACAATACATATGTGGAGAACTTGGCAGTTCGACCGAATGGACAGATTCTTGTCAATACTCTTACCTTACCGCAGGTCTGGCTGGTTGACCCAGCGTTGCCTGACAGAGCCGTGCTTGTCCACGAGTTCTCAAGCGTGCTAGGGCTGTCCGGCATAGTTGAGTACCAGCCAGATGTTTTTGCCGTAGCTGGGGGAAACGTCTCCCTTAGCACCGGTGAGAGTTTCGTCGACTCCTGGTCCATCTGGAGTCTTGATCTGGGTGGCTTGAACATAAGCTCGAACGAGTCTGTCTCTACCCAGCCGCCAGCTGTGAGCAAGATAGCCGACGTCCCACCTGCGAGTTTTCTCAATGGCATGGCCTTGCTGTCTAGTCCGGAGAAACAGCTTCTCATGGTTGGAGACGTCAGGACCGGGACCATATACTCGGTGGACATCGCTACCGGAGGGTATGCGGTAGTGATCAACAATACATTTACGGCCCCTGCACCGGATTACGCTTTCGGGCTCTCCGCAACGGACGGAATACAGATTCGTGACGACACGATGTACTTTGCCAATATTGGCCAGAAGACGCTGAACAGAATCCAACTTGACGTTAGTGATGGCACGCCTGTCGGGGAATTCGAAACGATTGCGCATACTCTCACACCGTTGGATCAGTGGGACGACTTCGCGCTCGATGAGGAAGGCAATGTGTGGATGGCCGCGGGAGGAGCAAACACGGTCCAGGAGATCAACACGCAGACGGGAGACGTCAGGATCGTGGCAGGAAACGTGAACTCAACGGCCATTGCGGAGCCGACGTCTGCAAAGTTTGGGCGGCGCGAGTGTGATTCTTCGGTCCTGTATGTTACTACGGCGGGCGGGCTCGCGACGCCTGTGAACGGCGATATCACCATCGGAGGCCAGCTTGTGGCCGTCAGGACTGGACCTGGGCGATGTTCTTAGTCAGGCATGGTGGGTGGCATTGCCCGGGGTTGTTGAGCCAGGTGCAGTGTACGCCAGGCATCAGACTAGAGTTGAGCTGAGCTGAGCTGAGCAGAGCTGAGCATTTGCTCATGTTTCAAGATGGGAAACAAGGAAATCCGATGTGGCAATTAGCATTTTCGAGACATGGAATCCAGTCGAACCAAGTGACGCCTGTAAACTGGTTGACTGCCTTGCAATTCAGGCTCTCCAGGCCACTTTGGCTGGCCACTGGCTGGCCTGCCTGCCAGGGCCGATAAGGCGGGCGCGGGGGAGATATGGAGCGAAGTGGGTCCACAGGTCACATGAGGCGAGTCTCATTGGCCTGGTCTCCTCCAAAGTCGCAGACATGTACCAGCCACACCTTGGCGGGATGGGAGAGCTACCCGGGGGAGACTTGGGCCCGCGCCTCCCTACGGCCGACTGTAGGAACGACGTGCCGACACTGGGACTCTGGGAAAAGTGACTGATTGCCAGTGTCACCACGGCGCCCCTTGGGTCTTGGTTCTATTTGGGAAGACGACAGACAACCACCTGCGCTCTTGGGGGCAGCATCATCATCGCTCTTTTTGTGGCAGCCTGCATTGTGGTTTTTCTGCTGACACGACCCCACCCAACATCTGGCTCGCTCACCCGCAATCAACCACTCGCCCGCCCCTCGCTCTGGTCCATCGGGAAAGCTGCTGCCAGCTGCTAGTGTAGCCCTTCAGACGCTGTCAGGTAAGGCAGGCCAAGCCAAGGCGAGCCATCACAGCCCCTCCTGTACCCAACGAACCAAGCCTCCCATCAACCGCCCGCGATATTTCTGTGCACCAAGCACTATCCACACCTGTTCCTGCACCTGCACCTGTGCCTGGTTCCATTTCTTTGCTTGATTCATACCTCCCTCCACCACGCCCCCCGTCCCATGTCCAGTCCCGGTCGCAAACGAGCCATAGCTACCGCCAGAGCTCCTGCCACCCAGCGCGACACGGCCGCAGCACTCGTTTGGCCGTTCGCCCTTGGACTGAATCCTCAAGCCGACCGGAAAGGGACTGCCCTGCAGGCATCGGATTGATACTGGCTGCGGAGCACCTAAGCTGACCTGCGATCCCACCACCGTCTAGGTCACGGTTGATCCCCGAAGCTCTTTGGACCTTGACGACCCGACGGGCCGCGCTGTCGCCGAACACCCCTCTATGACCTCGACACCCGCCCCTTTGTAGGAGATAGAATCAGTCAAAATGAAGTCCAAAGGGTCTCGAAACCAGCCTGCGCCTCCCGCCCCTCCTCCAATGTCGCCGACAGCTAGGGGCGCAAAATACAGAAACCGAGACGGCTCCAAGTTCATCACGTTGCCCGATACCATGTCTGCTCCCGACTCCGCACAGCCCTCACCAACGACCTCCGCTGCCTCTGGCGCAAAGCCACAGGCCATCGGGGCACCTGGCGTGACGAGCAACGGACCCACCCCGGCACCAGCAAATGTCAACCGGAAGAAGCAGAAGCGTCGTGAGAAGGCCGCCGCCAAAGCCGCCGCCGAGGCGGCTATGAATGCAGAAAATGCCAACGGCGCACCAGACTTCGCAGGCCACAGACCGAACCACGTTCCCGACCAGGAGGACAGCGACGAGGACGAAGACCAGTTCAACGACCAAACTCACCAGGCACATGCTCAAGTGAACGGTCGTATACCAGGCTCCGCGCCGAAGTCCAAGAAGTCAAAGAAGAAGAGACACAAGGGCGCCGCGGGGGCAGGGGAGCTGGCAGACCAGCCGGATTCTCCGACACCCCAGCTGACCACGTCTCACCCCTCCGGCATCTCCAAAGAACGGATTTGGAATACCAGTTCCCAGGAGGAGCGGGAGAGGATCAAGGAGTTCTGGCTCGGGCTCGGCGAAGACGAGCGCAAGTCGCTCGTCAAAGTCGAGAAGGAGGCCGTGCTTAAGAAGATGAAGGAGCAACAGAAGCACACATGCAGCTGCTCAGTGTGTGGCAGAAAGCGACATGCGATAGAGGAGGAGCTGGAGGGCCTGTACGACGCCTACTACGAGGAGCTCAAGCAGTTTGCCAATCACCCTCAACAGGACGGTCACCCGCCCTTGATGGGTGCGTCGCGGCATTTTGGCTTTCACCACGGCAACAGGTTCCCGAGCTACGCAGGGCACCAGCCCTCTCGCGGGCGAATAGTGGAGCATGTTGGCGAAGACGATGAGGACGATCTGGACGACGAGGCCTATAGTGAGGACGAGCTCGACGACGATGAGGCCTACAGCGACGAGGAGGAACCCGAAGAGGAGATACATCGCGACTACGCTTCCGAATTCTTCAACTTCGGAAGCAGTCTCACAGTTCAGGGTATGGGTGTCCCTAATCTCTCTATGCGTGGTTGCAAGCAGTGTCACGATGGTAACTGGGGTTTGTTCTAGGTGGCATATTAACAGTAGCGGACGACCTACTGAAAAATGACGGCAAGAAGTTCATTGAAATGATGGAGCAGTTAGCCGAGCGACGCATGGCACGCGAGGGCGACTTTGCTCAAGACCAGTACTCGCGGAGCTACGGGCATGGTGTCAATGGCGGGCTTCCTAGTCACGATCACCCTCCACCTCCACCAGTCGACGACGAGGAGTACGAGGACGATGAGGACGAAGACTACGACTCTCAAGAGGATGACGAGTACGACGAAGAGGATGATGTAGGTGTCGCCACTGTCCCCTATGGCGGGCGACCATAACAATGTCTAACATACCACAGGACACCATGACCGAAGAGCAACGTATGGAAGAAGGCCGTCGGATGTTCCAAATCTTCGCTGCGCGAATGTTTGAGCAAAGGGTACTCCAAGCATACCGCGAGAAGGTGGCGCGCGAACGGCAGGCCAAGCTCATGGAGGAGGAGGAAGAGGAGCTGCGGAGGGAGGCGGCCCGAAAAGAAAAGAAGGCCAAGGAGGCCCAGAAGAAGAAGGAGAAGGCAGCCCAGAAGAAGCAAGCTCAGGCCGAAGAGAAAGCACGCAAGGAGACTGAGAAGGCGGCTGAAGAGGAGGAGCGACGGCGAGAAGAAACTCGTAAAGCGGAAGAAGCGAGAAGAAAGGCAGAGGAGAAGCGCAAGAAGAAGGAAGCCCAGAGGAAAGCCGAGGAAGACGAACGGGCAAGGAAGGAGGCCGAGCGACAGCGCCAGAAGCAACTCCAGGCTGACCAAGAGCGGAAAGCGAAGGAGGCCAAGGACCGTGAGAAGAAAGCTCGCGAGGAGGCTCGTCTCAAGGAGAAGGAAGAGCGGGAGAGGTCGGATCGCGAGGCCAAAGAGCTCAAGGAGAAGCAAGACTCGCAGAAACGGCAAAAGGATCTCGAGAGCAAGTCACCGGAGAACGCCACCAAGTCGAATCAGAAACAGAAACAGGAGGAACGCGCAGCCAAGAAGGCAGCAGCACTAGCCGCGACTCCTGTCACGATGACACTTCCGAAGCGGCCAGCCCAGCATCCAACAAACCCAGCATTGCCCGTGCTGCCTCAGCAGCCGCCAACGGCAGCTTTTGCCTCGCCAAAACCTTCGGTCGCCACGCCAGCCTTACCGAAAGCACCGACGCCCATGCGACCGCGACAGGCCTCTCAGCAGGACACGAGTTCTTCAGTTCCGGGAGCAACATCACTGTCCGGGTCCACGAGTCACGACCCTTCTCCGAGTGCCAATACACCAGCCCAGACCAGCCCGCGGCCGTCTGGGCCACCGAGTGCCAGAGGCAGCACAGCAAGTCAGCACTCGACGAATGTGTCCCGGGCGATGTCACCGGCGCAGTCGAGCGGAACCAGGTTCCCTTCCGCGCAGCCCGCTCCCATCAACATTCCACCCATGGGGATGCCCTTCCCTCCTGGGCTCCCGCCCCCAGGATTTGGGAATCCTCTGTTTCCGCCCGGGCCTCCTGGCTTCAGACAGCCGCCGCCGGGGATGGTCCCGCCGGGACTAAGCAGTCCCATGCTTGGCCGCGGTTTTCCCGCACCTGCACCGCCGCCTGGGTTCGGCCAACCGGCTTCAGACCTAGTGTCACCTTTCAATCCCTCGTCGAAAGACGCAGCTCCGGGCACACACACACGACAGCAATCAGGAGGTTATGATTCTCCATCGATGCACGCCGCTCAACCCATCAGTCGCCCCACACCTATCGGCCGGCCCTCGTCCGTAGTACATGGGCAACGGCCGCAGTCAGGCTCCCCGCCAAAGGCCCCACAGCAGGAATCTGATGACATGCAGGATCACTTGGGAAGTAGCGCATTGTTGGCTGACTCTGAAGACGTCCTGCCGACGCTCCCCGACTTCCAGCCAGGCCTACGTCGAGGGTACGTCGCCCCGGGCCGACCAGGACCGGCCTTCCCGCCAGCTCCCTTCGCCGACCCAGCGATTGCTTCCATGTGGGGCAGCCCCATGCAACCGCCTGGAATGAGTCCATTTGCTCAGACACCTGTGGCTCCTCCTGGGTTCGGTGGTCCCGTTGGATGGCCTGCCAGCCCGAATCTCGGGTTTAGTGCGCCTATCGGCATCGGCCGTGTTGCGCCAGCTCGCCCACCACCGGCCAGCGTTACTATACGGCAGATCCTGTGTAATGTCTGCCGCGACCTTGCCATGAAGGAGCCCGCTAAAGACGGCTTCATTCCTCTCAGTTCTCTGCAGGAGGCAGTGAAGACCTATATCGACTTCAACCCTATGGGAGACGGGCCGTTGACAGAGAACGACGTCGTGGCGCTCTGCGAAACGGAAGGAAATATGGCGAATGGCGGCGGAAGCTTCGACGTGGTTGATGAAGCTGGCACGAAGAGCATCCGATGGAACCCGGACAAGATGCCTCAGCCATTGGGCGCTTTCGGCGCGCCTGGCCAGCCAGGAATCGGTAGTCCCGTGTTGGGGTCGTCCTTTGGCCATTAGCTTTCGGAAATTGGCGACGTGCCTGGTTGGCGGACCTGGTACATCATAACATGACAGCCTTATGCGAATGTTCCCGGCTCTCGAGACATTATGCGACGACTACTTGCCTGTGAAGAACCTCTTGTGCTGGAACTTCTCGACAACTCCTTCAATGAGGAAGTTCTAATGACCAGACCCACGTGTACCGTTTCGCTTCAACGCTTGTAGCGCTCTACGAATGCTTGCTGCCGCTAAAGCCGAGAACTGGCCCTCAGATTTGGGGTGGTCACCCCTGTTGATACCCTGAGCCTACCGATTTGTATGGATTATCACTGTAATACTAGTTGGTATCTGTACTGGAAGTGTGATACGGAAATTACGCAAGCAAGTGACCCGTGGTCTTGATGATGACCCAACGCTGAATCTGCTTACCGGTCCTGCATAGTACATACGTTATCGCAGGTAAGAATGTGTGCAATGACGCTGGTTGCTGTCTTGGCCCTGACAGGCCAACTCATATTCTTCCTTTAGGACGTGCCCAGGCATTGGTACCAGCAGCTCAATTTTAGAACTTGCATCCCAATTTTTATTTCCGCACCACTTCGCCACGAATTCAACCCCGAGGGTTGAACGCGACCATGTGACGCCTCACATTGTGGACCGTGGATGGCGCCTAAGGATTCTTCAGACTTAGAATGAACAGAACATTTGCAGCATCGGAATCGGCTCATCAGCTAGCTGAAGATCGCCCAGATGAGTGGCTTGCTTGCTAAAGGAGCCTGCTGGAATGCGCTCTTAATCAATCGTAAGGTAAAGTCTCGTCAACTACGCTGACGGATCCTAGAATCTGCAAGGGCGCCGTTGAGGAGAAGGGGTTAAAAATATGGGGCGACCCAGTCAGCCAGGGACACTGCCGAGGTCATGGCGAATGAAACCACGAGATCAACTTATATGGCGATCTAGCGTACCCATTTTTTGATCCTTCAGGATGAGAACGCCCAGCAAAATGTCCGGCCCGTGGCCGTGCTTGGATAAACGAAAAGCAAGACCACGGAGAAGCAACATGCCACATGCGGACAAGCATCTCCGAGTCCTGGTGTGCGTTTTCACCTGTATTTTCTTCTGACATTTTCAGCTTTGCGCTTTCCCTCCTGGGTCTTCTCATCAGAAAGTCAAGGCGTTCGTTTCCCAGCAAATACTAACCCTATTTTCCGAATGGGACCCACTGATTGAACTCACTGAGTTTCGATCCCCTTGCCTTCGTCCTTTATTCTCACCACTTGGGCATCAGAGCCGGACCACTGAGCAACAAAATGGTCCACCCAACCGGCGCTGCGCAACGCTCGAAATCAAAAGGGATCGAGCAGGCGACGAATCCGAGATGGGCGACTGCAAAGATCACCGTCAGAGGCACAATTATCGTTCTGTCCCTTGCAGCAAGTATCACCAGTCTTGTGTACTGCAGCGCTCCAAGACGATGGGATGATTGGATAAACTTGTCTCCTTTGTACGGAATTCCATACGTAAGACCCCACCCATCCACCCACCCACATTTATACAGAGATATATATGGCTATCCAATAGCTCGCCCCAGCCCGGACAAAGAAAGGGACATGGGGCAGCTCGGATGGGAGTAGCGACGGAAGACCCAAAAGCTTCATAGACACTAACGCAAGGAACCACGGCAGCCCCTTCTAAGTCTCACCTGGGAGGTCAGCGAGATGGCCGTCCTCATCTTCAGGCGGGACAAGAATAAGGGACTCATTCCAGCTATGCACCTCGCGTTCGAGCTGCTATTATGGATTGGGGGCCTGGTCGTTTCGATCATGTGGATAACACTTACGACTTCCAGTGAGCAGTACTCCGCTGATTTCACAGAGGGCGCGCCTGGAATCTCGGCAGCTACATATACCAAGTGGGCAAGGGTGATTTACTTCTGGTGCGCAGCCAACCTTGCCACGGTGTAAGTCCTCAAGCCCTATTTCTTGGTCATCCACAGCAGGGCTGCTTGACAGTCCCGCTCCATCACAAATGTTTCATGTTGACGATATCTCACAGCGCGTGCCAGTTTTCCCTCTTCGTGGTCTCTTGTATAGAGGTCGACCAAAACAGGAGAAATATGGAGCGAAAAGTGAACGAGCTTCTCGCCATCATGGAGGAACGCGGCCACAACGCCAACGACGTCCTCGCCGCGCTCCGCTCCCCGCCTCCGGACTATGAAAGCACCAAGCCCTCGTGGCCGATCGAGATGCCCGCGGTGAATCAGCAGCCGGTGGAAATGGGCGTTAGCGAGCGCCCGATGGAGGTGGCTGGCAGCCAGGCTGGCCAGGAGATGTCTGTACCTGGTACCGATGAACTGAGTGGGAACCAGAAGTTTGTGTTAAAGCCTTAGAGTCTGCTTGTTGCATTGCGGAATTTTAGGTGGAGCAGGGACAGCTCGTATCTGGGACTGGAACAGTTCATCACTTGCTAGGTGAGTGTGACATCTTGCATCCGACTGACTTGGCGTGAACAACGTATCACACAAGCTTCCCATTCTGATCAAAAACACATCTAGTTGTCCCTCATATGAGTCTTGTTTACTACGAGCTTTTGGAGCAACGCTATGATCAGTCTATTCAGCCCAAATGCCCCGGTACCCCGACATCAATTTATAGGACCACGAGGAGTCCGTACCGTCTTGCCTTTACACCCGTCTCCCATGACTGTTGGTCCAACTCCAAACCCAGAGACAAAGGATCATGCACCACGCCGAGACTCAAGACGGGTCTTCACCTAGAGTCATAGTACTGCTGCCCACCCCTGAACGGGTCAGCCTGGCCTGGACGTTCCGGGCCCTCTCGCCCACCGCTAGCACCCATCAACGGCACGTAATCACTGCCAGCAGCCATGTCAGTGGCAGCACGCGAGGCCTTCTTCGCCTCGGCGGCCGCGGCCAGCGCCGCCTGTGCGTCGGCGGCATTGCGGTCCCGCTTGTGGGCCCTGCTCTCCCGGCAGCACATTATGCACACTGTGGTAACGGAGACAACGGCAGCAGCACCCAGGATACTGCCAACGATGATACCCGACGTGTTCATGCCGCCCTTTTGCGCGCACCTCACGTTGCCGTTGGACTGGCTAAAGGCACACCTCATCCCCGGCACGCAGGTGGGTATCACGGCAGAGGTCGCGACACAGCTCGTGTCCTCGGCGTCGTTGATGTAGCTGCAGGCGCTGGTGGCGACGGTGGTCGGTGTCATGCAGGTCACCGTTGTGTAGGTGGTGCCTGTCAGGTGTTGGATCATGACCCAGGTATTGGTTGTGGAGGGCTCGGCGGTTGTAGCGTCCCGAGTCGCCGAGGTGGCAAGGGTTGTGCTCTCATCGTCCCCCTGTGCTGCGCGTACCTCGACGACCTCGCGAATCGTGCGCAGGCCGTGCCGAGCTCGCAGCCTCCGCAGCTCGATGTTGCCTTCCTGGTTGTCCGAGCTGGTCTTGCAGCGCCTGGCTACCCGGTCTGCCTCGTGCCTGGCGTCTTGTAAGTTGCAGCCGGCGTCGACGAGGCAAACCTGCAACAGACTCTGGTCCTCGGCGAGATCGGACAAACAGCTTATGACTGCTTGTTGGGTTCCGCAGGAAATGTCTGAGGCGATGTTTTGTCTATCCGCAAGTGAGCATGGCTCAAGGGGGTCGGCCATGACCGTGCTTGCCCACGAGACGGACAGGAGCACCGCCTGGAGGGTATGTCGTATATTTTCCGGCTTCATTCTCGCTGAGAGATCCTGGAAGGAAGGTGAAGGAGAATGGAAAGAAAGGAGGATGTAGCTGAGAGAAAGAGATGTATTGGGCTCAGAGGAGTGATGACAGCTCGTCACACCAGGGTAGACGATCAGGTCTGAGGATGCGAGGACTTGAAAGACTCGTGGGATCATAGAGGGCAAAGTTGCCTGCTTATATTAGAAGGAAAGACAAGACAGTGCTCGCTTGAACTTCACAGGGTACAAATCTCAGTCAGACTCCTACATCGCTGACGTTCGCCCTCTGGCATCAGCCGCCCAAATGCATTTCCACCACCAACGGGCACAGTGAATCCTTCCAGACCCTCCGCAACTCTAATTCACCGCTGCCTGAGTCGCATCTGGCCAACAAAGTCGGACCTACAGAAGTCACCAACGGACGATTCACTGCGGCACAGCGGTATCGCACAGCCCGTCAAGAACTGCGCCACAGTGTCTGCCGGCAGTGTTTGCTGGACAATGTGGACGCTCATAGGCTGGGTCCACAAGAAATGAGACGAGGTCGTAAAACGGGTGCACAAAGGATGTCGGCCGGCAAGGATCACGCTTACTGTATTGCATCACTCTGCCCCTGAGGACTGCCTTTGCTTGCGTATGCTCCCACGGGTGTAACACGTTCTGCTTGGAGGAGATGGCGAACAAAGGAAAAGTGCTTGGTGTGACAGATGGGGAGAGACATGTCCTTCTCGCACAGCGGTGGTGTTGGCAGGCTGCATGACGTGAAGATCTGCCCCATTCTAGACACTGAATTTATCCCATCATTGGGGCTGATCCGTTGCGTCGGGAGCCTGTTGTGGGTCCCTTTTCAGGCGAAGTGGATACGCGTTCTCTTACACGGGCATATCCTGACCCAACCCTGGTCCTTGCTCGCCTGTCAGTTCTCCATGATTTCCGATTGGTGGTCAGATCACCGCCGGGGACAACGCACAGAGCTGTGCAGTTCTAATTTTGGTAGGAGCACGAGCCAGAATTCAGTTCTGACATCAGGAGCAGACGCCCTGCCGACTTGATATGCTTCTCTCGTTCGTTCTAGAACATGAGCTTTATGAGCATTACAGTTGTCACTCAGAGTGAGACGACAATCTTCTTAGCAGATACACCCTCCCTCAGAGTGTCCATGGCTCCTTGAAGGGCCTCGAGACCCTCTCCCACGACCTGCGACTCGGGAGCGATTGTGTACTTCCCATTGGCGAGCGCCTCGGGCAAAAAGTCATGGAAGACAGCCGAAGCAAGCTCCACGTCGGGCCTTAGTTCCTCCACGAATTTGGTTTGAATGCCCTCGGGCATTGGGAACGCTGGCACCATGGTCAGAGCCACGAACTTGCTGCCCTCTGTGCTCAACACGGCAGCTGCACAGGCTTCCACGATCCCAGGAAAGGTGGTAAAGTCCACTCCACCGTTGGCAACGGCGCCCGCTACCTTCTTGCCCCTGAAAGCGGCAACCAGATCGTCTTTCACGGTGGGACTGTTATCTGTGATGTGTCATTAGCCGTTGGCTGAAGTGGCGTTTGTTCTAGAAGGAGACATGTGCAGGGGTTGACAGTCGCCTCAAAGTGAAACTTATACGTACAGTCAAACACCTGAGCAGCTCCGAGCCCTTTGACATATTCAAATCGATGCGGGGACGCTGTTGTGATCACTTCGTATCCGGCGGCAACCGCCAGCTGGATCACATTCGAGCCCACGCTGGTTGAGCCGCCCCAGATCAGCACTGTCTCCTGCTTCGGGCTCGAAGACGATGTCGGCAGGTCCAAGGCCAAGTAGTCCTTGTGGAAGAGAGCCTTGGTCGCAACAGAGGCGCCCATAGGAAGTGCAGCTGCCTGCTCAAAGGTGACAGAGCTGGGTATGGCGGTCGTCATATGTTCCGCAAGTAGCACGTGCTGCTGGAACCCCTGATTCACCAGTCCGGCCACCCTGTCGCCGACTTTGAACTTCGTCACGCCAGAACCTAGGGCCTCAACCTCGCCGGCGACGTCATAGCCCAGGATGGCTGGGTACTTGAGGAATGGGATAGCCTCCGGTCCCTTCTCCTGCTGGAACCAATCAACAGGGTTGATAGCTACGGCTCGGTTCTTGATTATGATGTCCTTGTCATTTGGCGTTGGGTAAGGCGCTTCCTTGACTTCGAGCGGCGCCTTGGTCGCTGTCAGAAATGCGGCTCTGTTGGAAGGCATTGTAATTCTTGTGGATGCGACAAAGTGATACGTGTTTAATTCCAGAAGTGCATTCCGGGATCTGCTATCTACGTGCGCCGTGTGATCGGAATGAGACTCAGGTTCTCTTATAGTCAATGTTGTCAGACTGAGGGGGTCATGCCGGAGCTTGTCTGTGTGCCCCGACGGACTTACACGGAATTACGCACCATCGTGGATTTCGGGACCGGCA
The DNA here is from genome assembly GCA_038088545.1 of Diaporthe humulicola. NCBI lineage: Eukaryota > Fungi > Ascomycota > Sordariomycetes > Diaporthales > Diaporthaceae > Diaporthe > Diaporthe humulicola. The sequence continues at coordinate 207,179 of JBBWSL010000050.1, read as the reverse complement.
CGCATTTAATATGCTGACCCCGATACTAGACAATGTTAGACTTTAGTGGTTGGCTCCAGTTGCATCATCACCGTTAAATATACTTGCTAAAACTTTATGCGAGAATGTGTCTCCCTGCTTTTGCCGACGTATTCCCTGCTCTTCTGGGCCTATCAACCAGACCAAGCAATTCCTAGCTATAAAAAGTACTCATAGCATCACTTGCGAAATTGTAATCCAATAGCTATTATTCAGGAAATCTGAAACAACCACAGCAGAGTATGAATATTGAAACTCGATCAATACATGTCCACAGCAAGACGGTTGTTCTCCGACCGAACGACAGTCGTCCCCGACGCACCAGTACATAGGCATTCTGCTGGCCAACGACGGCCAACTCATGATCACTGGCAGCCTTGTTCTGCCCGCCTGCCCAGTAGCCCTCGTGGTGTCAAGCACGACAGCGCCATCGCCCCGTGTTACCTTAGCCGCCTCGGGTGCGCCGCTGATGATGTCGTGCGTGAAGCCCGCGCTGACGCCTTTGCCGTCGGTCGCCGAGATGACGGCCGCGCCGTCGCAGCCCATGATGAGCGACACGTTGCCCCAGGCGCAGCCGTCGTCTGCCCGCAGCTGGAACTCGACCCAAGTTGACGGCTGCTGTGTGCCGCGCTGCACGCGGCCCTTGAAGGAGCTGTCGAGAGCCACAAACTGTGTCTGCCCGGCCTCTAGGGTGACGCTGGCGGTCGTGTTGTTGAACTCTGGGTTTGCCCAGCCGTCGCCGTTGGCAGTATTGTTATAAAAGTTGTAGTTACACTGGGTCCCAGACTTGTTAGTAAGGGCAGCCCCTGGTCCCTGTTGCGCGTCGGCCTCCTGCGCTGTGAATGCGAAGATGAAGGCGGGCTCGGGCTCGTTGGACCCACCTGAGGCCCCCAGTGTAGGGTTGGCATTGCCATCGTTGTATGTGATAATGATATCCTGACTTCCAGGAGCAGCAGAGCTCTGTTGGGCCATCTAATGTCAACAAGGGAGAGAAAAGGCAGGTTTCTGAGTGTCAAATTACCTGATTGTTATCATTCACGTCTCCCTTGAAATCACCCCAAGCCCCAATTCCGATGTATGTCTTGCCGTTAGCAAAGCTGCGAACCCAGTTCTCCAGGGGAGGATTTTCCTTCGTCGGCCCGATGTAGACAACCCTTCCCTCGCCATTGACAATGACGGCGCTCTGGATAGCATTTCTAGTCTCCTGGCTGGCGTTGTCCCAGGCGACTTGAGCATCTTGCATGTAGGTTGGTGCTCCCTTGCGGGAGCTGTCATTGCCCCAATGCTGGACTGTAATATTTCCACCCGAGCCGACTAGGACACTGGTGTCGAAGACGTCGTTGCCTGAGAGCAGCTGTTAGAGACGGTAAAGAAAGAAAACGACGAAATTTTCAAAAACAAGAACAACTGACCTCCCCAGCCGGCTTTGGTGATCTCGACTTGTTCTCCTTCGCGCCCGTCGTGGACTGCAATTATAGCGCCAGAAGTGCCCTGACCAGCACCGATTGTGGTGTCGCCTTGCCCCCATCAGTGGATGTAAAATAGCTGACTATGGTCAGAGATTATAACCTGACATTCACACGTGATTTGCGCTTCCCAGCGCCCCATAGTCTGCTATTTGTGGTATTTTTCTGGGAACCGCAAAATTATGACGCCATCCCTATTTGGAGACATATTATGAGATATGGCTCGACAGCCTATTTGCACCAACATGAATCAATTTTGATAACTCGAGGTGCGACTTGACCTATTATCAGAGCACCGCACAATACAAACACTATGTGCTGGCTCTCAAACGTCGCCAGGCTGCGTTTCCAAGAGCCTCAAAAAGTACTGAATCATCGCCAAGGCCTATGCGGATGAGTTGCCTCTTGAAGTTGAGAAATCTTAAATCGCAAGCGAAGGGGGCCACTACATACAGGAACACCAGCTGCCGTAACTCATCGTCTGCAAGGTCCATACCAATAGATGAGGTCATGCACTGTCCAAGTCTCGGATTGCTACGCGCTGCACCTGCCCAATTCAGTAAAATAGCTCTTAGTGTGATGACAGCCATGTTGGTGGTCAGCTGAGACGAGCCACAACCTCCCGCCTCACTATGTCAGCAGGCGTTCCTGAAGGCCTCATTGTGGCTTTGAATTTACCCTGCCTCAGCGCATAGCGCCGGGTACCGGTCATGATTTATCATTGATTCTCTGTTCCCTTATTTTCCACTCGATCCAGATCACACGAGACCAAAGCCGCCGAGGCTGGGGCGTCAATTTTGCGAAACAAGCGCACCGTCGGGCCAAAACATGAGCAGTAAGATCGGTGGACCGATCGCAGCCTTCTCTCGGCTCTCAGTCACACGCCTAATTATTGTGAAAACTATACTCGGACTGTGAATCATGGGCTTAGCAGGTGCACGTCACGATCATCTGAGACTTAGATGTCTACATTGGGCGATCGCAACAACTCAGTATGGAGCCAGGTTGAAGAATGAGAGCCCAGTCAACTTTGAAGGCTTTTTGAAAGCAAAGGCTTTAAGTATATAAATACAGACAAAGTCAGCCTCCACGGTCGATACCTTTATACCCATCTCATAGTACTCAGCTCTTATTCCGCACATAAACACAAACACATCTTGCATATATTATTCTTCTGTAACTCACCGCAAACATGTCTGATAGCACCTCCGCTCTTAACGCTCACAACGATGGTGAAGACCTTGCAAATGTTTCTTCTCTGAACTTCAGATACTGACCATGTCCCAGCTCGCCGCTCGGCTCCCGGCCAGAAGCGCCCAGATCTTACCTGGGATGATGGTCTTACTAATGACGCCAAGAAATATGCGCAGTATCTAGCAGATAACAAGAAATTTGAGCACTCGGGAGTTCAGGGCCAGGGTGAAAACCTGTACATGTCTAGTGGGAATGCCAGTCTGGTCGATGCCACCCGCGCGTGGCTCGCCGAGAAGCCTAACTACCACGGCGAGAACATCCCAGACGGGGATTTCGGACGCTACGGTCATTACACCCAGGTATGTTGCGATGAACGCAGATCCCCTTCACTGACCAGAGCTGATCACTTTTTGTACCCAGTGCATCTGGCCGACGACTACAAAGCTCGGGCTCGCCGCCGCGAAGACCTCAAACGGCGCGACTTATATCGTCGCGAGATATACACCACCTGGAAATTGGATGGGGCAGAACGCTTACGGCACCAAGACCACCAAGGCTCTCAACGCAGCAGCGATTGAGGAGACTCCAGCCAAGCCATCGTCGGAGTGCACCGTTGTTGACGGCGACTCCATGTCGAACATCTCGCAGAAGCTCGACGTGTCCTTGGATGACCTCAAGAACCGCAACCCGCATATCGAGGGTCCTGATTTCGTTGTCCGCACGGGAGAGGTGCTCACCATACCTTGCAAAGACTCGCACAAACAATTCGGTGTAAAGGTCCTCTAAATGTCGGCCAGACACTCTGTCATGCAGGCGCGTGACGGCGCCTCGCTTGATGAGGCCAACCCTCGGGGCCCATCCTGCAGACAGTCCGCGGTGGTGCCGGGAGCGTCCCAGAACGCGCAAGCGGTGACAGTTACAAGCAACTCTTGGAACTCTATGGGACCGACTTTTATATCTCGGGGGAGCTGGGGATCAACCATCAGGACTTGAGCTCGGGAGGTGGAGCGATGAATGATGGGAACAGGCTTTGTGGTGTGGACTCTGATTCAGGACCTTGTTCAGTATTCCGCATGGGGGATGATCAGAGTAAAAGAATGATCATGTTCAAGCACACCGCAGAATCAACCGAGCTTACCATTGGCGCTCGGAACATAACAGCTCTTCAGCACAGTAAACGATTAGCAGACATTCACTTCTACAGAATCTGTTTATGGCTCAAATGAGCTTCACTTTTGAAAGACTTGCATGCCATAGGACGGAGAAGTACATTTCCTGAATGGCTGAATGGAATTTCCAGTGGGTGTAGGCAGAAAAATGATACACAAAAGCGAAAGTGGCATGAGCAGCAGCTCAACTTTCGGTACCCGCACCAGGTTCAGGGCCGAAGCAGAAAGGGTACCAAACAACCTATTTTGTTGCATTTCATGAGACATGCAATGTTTACGAAGACCCCTGGTAGGGCAAAATTTGATAGCTTGAGTGATGTAAAATAGATCATCTGCGGGTGCATATCGTGTTCTATGTACCTCGTTACTTAATTAAGTACTCGCTCACACGTGGCTGTCTTTGGAATACTGAAGCAGTGTGGTAACGCAGATAAATCAAGCTTTTGCCAAGGATCTTAGCCTGAGCGGCACAGCATCCGGAGAATTCGACTTTGAGTAGCACGAACCTGGAGTTTGTTTTTAATCATTGGACAGGATTGAAGAAATTGTAAAAAGCAGCACAAAACGTAGTACAGACGAATGAGTTTTCCCACACACTGTATACATGGCGTCCACAGGATCGGATGAGCGCAAATCAATCGAAGACATGGTCAGCACTGCCGGCGTCTTCCTTACCTCCCTACAGGTGGGATCTCGGGTCTCGGTGATGCTGCCTCCATGGTTCCTAATTCATACTTACGGGACGGAGACTACAACCATGAACCCGGGTATGCATTGGCCTAGCATCACCACGCATCTATCTAAGCAGGTAGCATGCCAAGCCCAACGTGACCTTTTGCCGGTATATTGATCACATTCAGCCAGCCAATCCAGCCATGGCGGTCAGGGCCGTCTATCCCGGTTTGGATCACGCGATATGTTGCTGGCACCGCATGGGCATTCATCTCACAACAGATCTTGGTTCGATGTGCATGTAATCAATGGCCGCGTCGGATGCTTCAGCAACCAAGGGCTTGCCTGAAGATATACTGTGTACAAGACGAACACTTTGAGCACGAGGCTCCTCACACACTGCGACTCGAGTCCGAGTTCGCCTCGACTGCCCATGTCGCCTCCCCTGGATTGAGCTAGGACAGAATAATGATGGCGAGGACACGGGATCAATCGACCGAGATGACTGAGGTTCCCAGGGCTTGGACCGCCAAATGAAGTGTATATAACGGTGCTACAGCCCTGCATGTACCTGGGGGCTCCTGGAACAGGCGAACCACGCATCCCATTCCAAGTCCCTGACGATCTTGAGAGGCCAAGATACTTTGATTGAAGATCATCGCGCAGATCGAAACCGAAATGAAGTCCGCGTTGATTGCGATTCTGGCCGGCTTGGCTGCCCATCGAGCCTCAGCCCACGCCACCTTCCAGATCCTATACGTCGATGGCGTCAACTATATAAGTCTCCTATCTCCTAAGAACAGGCTGAACCCCAAGGCTGACTTCTGTGAACGGAGCCCAGTGTGCCCGACTGCCCGCGAGCAACTCACCAGTAACGAACGTCCTCTCGAGCGACATCGCCTGCAATGCTGGCTCCTCGAGCGCCGCGGCAAAATGCGCCGTGAAGGCCGGCTCTACCGTCACTGTCGAGATGCACCAGCAGCCCAACACGAAGGACTGCGCGTCTGAAGCTATCGGTGGAGCCCATTACGGTCCTGTGCAAGTGTACCTGGCCAAGGTCTCGGATGCTTCAAGCGCTGTTGGTTCTTCGGCAGGATGGTTCAAGATATTCGCAGACACTTGGGCAAAGTCCGCGTCTGGCGGCTCGGGGGATGACGACTACTGGGGGACCAAGGATCTCACAACATGCTGCGGTAGGTACTCAACCTTGGACCCCTTTGCTCCTAATACCTTTTCAACAATTCGTTTCTTCAAGAACTAACGAAAGAATAACAACAGGCAGGATGAACGTCAAGATTCCTTCCGATATTGCACCGGGAGACTATCTCTGTAAGTTTAATGGCAATTACCAATGCTCCCTGCGAAGCTTGAAATGCTTCTTGAAGACCCTCCTCTCACATTTATCTTCACTTGGGCTTGTCATTTCCATTCCATCCACGCTTGATCGATCTGAGGCTGACTTCAGGAAACAAAAGTACGTGCCGAGGCCCTCGCACTGCACACAGCAGGCTCGTCAGGCGGCGCTCAGTTCTACATGACCTGCTACCAGATCACCGTGTCCGGCGGCGGCTCAGCCTCTCCCGCAACTGTCAAGCTACCCGGTGCCTACGCGGCCTCTGACGCAGGCATTCTCGTCGACATACACGCCAAGATGAGCACATACATCGCACCCGGCCCCACGGTCTACTCTGGAGGGTCGACCAAGAGCGCCGGCGCGGCATGTGCCGCCTGCGAGTCGACCTGCGCCGCCACGGCCCCGACTGGAACCGCAGTCAAGCCGACGACGACCGCTGCTCCCACGACACTCACCACTTCCTCTGCGCAGGCGACCACGACGAGTGCTTCGGGAGGTGGTGGTACCAACTGCGCGGCCAAGTACGCGCAGTGCGGCGGCCAGGGATGGACAGGCTCCACGTGCTGTGTGTCGGGAAGCACTTGCTCTGCTACCAACCAGGTAATTATGTCCATTCCTTGATGCTCGGAAATATCTAATGATTGGCTTAGTACTATTCTCAATGTCTTTGATCCGCTATCAGAGTTTCGGCCGCACGGTGCCTTGAGATCCTGAGTTCATGCAGTTATTTTCATCATCATGAGCCACGCTCAAAGTCTTTAACCGCCTCGTCTCTATGGTGTCATGTTTGGGGATTCAAGAGTTGGAATACTGGATGGTTAAGTTCGGCTTTCTTGTAAATACTTGTGCAAAACGAAACCTGTATAAAGGCATCCATCACTTCTAATGTTCTCGCCAGTCCATAGTTGAGATGCATGTAATCTGAAAATGACAAAGTACCTTGTCCTGATCGCACGGTCTCTGGCATAGACGCTTCGATATATTGATCCCAACTCCTCGTGGTCTTGATGAAAGGTTTCTTTGCGTTGAAATATTTGATATCAGTGCACACAGGTTTGAAGAGTCTGCAGATTCAAATCTGTTACCAAGTCATGAATGGTGGCAAGCAGTGAGCGCTTTGCCCTGCGGTTGAGCCCCATTTAATTAATTATATTTATTCATAAACATTACAGAGTCATAAACTCTTGCTGCACACTCCCCCAAGCGTTTCGTTAAGCATTGACTTCGTTCTGCGTTTCTGGACCTGAAAACTCCTGTGCTTCTGCATTCATTGTGCAATCCATGACAGGTACACGGCAACATCACCGTCTGTGGCAGATGCGTGTATTGACACTGTCTCGGCTTCAGAGGGAACATGGCTCGCATGTACTGTTATAACGCCATGTCAGTGCTGGTCTAGCTGCGAAAAAGTGCTCTGGTAGTTCCATGGAATTTGAAGTTCAACTTCTCTCAAAAGCTTCCTTCTTGCCTGAACGGGCACTCGGATGAAAATAGAAGACTAAGCTGTGTACTTACGCAGGATTTGTCCAGAGGCGTCCACCGTTGTTTTGTCGGCAGAAACGTATGTGGCAGACGTCTGTGCATAAGCAGCGTGTCAGTATGAACCGAGCCTCTCCTGGGCTCAGCCACTTGCCAGGGAAGGTATCATTGCACAACTTACGTTTCCATTCAAGTAATAGCCAAGCCAGGTAGTATCGGAGCTCGTTGAAGTGGTGATCCCTGAGTCTTCCGTAAAGACCAGGTACCCTTCCGGGCCGGAAATACCGCCGTCTTCATCGCCCGAAAAGGTCGCGCAGTCGCCTGCCACGTTCCATAGACCTGCGGCATCCAGGCATCCGGTCACGCGGAGCTGGGTCTGGCTCACGATGATTTGGCCACTTCCCTGTGGTGCTTGGATGACAGTCCGACCAGAGGCCGGAGCAGCATATGCACCTCCGACGAGGGCGGCCAAGAATGTAAAGGCTGTGGAAATCATGGTTGATCGCTGGCAGAAGGGATTTGTTTTTGTTTGAATGGAGCTTTTCGTTCTCCTACCGGTTATGTTGGCTTGTCACATCTCAACCTCTTTGGATGAGCACTTGAGGCAGTCTACTTATATACCCGACTCTACGGCCACTTGCCTGGCCAGATAGCGGTGGCTGAGGCTTGTTGGAACCAATCCCTCGTATTGTTTTGCAAATCAGACAATAAATCATGTCGATCGTGCCAGGGAATCCCCCGAACGAGGGGTAACCACGCACCCACGCACGCCACGGTGAAGGCTGGAGAGCGATCCCATCTCACCGTCAGATGGCCCATTATTTTTAGGTGGGCCTGAACGCTGAAAGCTCTGTTAGCACTGATCTCTCCTTGCAGATGACCTGGCCATCATTACCAGTTCCTGTCGTTTCTACGTCATGCATAAATAGGAGACATATCCTCAAAACCCATTTGATTTGTTCCCCACGATTTTGACCATTTCCTTTGATTCCCATATTCTGACCATGTCCACTTCTGTGTGAGGGGACGGAAGGTTGCTTCGGCTGAAGATGCACATCAGCCTCGCTTGTTGTGAGCCTGCAGGAGCAAAAGGAACTCGATGCGGTCACCTACAGGGACTTTTATATGCATAGCGATGGAGCAAAATGAGCCTCATTGGGTCTCGGGTGGGAATAACCCCGGAAAGCAACAGACACCCTGCGAGGAACGCCTCAACCCCTCGACGTCCCAACCACCAGCCACGGATCCGCTCCGAGAGACGCGACCCGCACGCTTGTCGGCACTAATAGCGCGAGGCACGCATGCCTCCACGGAGCTTTCTTGATCATGCTCGCCACCTGATATCCATCGATGCTCGATGCTTACTCCTCCCCGTCCGGCGGTCAGTTCAGGATGGCGTCGGGCTGTGGTGCCGGCTTGGCATGGCCTCATCAGCTGGACAACATCTCGCACGCTCGAGTCCGAGTGCGAGACCGTTTGCGCGCAACGACGACCGAGTGCAGCTTTCATGCCCACCTCTAGACACCAATTGTGTGGGTGGCGCGAGGTTCAGGGTAATGGCTGTTGCGCATTAGGCCGGGCCGGGCCAGGCAGGGATTGAACCCCACAAGAGACGAATGCAGAGGAACTGCCCTTCTCCATAACCATGCAATTGCGAAGCCACCGAGACCCCTCGTGGGTGATAACTTGAGGGAGGTGAACGGAGAAGTCTCTTGGTTGACTTTGATCACACAATGTCTTGCCAAACGACCGAGCACGTCTGCAAACGGCCAAGGTGGCCAGCTCCGCCTCTACACTCTGGCTGGCTCGGTTAGAATAGAACGATCCCGCGTCACACCTCTGTCAGTCCTGCTCCAAAGGGTCGTTGTTCTGCGCTCAAGAAGCATGAGAGCTCGTTGGGCAGCATCGAGATGACGGCGAAACCAACCGTGCAACTCCATGAGGCACAAGACGTTGACAGCCTGCCGCGCGTGAGGGGAGAAGAGTCTGCAAGTGTCGAGAATTGTGGTAGCCGCACACTCATGCGCCAGGGTATGCTGCCTTTACAGGTAGTTGAAAAGATCGCCACCACCAATTTCGGCATCGTCAAAGCACAAACGAAGACTGGCCCTTGCATTGTGGGATGCTCCCACCTAGTCTCATCCGAAGCTCTGAAAGTCTTTTGAAGACACCGAGACGACGAATTTCGACAACACCCAGCTGCCACAGTCCACGATGAAGTCAATTCGATTTCCGACAGAGCTCGTCCTCCTGCGGCGCGAAACTCGTGTAAGCATCTACTGGATACGACTTTGCTCACTCACATGTGAAAGTCTTTCATAGTTGCCGTGTCTCTCAACTGCTGTCTCGTGCCACGGCAGTTTACCCTCGACCTCTTGGCACTCATAGTTTTCATCGACGAGGCAGACTCGCTGATAGGATCCGCTACGCGCTGGCGACAGCGGGAAATGGTGAAGGCTCGTGGCCAGATAATTCGTCCGCGAAATGTATGAAGCCGGGAAAAGAAGCGCGTTCGTCGTGGTGGTGGGCAAACAGGCCGTTCAATATGGACGAAGCTTTTTGAGGCGCCTGCCCAGGATGCTGCTCGTCCACATGCCGCTGGGTGCGGACCGACCCGCGCGGCCATTCTGAGTATCCACCTCGTGGATGAGAAGCTGGATCAGGCGTTGTTCGTGGACGATGTTATGAGATGCAGGTCACTTTATTCGGAGTCTTGAACATTGCGTGTGTTGCGGAGGCAATTGCTCGTTTCCACCAGGGCTGTGGAGATGGCTGAGGCTCGCTCGTGAGAACTGTAGAGGTTTCATGGCGCGGCTGCCGGAGTCCACCATACTCTACCAGATTGGCCAAAGCATTTAATCGAAACAATCTTTATGTGCTTTGCAACTAACCGGGTGGTTCGAACTTTGTCGTGGACGATATCGAAGTGAGGGGAGGCCTCTCACAGTATGACAGAGGCCTCGGCGCCGCTTCACGAACCTTGGTGCTCATGAACCTATCTGTCTGGTGAGATTTAGTGGCTGTCGCCAAATATTTGCAGGACTTTCAAGATTGGAAGTCATCATTTGCCAAAGAGGTACGCATCAAGACCGTGCTCTGAGTGCACGCATGAGTTGCTCCGAGGTTGGGAGGGTTGGGGTAAATTGGAGGGTGCTACTTCTGGCGGGGGGGGGGGGGGGGGTAAGTGCCCAGATGGGTTGAAGAATCCAAGCTCTTGTTGATAATGAAATATCAGCCCCGCCGGTCGGGACTCATCCCAAGTCAGGAAGGAGATAAGGTCCTTCCTTATCTGTCTTAGTATAGGCCAGTTCAACCTGCCGTTTATGATGCTGTGGTAGCACTTGAGCGGGAGGAGGGGTGAGCCGTTACTAGCCAGACCAGCAAGCTACGTGGCTACCGGCCAGCGCGTGGAAATGCCTCCTGTGGTGTTGCAGTGATTGGAGCCGCTTTGAGGAGTCACCGAGGCTCAGCCCAGCGGAGCATACGTCATGGCATGGCAAATAGGTGCCACTCCCCAGATATCTACAAGATTCCAGGCTGTCGACGTTCCCCCTACTTCACACAGTCTCAAACGTCAAAACATCAACAGCAGACACCGTGATCAATCATACTCGTCAGACTGCCGCTCCACAGAAAACCACCGAGACTTAGGATCCCCAGAACACTGCCCAAGATGCCTCTCGTCGTTCCAGGAGTTACCAACCAGCCCGACAACAAGACGGAGGAGTGGAGCAACAAGTTGGTCGGCAAGAAGATCACCGACGATGAGACGTCCAACGAGGTTGTAAGTAATGCCGAATTCTTCACAACACAATAGGACTCCAAAGGGGAGCGAGTGCTGATCGGACCAATCCAACAGTCTTTTGCGAAGCGTGAGCTGCCCGAGGAACACAGGGTTATCGTGCCAGGCGGGATCGTGACCAAGGACTTCAGACCCAACCGCCTCAACGTCCACGTCAAGGACGACGGCACCGTCTCGCACGTCACTCACGGTTGAGCCAAGCTGGAGCAGAGGATGGGCAACACGGCGTAGCTGTCTGTGCCGGTGTTGACGATGTCGCTCGGGCAGATGGCTGGTGGAAGACACATGGCTCTGTCCCCCAGACAGTCCAGGAGATATCTCTATCAAGACACCATAGCCTACATGAATACCTAGCCGCGTTTAATTAGAATACGATATCAATTCTGGATTCTTGAAATAACCCCCAACCTCGGTGACTAAGGGGGGCCGCACGGCGTAGAGCACCATGTGTCTCCTCTGCCCGTGGTCTGAGCCGCAGAGAGCTACCCCGCTGACGACAATGCCTGTGGCGGGAGCTGCTTGATTGGAACAGCGCCACACTTTGGATTTCCCCCTGCCCGCTCACCCCGCGATCGCTTCGCGGGGCATTTCTTGCAGCGAGCAACATTACAAGCAGCCCACCTCTAACATACCCCCCAACCCACAGTCTCGTACCAGCAAACGGCTTTGGACCTCTCAGTACCCCAGAAATATCAGTCAAAATGTTTAAGAAAGAGCAAGTACCCTAATCCCGCCAGCAATCGCCAAAAGGCCCCCCTGATCTGATCAACCGTACTGCCCCTCCTTGACATGCAACAGTGGATGGATCGATGCACAGCGTCCACCCGCGTGTCCCCTCAACACCCCTGAGCTCCATTACTGACAGTCACGCCTCACGCAGTCTGCCGGGCGCTCCCAAGCAGAAGCTCAAGTCCTCGGTGCAGCGCAATCTGCGCCAGTCCCTCCTGACCACGTACCCGCTCCTGAACCCATACATCGACGAGGTCCTGCCCAAGAAGGCGTCCCTGAACCAGATCAAGCTGCCCGAGCGGGCGTCGCTGTACGTAGCCGACGGCGAGCCAATCTTCTTCCAGCACGACAGCGACACCCTCCTGCCGCACCTGAAGCTCGTCCACCGCTTCCCCCAGGCCTTCCCCACCGTGCGCATAGACCGCGGCGCCATCCGCTTCGTCCTCAGCGGCGCCACGCTCATGGCCCCCGGCCTGACCAGCGCCGGCGGCCGGTTACCGAAGCCCAGGGACGGGGACGAGGGCGCCGACGAGGAGGGCCACTGGAGCAGGGAGCTCGAGAAGGACGAGCCCGTGGTCATCGTGGCCGAGGGGAAGGAGCACGCCTGCGCCGTGGGACTGCTGGTCGCCGGGACGAAGGAGGTCAAGGACAAGGGGAAAGGACCAGTGGTTGAGGAGGCACACTTCCTTGGGGATGGGCTGTGGAAACTGAACATTGATTGAGGAGGATACTCGTTGACCCGTCCTCGTGGTGGGTTGAGGTTGGATCCTCCCGGGGCCTGGGGGATCGGAGTTCCCGAGACGCTCCTCAGTCCCGACAGATGCGTCACTGTGCCGACTGAGGGAGCACAGGATACCGGTTTGCAAGAAGTGGCGCCTCAGTACGTCCTGATCGGAGCCTCAACTGTCTTTGCACACAGTTGTTGCTGCCATTGCTCTGTTATGCTAGGTTCCAACTCACCCAGCAGTCTACAAGTGCAATAGTTAGTTGGTGTCATCATGGCCCTGTGACGAGAGCAGAAGAAATACGTTAGACTTCCAGTGTTTCTAGGGAGACCTCAAAGGAATCTGAAATCAGTGTACATAGAGTGATTCGGCAGCAGACACAGCGCAGTTCTCCCGTTCCTCCTGCCATTTCCATCCAGTGCGGCCTATGCTTCTTTTTGCTTCTTTTTGCTTCTGACAAAGGCTGTCCATTCTCGGGCCAATGAGATCCTCCATGGCCTCGCTCTGGACTCTGTACTCTTATTCCATCGATGGCCATGGCATACGCTGGAAGGTGTCGACTGACGCTGAGTGAGCTTGGCATCTCAGGTCTGTAAATAGAATTGAAACCATGGGGGCCTCTTTGGCAGCAAGACTGACTATATCAACATCCTTTCTCCTTGAGACAGCATGATCGGGTATACTCGCAGCACACTCGGAGCGAGTGTCACTTGCTAGAACTCGGTGTTGCGAGGACACGCTCGGTAGGTCGCTGGAAGTATTCTAAGCTATCACTTTGATACTGGAACATACTCTTCTGGCCAGATTCCTTAGGAAGAAATTCACCAATTTGATCCTGCTTGCAGGCCTCGTTCTGGATATCCTGAGAATTCTACCCGCTTTTCAGTGCCGCAACTTTCGATCACACCATCAGCGTTAAAGGCAGCACATGGACTCAGAGGTTGACATGGCGTCTCGAGAAGAATGAAATTCACAATGGAAGCTCACGTCAAGCATCACATGTCACGATAAGAAGTTCTGAGAGTTGCATCATGAAGCCTCATGCTCGACTGTATTCTCTGATCGAAAGACGGCGGCGTTGTAGACTGAAACGCCAGAAAGTACTTTTCCCCTTTTCCCTCACTCGTTGCTCAACAGCGCAGATCTCTGCGCGAAAACGACCCTGAAACAACAAAACTCCGAAATCACTTTTCCCCCCTTCCCTCACTCTCGGTGGCCAACCCAGCCCACACGTGTCGGACTCCTCTGAGTCCTCTTCCACCGCGCAACCAAAGAACGAATCGCCGGTCGTGTCTAGTGCTGGGTCGGGGTGAGCATCTCCCTGGTGATCTCGACGACCAGTGGCGCCGGGAATTCGTGGAGCCTCTGCGACAGGAGGACGCGGGGGCACGAGCTGATGAGGAAGCTCACGTAGCGGTGCGGCTGGAGGGGGAGGCTGATGTTGTCCCCGCGCATGCTGGTGGTGCGCTCCCACGCGTCTGACACGTCGATGACCCTCTCCTGGTGCTGCGCCAGGAGGCCCGCGTTCGGGTGGGCGATCACCTCCTGCTGGTACTGCACCGACCAGCCCGCCATCTCCCGCAGGTAGTCGTTCATCATCTTCTTGATCCACCCCGCGATCTGCCTCATGATGAGGCGGTCGCAGAGGATCGCGCTGTCGAGGAGGTCCGACAGCGTTCTGAACGACGGCCCGATGTTGTGACGGGCCCCCGGGTGCCCCGAGGAGACGATCATGTAGAGCCTCTCGAAGCTGACGATATCGATGTCGTCGAGGTCGAGGTATCCGACCTCGAACTCGGTCATCGCTCCGCCGGTCCGGAAGAGCCCCCGGAAGTACTCGGAGTGGTCAACGAGTATCTTCTTGGCGTAGTCGACCTTTCGAAAGCCGACCGCCACTCCGTCCCTGACCACCGCCAGCCGGATCTTCAGCTTGGGCCTGCCGTGAAACGGTCAGAATCTTGTTCGAGAAAAATATAGGGGGGCTCCTCAGATTGTGAGGAGAACAGTGGACTTACCCCTGCTTGCAGTAGAGCAGGTACTCCGGCCAGCAGCCGAAGTCCTCCGGAGGCGTGCCCTCGTTGACGGGCTAGAGTCGAGAACGCGTCAGCTCAAGGAGAATCGAAAGGGTGAGCGGTGAAAAGCCGCAACACTGGCTTGGTGTTGAAACGGAGAAGAGGAGTGGGTGCTTGAAGCTGAGGAGGCAGAAACTGGTCTGAAGAGAAGTGGATGATCGAGGGAGAAGAAACAGGAATTGGAGGGGGAGGCCAAGGGTTTAAGTAGTTCTGGGGAGAGTTGCCAGCAGCTGCTTGCGACGAGCTGACCAAAAGAACAATGTGTATTGATAGGTGAGAATGTGTGTGCCAAACTGAACATCCGATGGCGCGACCAGTGGAAGAGCAGGAATTAGTAGACAGGAACGACTATTCTGGCGAAGACCAGACGAAAGTGAAGAAGCTGACCAACGGGGAATGGGCAACGATAGACAGACATGATTGTTGCGTTGAGTTCGGACGGTCTGGCCAACAAGGGGCGAGCATCGGACATAAGAAGACCATGGACCATTGAGAATACAGAAAATGGGGAGACAGGACGAAATTTCAAGCACACACATGATTGGAACCACACCAAAGAGCTTTGAGTGGACAGGAAAGCACTTCAACCAAGCAGGATACATCAGACGAACAACACAATACATAACGATGTGATACATGACCAAGGCAGAGACAATTGCAGAATATTGACAGACCAGACAAATGGGTATTTTATTTGTGGGTAGGAGTATAAAAGATGGTAAAATTCAAAGAGTTTCTTGACTGGAAGACTTACCTGACCATACTTGTCCAGGAACGGGATCTGGCCCTCCTCATCTGGATCCTCCTGGTTGAGATCCTCCTCCTCGCTGGGGGTGTCCTTGACAATAGTAACATCGCCCTCCTCATCGGATGCCTGGCTGGACAGGATGGGAGGGGAAGAGGAACGGTCGAGGTTGATGTTGGCGGCGCGAGAGGACAGGGAGGAGATGGAGTCATTGTCGCTTCCAGCATCGACAGCAGCGTTCTGATCGTTGGTGGGAACGTTGTCAGACATGTTGAGTATGTATGATGTCTTCGAGGAGATGGGAATATGTAAAGGCAGGCGACAAGCTGCTGAAGTAGTTCTCGGAGACAAAGTAGGTCTCGGAGACAAAGTATTCCTTGGAGACTGTGGTGTTCTCAGACGCTGGGTGATGCTGTCGTCGGCTGGGACTTGCGAGGCAGGCCTTGATATGCTTGAGAGCTCTTTGATGACTGGCAAAGTAGACAATTCTGCTTCTGGGAGACTTGAAGGCCTTATGGGACTCAGCCAGAAGACACGATGGCTGAACAAGTCGATAGCTGGATATGAAGAAGGACAAAGGACTTGATCTGGAGAGGAAGATGTTCGTAGATAGGGGTGGCTGCAGCGAACGATGGCTGTGTAGGATGTTGGCTGAAGACAACGATGGCCGGATGAAGACGATGGGTGATGCTGGCGATGGTTGTTCCCAAGCTGATTGGTCTTGATGACAGTTGTTTGGTCCTGAAGGAGGTGAATCTGAAAATAGTTCTGATGATGATTCAAGGACTTGACTGTCAGAGATGGGTACGTCGCTGCTGGGCTGGTGTGGGAAAGAAAGAGAGACCTCGTCAGTTTCTGGTGGGAAGGGGAGAAGGTTTAAATATGTATACCCAGGAGAGGCCAAGCCGGCCAACTGCTGCCAGAAGCCTCATTGATTCCACTGTCACAATGGACCGCGTGAACCATAATGGGTCGCATCGCGGTGGGCCGGGTCGTGAGGTTATCGTGAGCCGTCGTGAGTGGCTACCGCGTCAACTGGTCCGCACCTGCGCCCATTGTGCCCATGTATCGCGGACTCCGCTGAACATTGTCGTCTTGACGGATCCACAACTGCAGGAGCTGTAAATGGTAAAGAGCATTCGGAAGAACTGCCAAGCAGCGGAGTTTTGCCTTTCTGCCTGCTGCGAAATTATTGGCCCCAAACTGTGTGGGCGTACCTACCTTCGATGTATGGCATGGAAGTCGCCGGCGTTCCTCTGGGGTCCTCGAAGCATTCGAAGCACTGTCTGTTGCAAAGCTCACAAGTGAAGGACAGCTATTTCTCTGACATGCGAGTGGACCAGCTTTGAATGTGGAGAAACAGAGACCGCTGGTATGAGGGTGTGCTGATGGGAAAGGGCAAGGTGCATGTACCATGGTGATTGAATCCCGGTAAGCCGCCATTGCCACTCATGTTGTTTCTGCTATTACCATAGAACCTGAGAGGGTATGTGTCCAAGAGGGCGGGTAAGCCAAACATGGCGGCACATCACAACGATGGGCCGTGCTCCTTGAAGAGCAAGTAAATTCCTACGTCAAGGAACCCACACACTAGATTGGCTATGAAGTCAGTCCAGAGATGCATACTTTCAGATCTTTCAGTCGACTGAGGCAAGGAGGCGTTGAATGCGGCCACGAAACACAAGCCCCTGTTCCCACCTTGAAAGAATCAGGATACCAGTGGCTAGGTAATTTGGCACCTGGATCCTGCTCTTTGAGTTCTGAAGAACGACGTCAAAGACTTTTGAAGAGAATGCTCATTAGCATACACTCATTCTCCATCTGTCCCTTCAAAAGGCTTGAGCTGGCCACTGGGGCCGGGACAGTCCATTTGTCTCCGATATTCTTTGAGTAAATTTTTCAATGGTGCCAATGCGATGTGTGAATTTTCCTTTCGGGATACTCTAGATAACCAACTGAATCAATTCCAAGACAAGGACGATTATCCTGGTATACATGAGCCTGTTGCTGGGAGACACCTTGGTGCAGATTGGTGTCTGAGGAACAAGTCTTGATACCAAGACCGGTACTGGTCCTAGATTGACCCGTGACCAAAATGACATCAAAGGAAACCTCATGTTATACTTGTGGATGGACTATTTCCCTTCGTATCCCCATAGTTCCTTAGACCATGTACGTTTTCCTCTAATGTATGTTGTGCCTGGGTACCAGTAGCCTCCAGATGTCGTCAGAGCAGCCTCGTCTTGCCGCCTCGCCTTGGCAGACACTGACTCAAGAGGTCTACAGGTGGCTAATGAGCCACATAGAACCATCGGACGACCGTAATGTTTCCATTTTGACAAGGGTGACGCAACTCTTGTCTGCTTTATCAGGAATCTCTGGCAGGGTCATGCAGTGGTCATCTTTCCAGCCTCCCGGCCCTGGTCCTTGCGGGCATCTCCAGCATTCCATACCTAGGGCTCGCACATTTTTTATTGATCGAACTCTTACTTCAGATGCTTTGGAATTTCTTCCAGTATGTTGGTTTGCTTGGGCCACCTGCTGGGAAAATGAGTTTGAGCTCAATCGCTTCTGATGAGGAACGGTCAGGGAATCGGTGCTATAGTTATGCTTCTGCTCATGGTCAGCTCCGTTCCACAACTCGGGGTATCGGTATGTGTTGGCTCTTGCCATAGTTCAGGAGGAATTCGTACTTGATAGGAAGTCTTCTGATGGGTTGTGTATCGGTAACTACCATGATCATTCGTGGCTGAGCAGAAGAAAAGGCGCAAGCGCCTGTTGAGAGAAAACAGGCGGAGGGACTCGATCCCAGACGGCACCTGCCGTTAAATCTGAGCTGGAAGCTCTCTGCTTAGGTCACTGCTCTGCTGAATTTCCGCCATCCCCTGAAGATTAGGACATGCCTTGCGTTTGCTGGGGAAGTCTGACACACCTTTGTTGGGCACAGAAGCTGACTGAAACCTGCCAGATCCACGTCACGATGGCAAACATTGAATAGTCACTGAAGAGACGACCAAGAAGGTCTTCCGCCCGCAACACAATCAACAGTTGTAACACTGCAGCTGCAAGATAGGCAAGACCCAAAAGAGACCAGTCCGTGGGAGAACAATTAGGTAGATTGGCACATCATATTTGTCTGCAATTTCTCGTTCCAACTCGCTAATATCCACATTACAGACATGAGCATAATCTGTGGCTGCCTTCCAAGTCGATGCGAGGAATGAGAACTTCCGGCGACAGGAACTCGAGACAAAGCCGATACAAGTAGATCTGTTTCCTTCGGTCTTGAGGCTACGAGTCATATCTGGGTCCTACATTCATGATGATGAATTATCAGGCGCATCAGGTGTGGAAACGTCCAAATACTGCGAATCAAACATACTCCAGGCTTGCGAATGGACGTCTCTCAGAGGACACTTTTGGTTGGAATAAAGGAGACGACAAAAGCTCGTAATCAACGTGGAGGGTCAATCTGTTGAGAAATCGTCTTGAGCAGCAATACCGACAACCAGTAGCAGTGGTACTCTTGAGGATATCCAGACTGAGAGGATATCTTCTCTCTCTTTGGTGAGTTGCAGCTTCATAGCCGTTGCTGCTCGAAGCATCTCAGATACACACTCTCAACCCAGACCACCGCAACTCTTGACGATGTCAGTGGGTACGTCTCTGCCAAAAGCCGTGATTTTACTGGTATGAGATCATGGTGAAGCAGAAGCGCAATGATCGGGACCGCCTCGGAGCCCCCGTAGACCATATGCCCTGACTCCGTGACGGAATGTAGACCGCACTTGTGGCCTCCCAGCTACCTCTCTGGTCTTCCAGTTGGCGGTGACTTCCCAAGCTTTTTATCAAATCTTTCTGGACCGTGTCGGCATCTTTATAGCATCTTTCCTGTCTTGTGCCTCTTTTGTTCGAAGTCGCTCGTCGAGGATCAAACCTAATGAGACAGGCGCCAAGTCGTCCAAGGTCCCGCTGCATGTGGTTCGAGATGGTCTCTCTGATTTGGGGCAGAAGACATGGCTGGGTCGGGGTCGGAACACCAATCTGGGTCAAGCATGTACTTGCCACCAGTTCAGAAATTATGACGGTAAATATCTCACCTTAAAATCCCATGTGAATCTGTCGGGCGATAGTAATACAGCTTTGGAGCTGGCGTCAGTACTTCTTGGACCTTCAGGGCAGAACACGAGCTTTGTGTCAGGTAAATGAAGGAAGGAACCTTCTGGCTAAAATATCGTCCTGTACGTGCGGCTACTCCTCGCTGAGCCCCGCAAGTGCTCGCTGTTCCAGTTGCAGGGGCAGCAGAAGCTGGCACATGAAATGTCAATCGACACCAGGATGTCGACTCCTTGGGAAAGTGCCCATGACCGATGGGCAGGTAAAATGGCCCAGGTGGCCGGGTAGAGGTCGGTCATTTCGTTTGAGACATTACGCTAGGTAGAACTGTCGAAAGAAAACAGTCAGTTCGTACCGGTACTGGTACTGACGCTGACGATGTAGGCGTAAATACAACTGAGCGAAATGCAGCCGGCTCTGATGTGCTGTTTTCGGGGGCCTATTTCTGAGTCAATTTGATGGCTCGTAAGAGCTTGATCGGAGAAAGTGGCTGTCATTCTCAGCATAAATCAAGAACGAATGACCCGACGGTGGCTCTGGAGGTCATGACGGGTGGAAATGGGGACATGAGATGATGCCTCAGGGTACTGGCCATGTCAGTTTAGATGCTTGCTTGAGCAGCTACTTCCTGGGGAAATCAAAAGCCACAATCTCGAGCCTGAGGATACCAGCTAGAAGTCACAGCCGTGGAGACAACTGCAGAGCCAGAATGCCAGTGGGAAGGCCACCGAAAAGACCAGGCAGGTGACTCTGTCGTTGTTCAAGGCAGAGACCAGCAGTAGCAACTAGAGGCAGATAACATGTAGGAGGATGTGAATGAAGGCAGTTGTTTATCGAATTAGAGACAAAAGATCAATATCTTGGAGCAGAACTTCAGGAAAGGGGAATCAAGAGGGGCAGAGGTGGCAGAGCTGAGTTTAGAGTAGGTAGCCTGAGTATGCTCGGGCCCCTGAGCAGGAAGAAAATGTGCTTCATCAATCCACAACACAGAATGGATAGAGTGACCTTCCCAAATTTGACTGGCCTAATATCCAGGCAATCAAAATTCAAGTACACTTGCATTGTGAAGCTGGGGCTGAGCATTGGGCCTGAGCATGAATGATCAATCATGGTCATGGCAACCTTGCTACAACTAGACAGGCCACAGTCAACCCAAATTTCTTCGAGTGCCCGAAGAAGGCGAAAATATCGAACTCCAAGGCTGATTTAGAGAATTTCGCGTCGCCAAAGATTCCCTTGAATGTGCAGGGAGTATTCCTTCATGCCAGAGTCTTGCGAAGAACCAGCCAACCAACCTCCAAGTCGCTGCAGTGTGCCACGGCTCACTCGAAAACGTATTGTCTGGCGGGTGGGTGGATTGTATGATGGACCCTGATGGAAAGTATAAAATCACTTGTACTGTCTCTGCCAACTAACTTATGCTTTGCAATTCTGCCAGAGCAGAAGCCTGGTACTGGCACGCAAGACAGAAGCCTGGTACTGGCACGCAAGACCACCGGCTAGGGACTTGTCACTGACGAGAATGGAAAGCTGCCATGTGGAATTGTGAGAATGTATTGTATCGGCCCGAGGTATTTTTGGTCTATCACTTGGGCTGAGCTCAGCATCCAAATCTCTATAGATGAAAACCCCCCTGCTGTGGTACCATTCATATTTGCTCACTCTTCTCTAGTTGTATTCGACCGTAATCTCCGTCGACTGCGAGATCGAGCCATATCTCTCCTTGGCCTCCTGCCATTTGTCGCCGTGCTTCTCATACACCTCGTCTATCATGCATTTGAACTTCTCCTCCGTATGCTTCCGTACCACGCTCCCCTTCGCAGTCCTGATGAATCCGTCCGCGGGAACCAGCACGAGGTGGCTCTTCGCTACTCGGATGTGCGTCTGCACCTTTTCGTTCGCGGGCTCGATCGTCTGCTCCCAAATCTCTCTCGCCAGACTTGGGGACGGCTGGACCCCGCTCACGAGCTCAACAAGCGCAAGGGGCTGTTGGTGTTTGTTCCC
Source organism: Diaporthe humulicola (assembly GCA_038088545.1). Classification (NCBI taxonomy): domain Eukaryota; kingdom Fungi; phylum Ascomycota; class Sordariomycetes; order Diaporthales; family Diaporthaceae; genus Diaporthe; species Diaporthe humulicola. Next base: position 185,634 of record JBBWSL010000050.1, on the reverse strand, counting down.
GATCAGTATCGCGGCGCTCACTTTGTCAGATGCCGTAATAGAGCGCTCCAGGGGAGCAGGGTGTCCTGTCACTCCCGTAGAGAAGGAAATGAGGTCATCTTTCCGGCACACAAATTTCCAGGCAAAGGCTGATTTTGCTGGGTCAGGATGAGGGGTCCAGAGATCTCCTGTAAACCACTCTGGGAGAGGCGGCTTGTTGGTCGACGGGTGGATACTCTGGCGGGCGTGCCAGCTTGCAATCGGCGCAGACTTGTCGTTGACTTTCATGACAAACTCATACAGGTCTTTGGAATCACCCTCTTCTGAGATGTATCCTGTATCATCCATACGACGGAACTCATATCCATCAGTGAATACGTCAAAGTAATTGTAAGCATAGTCTTCCCTGTCAGCTTCGAGTTGAGCCGCAGCCAGAGCTTCGGTAGCGCCCCAGAAGTTCTGAATCCTCGTGTACTTGGCCCACAAACTCGCTGCTTGTGGTGACAGCACCGCTGACGGAGACTTGTCAGATGATTGTTACTCAGATTTTCAAGACTGCAACTGTCACTTACCACCACCGAAGCACACATGATCGAAGGGCTTGATGAGCTTTTCAGCATCTGCGCGACGAGAGATTTCTTCCATCACCCAGGGTGTAAAGAATGCCTTCGACGCATTTGCGTGCGGGAGAAGCAAATGTACCTCACTGGCAGTCGCAGTGCGGTGACGAAAACCAGGCAGGAAGACAGACTTTCCAAAGACTGAAATGCACTGTGAGGGAGGTGTGAGCGACTGATGACCCAGCAGGAGTTTAGCTGACTTACCATGGCGAACCCTGAAGAAATAGCATGGAACGGTGATGTCGTCATGATATAACGAGTGTCCTCCCCAGGGTGGGACAACATCAAACAGTGTTTCCGTCCAGCGCGTTGATCTAACATAATATGCCTATCCTGCGTTGCTATGAAGGCATGATTCCAAACGATTGGTTTCTGGAGACTAAATTTAGCCAACTGTCATCTGAAGGGTCGCTGCAGCAGAGGGCCCTTGCCAGTTTGGGGCAGGATAGAGCTTTTGTTACTGATGCCAAAGTTACTCACTGGATCTCCTGTGGTCCCACTTGTGTGGAGGATAAGGTAAGGGTCGTGCTCGGCTTCCTCGAAAGTCTTCTCATACGGGTAGTGAGGCACAGGACCTGGCTCCAGCAACACCTCAAGTTCAGGGATGACTGTATGCTTCATCGACCGGGAGGCTAGGATGTCCTTGACGTGAACACCTTGAGCCGTGAACAGGGCCATGCACTCGGTCTGTTCCATGAGGGAGAGATGGACTTCCGGGGTATTGAGCATTGTAGAAAATAGGACCTTGTGCCCTGTCTTGCACACAGCCATCTCTAATGGTGACGTTAGCTCTGCTACGGATTCTAAAGTGTTGCATTCTGGAACATCCCAAAACATGAAAGTCGAGGATCCGTTGCAAGAGAAGAGTGACACTGACGCATCATATGATAACGAACATCCGTGACTCCCAGATAAGCGATGGTCTCGAAGGAGGTGGACTTTCCGATCGCCTTCTCGATGAACCATGCGAGTTTGTTAATTCCATGAGCGAACCGAGCATACGAGATGTTCTCAAAGCCTTTGGACAGGTCATAGTCGTCTCGGGGCAAGGAGCACCATGGCCTTTCGGGCTCGTCTCTTGCATGCTGGTCGATAACCGCAGGGAGGAGCCGTCGACCGCAGTCAGGGGTCGGTACTGGAGCCCGGGGTGTCATGATTCGTGCCTATGCGGAAACACAAATTCGATGCGTGAAAGATGGCAATTATAATGGTCGGTGATCCTTGTCGTCCAGACCTTGCGAGCTCGAAGAACTCTAAATTCTTGAAAACAGGAGCAGATAGGGTGAGGAAAGGAAAAAGCTTCCGCTCCTGGCCATCTTCTCAGGACCGGTCTCGCGCGCCAGACTTCTTGCGCGGTCGCGAGCCCATTAGGTAAACATAAATGTGGGCGATGCGGAAAGACACATCTGTTCCGCGGCCTGATGACGTCTGGAAGGGCTCGCCCCTTTTCATAGCCAAACCATGGTACTAAGTACAGCACTGCCGTTGGCTTGCATAGCCGAGCGCAGTAAACAGCAGCGTGGTTCCACAAGGAAGACGATCTTGAGATATGGCAGCACGAGACTGGTGAGCTAGGAGGCCCAGGAGGGTCAGTCAACTAGGGCCCGGCCAAACGGTAACGACCTGGTGCCGCATGCGAGATGTGTCTTGGCCGCATTCGTCGGGAATGGTCAGTATTATGAGCCCATGATTATATAAGAACCTCGCCCATTTCGGTGGAATGGAAGCTGCGGTTGTCAGCTAAACAGCCGCAGCTGAAGGAGCGCGGCATGTGAACATCGGACATGTTCCGTGCCCTTGCAGCACAGGTGGACCAAGTCGAGATGGTCTAGTGCTGTCACTTGCTTGGACGGCGAGATCGAACTTTCAAGACAAGCGAGACAGTCACCTGAAAACCCCAGAACGGTTCGAGATCTGGAAAAAGCTTGTGCTGCAAAGGCGAGACGCGAACCAACACCAGCTAAGATCTGATCAGCGGGCGTTGTACGCATCAAACGACAGGTTGCTGGCCCGTCGGCCTTGCGAAGGGCAGAGTACCGCCAGAGAAATGAGCTGCTTGGCTACCTGAACGCTTCGTCGCAGTTAAATTTGTTGTCCGGACGACCTGTTGGGTCGCCGTGTGGGTACAGCAGTGCGGAAACAGCGTGGACATGGCCGGCTGGCTCATGCATGCTACGGGCCCAAAATATTGGGAATGGCGAGAGCCATCCGCATCCGCGGACTCGGCTCTGCCGGATGATCTGTCCGTCCTGCACGGACCAGAATGTGTTTTCTGCAGAATTTGGAGACATCATCAGAAAGTGGGAGGGCGAGGAGACCTGTGATGATCCAGCGACGGACATGACGCCATGTCCCTGTGGGCCTGGCCAGACAGCTCGATCGAGGCTCTACTGTGGTGTTCCACGGTGTTTGGTCGGTATCCGTGTAGTCACGTTCTGTCAAGAGATGAACAAGGTCTTGGTACACAACTTGGAATTCTCTGGATATTTGAAGGTTATGAGATATCGATGCTAAAAATGGTCCTTCTATAAGAATGAGCAAGCTGCAGGAAGTGTCTATGTCTCGAGTCAACTGCAGTCAGTACGGCTGGGCGGACGTCAGACGTCAGACGTCAGATGCACGGACCACCACAACCACCGACCTTGAACCAGCTCAAAATCCACTTGGTAATAAATTTTCTCACTGCACACATAACTCTACCCGTACCACGACGTCCTGTGGCGTCTGTCAGCACCTTGCAACCAGTCTTGCCGAACACCGCATCGATGAGCGACATCCTGGTGTAATAGCTTACACCATGCTGCAGTCAGACTCTTGAGTCAGCGGTTTGGACAACGCGTCGACCATGTCGGTCTTGCTGGCCTCGGACGGCCTCGGGCGGCCTCGAAGATGCCTGACGGTTGAGTCGAGAGAATGGACCGGCTACCTCTGAAGGCGCTTCCTCGATGAGACGCCTGCTCAAGTCCCTTCTGGCGATGGCCACCATGAGCAGGTTTCAGATGCGGTCCCCGAGAGGCCCGGCTCAATTTGACTGGCCATCCACCACGCCGTGACGGCGATGGGACCTGTCGAGAGGGTAAGTCTGCAAACACCGTTCTTCTCTGCTACAAGGATGACACCAATTCTTATCACCATTGAGAACCGCCATTGCCTATTGTGCATGGTGATTCCGTGATCAGATAACACTGAAAATTCTGACATTGCACACCCTCGACATTTTTTATTGAATTCCATGTGTCAAACTGGAGCTAATCGTTCCCTAGGCTCTGCGATCTTGTCTTGTGACAACTGCACTACCAGTGTTTAGATGGGCAGTATCGACCTCTACCTTCACTTCGTTGGTGCACTACGCCAAGTGGCTGTGTCTTGGATCGATGTGCTCTGGGTGTGGGCCAAAATGGAGAGTCTCTTGTCAGACATGCTGCATTTGGTACCTTCCGCCGTGCTTCTGGACTTGAAGTAAAGACGTTTCTTCATCCGCACAACTATTCTCTCCGTCACTAGGCCTTCACCCACCCCATTGTGTGACCCTGGAAAGCCCGCGCCTTTGGCAACCTTGAGCAATGCTCCTCAAAATTATGACTTGCGGCTCCTCAACGAGTCATTTCATGGTGATGGTCCACTCAGGCAACGGACCAAGCGACACGAGAGAAAGGCAGCCTCGACTCATGGACCATGTCCATATTCAAGCAGACCTAGCCTGTCCAACCTGGTGCACTCGCTATGAATAGTGTACTTGGTGGCGTATCGCACCGCAGATGAAGATCGGCCTGCCGTATCATGACTGATTCTGGAACGAATTCGCCAAGTTGGCGTCTTCTTTGTTGCACTTGCAATCGCCGTCTTTTCTAGTAAACATGAAACGGACTTTCTGCGTCACAATATCGGTCTTGGAACCGGCCAAGGCCTTTGACTCTGACGCAACTAGGAATAGCACCTGAATTCAAACTTGACTCCACTCAGATAGATTTCAGAATAGTCATGAAATTTGATATATTGCTCGGTACACCTCACTGCAAGATGTCCTCTCCCCCAGAACTTCAAGTGTTCAATCCAGACTTTCACCAACAGAGAGAATCAGCGACCCAGACGAACGGCCACTCACCCTTCGACTCGATTGAAACCCACTAAAATGCGTACCGCATACCTCACAGCCCTCTCTTTGACCATCTGCGCCGCACTCGCCATAGCTGCTCCCTCCCCGGCAGGCGTGGAGGCAAGGCTCGATTGTGTTCAGGATGGCCAGTGCAGCGTCGGAGGGCCCAGTGACAGGGGACAAAGCTGCTCGGACCTGAACTGCTGCAGCGGCCAGAAGACGGGTGCTGGAAACGGGGTCGGTACTCCCCAGCCTATATCCCCGACCTCGCGGATGCGACCTTGGGGTGTTTGAACCTACTGACAACCTGTGGTCTAGAATTGTTGCTGCACGGCCTAGTTAATATGGGCGAGCATCGCACGGGTCACCTGCCCTTCGAGTTGGCGATGTCTTGGGCGTTGAACAGACATCGGACACAAGCGAGCGTGTAGAGGCGTCGTTGGATAGGCCATGTGCAACCGTGCCGTTCCTTACGAGACCACTGATAATTCAATATAAATTTCCCTTGCCACGTAAGGACAGGAAGGACATTCCTTCCTTGTCCATTCGAATCGATGTCTGCCGAGTAGGCGTTGCATTGGTATCAATGTGCTCTTTTGAGTTTACGGATTATGTGTGCCACATACTACAACGTCAAAAAGGTATCAATCAAGCTCCAGTGAAACTCCCGTGTCTGCCGTTGACTTTTTCGTCATCTCCAAAAGTGTTCACACCTCGCCCGAGGTAGTGGTCTCTTAACCATCTGTCCCACTGCTCCTGAACGTGGCACACAGAGCCGCATAGTGATGGGTCAAGTCCAAAACGTTCTGCGGCAAGCTCGTTGCTTGGATGATACTCCTCACCTTCACGGCACCCTCGTCCTCGATGAGCGTCCTGATCGTGTGCAGCAGCTCCGGGCTGAACTCGCTATACCAGCGGTACTGCCAGGTAACCAGGCGAATCGTCGCTGCAACCGTTTCCCTCGTGTTCTTCGACTGCTCGAATACTTTCAGAATACCAGTCAAGGCCTTGGGGCTGAAACGCTGGGAAAGGCATGCACGGTAAGCCTCGACAGCCTCTTCGGTGTGCTGAAGACGGTGCGCGAGAGAGCCGAGGATTTCCCATTCCTCGGCAGACTTCTTGTATTGCATAGATTGAGCGCGGTATTGGGCCATCTGCGTGCGCCAAATGGTGTATACGCGCAGGTCCTCGTACAGCACCATGAACAGGCTGTCCAACCAACGCTCGCAAAGACGCTTGTTGTTCAATCGAGAAAGGTTCTCCTCGGGCTGATTTGCGGTTCCCTGTGATATCAAATTAGCTCTGTGAGCGATGAATGGCCTCTCGGGCGCTTGTGTACGCACGTTTTCTTCAGCCTTGGGCTCGCCAGGATCGGCGGCGACAGTCGGCTTCTCTACATTCCCATTATCTCCGTTCGATACCGACGACTGCCCAGTCTCGTCGGTATTGGTAGGCTTTGAGTCTGCTTCGGAAGCATCTTCGTCCGACTGGTCACCGTTTGTGGTGGGCTCAGGCGTTCCGCGAAGGACGTCAGTGCTAGGCCCACGCTTCGCTGGCACGGGTGGCCCGACCTCGTGCTTCTCAGTTCGGTATTCGTCTTCCATAACAAACACATTGCTCCGAATCTTGAGGAGCTGGTCCCAACCGATCTTCGCGGTCATTTCTGTGAGGATTCCGTAGGCTTTCTTGAATGTTCCACGGTACGAAGCAGCGCGCAGGCTTAGCAAGCTGGGCTCAACCTGCTCTTGGTACCTTGACTCTGGCTCGCTGTCAATTTCGTCGAGCCTTGTCTCGGGCAATGTCGGAAGATAGACGTCCTTGGGTTCCGGCATCAGAGGTGCGTCCTTGTCCTGGTACGTAAACATCGGGCACGAGTTCAGAATAGTGAGCGCGTTTTCCCAGTCCTCCATGGCGACGTATACCTCGGCGAGTCTTGCCCACGTTCCGAACTCGCTCGGAGCTGCGATGGTGCTCCTATCTGCACATCCCTGCGCCATCCGTAAGCGGTCCTCCCTTTGCTCCTGAGTGGAAGCAGTCTGGGCCTTCTTCAATAGGAAGCCTGCTTGAGTGTCGAGCATGACATAGTCCATCGGCCTCTCTTTGAGAGCCGCATGCAAAGCTCGCACGCCCTCAACCTCTTCGTTGCCCATGAACAAGACCTTGGCCAATAGCGAAGCCACCTCCACGTTTTGTGTTCGGAGCTTCTCGAAAAGATTGATGCCGGACGAGTAACGGCCAGTGGTTTCGAAGTATTTCAGGAGGCCGGTGGTGAGGTGGTTCGAGACAATATTCGGGACCTGAACGATAGAGTCCGAGCCGAGCTGCCAGCCTGGCAGGGGTCAGTATCCCGTACATTCGAAAGGCAGCCTTTCGCGACTTACCTCTGAAGAACAACTGCTCCGCGGAAGCCAGAAAACGTTGTTCAGTCTCGGTGTTTGTTACTGGGTTGAAACGCCGCACACCCATGACCTTCCTGATTGTGTCACCACTACCATCGTCGGCGTAGGAGTAGGCGCGCAGAACGCTGCACAGGTAGGTTTCCAGCCAAAGATCATCTGTTGCCTTCCTCTTTTCCCCTCGTTCATCGACGCAATAGCTCTCGACGGTTCCTGGAATGGTGACGTGGACACGCATATCTAGCCTGGAGAAGGCATTGTAGCAACTGATGGCGCATCACAATTAGCTCGACAAACTGGCACGCATCAGACAACCAAGCGGAATCATACCAGTATACACCCTCGACTATCTTTGCAGACTGTGCCTGGCCATGCTCTTTGTAGGTGAGTGTGTTTATGTATGCAGCCAGGCTGGCAGAGGAGGAGGCATCCACGCCGGTGACATGGTGGTATACACCAATCTGATGCAGGGTCAATCGACAGTTCTCGGCAGGTTACTGTTGGGGGAAGCTAGGCTTGTATCGTACATGTTTGCCAGAGTTACGGGCCTGCTGCTTCAAGAGGTGGACGAGGTCAGGGGGACCAAGTTCGCGGAGGGAGATGAGTGACTCGGTGCGGGCATCGATGGACTCCTGTAGGACTTCCTCCGTGATCCTGAGGGCCAAGTCATCAGCAGTGGGGTCAATTGAGAACTAGAGAGATCGGGCACGCACTCTGGCACAGCTGGCGCTACCATGGCGACGATGTCCTCCCCTTGCGACACGAGAGCAAATGGATGCTTGTGAGGCTCGCTCGTCAGGTTTCAGTTCGCAGCGGCACGAGACAACAGATGGCCGATAAGGCAGAACACCGCCAGAGAACTAAACCAACAGAGACGGACTCGGCATGCGACCACTGACGATTGACAAGGGCTGCACGGGCGGTCGGTGGGTGGTCGAGTCTTGGACGGTGTTGAAATACTCTGGCTAATCACGGATGAGACAACACAGGCGTAGTGGTGGAATACGTCGACGATGGCCCGGGCCGATACTTGTCCATTCGGTCAGCTCCAGCCCAGCTGCTGCATGATCTACGCCAAACAGTTGGCAAAAAGTGGAATCCCAGGTCGGTTTGCCTTGGAAGCTGAGCCTGGAAGCTTGGGGTCTGGCGCTAGGGCTTACCCCTGTACAGGCAACCAATGCCGAGCTGTCAATGCGGCGGGGGGTAGCTGGAGCCCAAAGCTCATGGCGCTCTGCGGCAGGCAGGTCTCAGGTGTGCACCTTAGCACAGTCCGAGGTCAACCACGCCAGGTACGCGTAAAGCACCCGAGCTGTTTCGCAGATCCAAGCCAGACTGCCACTGTCGCAAACCACATCGCAGGCTGGATACAAGCCGCAGGTCATTTGGTCTGACTATGGTTGCTATTGAATCACCCGGGCCATTTGCGAAAGCATCGATTCCTGCGTGAATCGCATTTGACGCGTCATGGTAGGCATCGCAGGCATTGCAACAACTTCACGCGCCTCGCTGACTTACAACCCACAGCCTCCCTTCTCCGCCATCAACCTCGAGCCCGAGGAGAACATCGAGGAGGAAATCGACACCACAAAGGAGCTCCAGGTACAGCGACCCCATTTCTTTGTTTGTAAGTAGTGACTAACAGCGTCCAGGTCGATGAAGCCCTCAAACTCTTCCAGAATGCACTCAAGCTGCACGCCCAAGGTCCACAATTCTTTGACGAGGCATCCGAGGCCTACGACTCCCTCTTCTTATCCGACATATTTAAGCTTCCTGAGAGCACGACTGAGTATGCACGCGCCGAGAGACTGCAGAACCCCTTCGTGCCGCTGGAGTCGAACTTCGGCCCGGGCCTCGATGTGACGGGTGCCGACCCTGATGGCAGCGCTGCCAGTCTCCCACAGGCTCTTTTCCTCTCCTATAAGAACCATGGGCAATTCGTTTTGGACAGGATAAAACACAGAGCCAAATCGGCCGGGTCATCCCGAGACACGGTGTTCGAGGAGCCAGAAGTAATATCCAGTGCTCGGAAAGCCCTAGATGACTTCACCGCTGCCCTAGACAAGGATCCGTCCGACGCTGAGCTCTGGAGAAGGACGGCAAGGACGGCAGCGTTCCTGGACAGTACACGGCTGAGCCGGTATTGCCTCGAGGCTGCAATAGAAATGGATGATGACCCAGCCCTGGTCGACGCCGAGCCTCCGTCATTGGCCGAGGGGTTTGCCGGTGAACAATTGAAATATCACCTCCAAGTCTTATCCGATGACACTGCTCTGTCCCATCCTATCATGAAACCGTTCATAGAGAAGGAGATGCCCGCGTTGTTGAAGCCACATTTGGACCCGCTTCCTTTCCTGCCGAACCCGACAAGAGAGCTGGCCGCTCACAAATCATTAGCAGCAGACATCAACTTGCCAAGACTGCCCATCGACATCCCAAGCTTGTCCTGGGCGCAGATCGGTATGCGCCTGGTTTATCTCGCTACTGAAGTTGGCTTTACTGGGCGATCAGTCCTCATTGAGCTTCCGGATGGACGAGACGAAGACGACGAGGAGGCTCTGCAGATGGAAGTTGACCAGCAGTCTCCCACCGCTTTGGCTCAGGAAACCTCCCAAGAGAATGTCACACTGGACTCACCTACCGACACGAAATCTTCCTCTAAAGATGGACAGGCTGAGAATGGAGCTAGCATTGCAAGTCGACAGCGAAGCGTCTCGTTACCATCTCGGAAACGATCAATGTCCGTGGCTGGTCTACCAGAACCAACCGAGGAAGACAACGCTGATTCAAAACGGCCGAAACGGGTGAGGAGGCGAGAGACCACGCTCACTGAGGACGCCGTCAACGAGACAACTTTGCGGGCTAATCAGCTGCAACCATTCCAAGGTGCAGACCAGAACCTTTTTCAATTGACGAAAAACGTCCTTGAAAACCTCGGTGTAACCGACAAGACCACCGTCGACAGGATTGGTGACATTATCGACTCCGGTGCGCTCGAGGAAAGGACATCTAAGATCACACATGCTGCCAGCATTGATCTACGCGACTCTCTCGTCTCGTATGATGAGGAGATCGCACAAGTGTTCCTCACGAAGTTGAAGACGCCCACTCTCGGCATGAACACCTTCCTTGAGCACACGAAACCCGGTGCGCAACGAGCCGTGGAGACGGCTGGCTTTGATGAGCGCAGCGGTCTGAAAGCTTTTGTAAAGAGAATCAACTGCGGTTGGATGACTGCCCAGGACGTCGCATTTGATTGGATCCTAGTGGTATCCAGAAGCTACACCACGAAGAAATGGTCTGAACAACTCAAAACTGCAGTCGTTCAAGTGGTCAGTCATTTTGACGAGGCTATTCATGATCGTGTCGTCTACGAGGTTGGCCAGCTCCAAGGCCAAAATGATCAAGAGAGCAAGGAGTCCGAACTGGTTGAACTTGACAACCTTGTTCAGATGCTATTTGAGCTGTATCTTGATGTCTACGAGCGCATCACGAACCCGAATAGCCGTGTCGACGTTGCAATACGAGTTGGTACAAAAGGACGACTCGGTCGGTGGCTGGATCTGGCATCTGATTTGAGACGCACGAGGCCAGCGGACGTGAGTGTCGACTTGTCTTTGCGATTCCTCTGGGCTTGCGTCTTCTCAACCACTCTAGCCGAGGGTATTTCGCGAGACCATGTTCTCGCGTGCTGGCATAGCCTGCGGGACTATTTGACAACAACTGGCCACAGCAGAATTGACTTGCCTAACAACGCCATCATGCCCGAGATCTCATCTGTTGAAGCGGACAGGGAGATCAGCAAACTGACCACCATGGATTTCTTCCTAGGCCTCTTTCAGGAAGAAATGGCCGATCCAGTGGCGGTTATTGATACTCTCGAGCCAGTCCTCAATCCCGATGCAGTCTTCGTGAAACCGCCCCAGGAACCTCCCACGAACGGAGACAAAGCGGGGAGCACAGCTGTCGCCAAGGTTCCGATCAAGGAATGTGCTAGCCAAGGTCTGAAAGATTTGTGGAAGTTCCTTCTGACCAGTAGCACCGATCTCAGACTTCTCTTGTGGTCTCGTCTGAGTGATGCGTACGGCACCATCAAGTACACAACAAAGCAATTTTCCTGTCTCTTGAAGAGTATCGAGATGGTTATTGATGACATAGACAGCGAGACGTACTCGACTGCGGCGCCGGAATCACGGAAGATGGCTCTCCTGAAGCTCTTGAGGTCCATCCACGATATGATGGTATCGGCCCTCTCGTTGGCATTGAATGACAACACTTCATTCGACGTCATTGACGAGGAACACATTCGGTCTACATCATCTGCTCTCGCGAGGTTGAGCTGCCTCATCCACGTTGCTGTGATGCAGGAGGACGAGTTCACCTTGGGAATCACGCCAGCGCCATCTAAGTCCGCAAGCTTCAAGGAGTTGTTGGAGCGCTTGCGGGACTTGCAGGTGAGGACTTGGACTCTGCAATACTGTTTGATCAAAGTTGGCATCCATCAGGACACTGGCGTGTTCAAAACGCCCGACAACGATCTTGCCGACTTTTTGAACGCGGTGCATCAAGTCCTGGGACTGAGGAAAGCATGCAGCGCGTCCAACAAGATTTTTCTAAAGATGATGCGAATAGAGCTGCTGAAGCAGACAAACATCGAGAATTGGGAGGACTATCTGGGCCAGGTCCTCTACGATTTGCATGGTCTCAGACTAGGCGTTGGCATCTGGGAGGTGCACGACCATGGTTGCGTAACAGAGAAATTAGAGAAGCGGCAGGCGATGCAGCTGGTCGAGAAGATCACGACCCTCGCCAATCGCATATCTATGAAGGATTTGCTCAAGTCGGACCTCAAGAATACCATCGAGCACATGCAAGGGGCTATCGGGCAGGCCAGGTCCAGCACACCCATGATCCACAATCTTCGAAATTTCCAGGAATACCTCAAAAAGCCGATACATCCATTGCGTCTTTACCAAGCACTCGACGGCACTGTGCCGTTGGATGCGACGACGGTCAACACAGCAGAAGCATCTCTCGCCAGGAATGGCTGGTTCTTCCTGCTAGGCATGATAGCCCTCACCAAGTTCAAGGGCGTCGATTTGAACCGCCGCCAGACTCCGGGAGCAACGGACGATCTTCGCATCGGAGCGACATTCCTGCGCTTACAGCTGCAGTTCACGCCTGACATGTGGGAGGCATGGTTTCGGCTAGCCGAGTGTTTCGACTATGAACTGGATGAAGCAGTCTTGTGGTCGGCTGACAAGATGAACAAAGATCGGAGCGAGCTTCTCAAGTTTCAACGGCACGCAATTCACTGCTACACCCTAGCACTGTCACATTCTCACGCGTGGGATCCAGAGACCAAAGAGGACGAGGACAAGCTGTCCCAATTCTATCATAATTTCGCCATGCGCATGTATGCGTCAAGCCGCGAGCCATTCGCGATGGAACCTTTCCAGCATGTCGACTATGCCAGATTCTACCCGGAAGCAAATGGTAGTGGCACGTTCAAGAGGCTTTTGCACAGAGAGATGAGCGAGTATGAGGTGTGGAAGTACGCAGCCACCTTGTTCAGGAAAGCCATGAGGGGCAAGCCGAACGACTGGAAGAATGCTTATATGCTCTCCAAGTGTCTCTGGAAGATGCACCAGAAGCCAGCGGATGCGCTTGAGCTGAAGGATCGGAAGACGCTGCCCACAGTGAAGGCACTCGTCCAGGCTCTGGAGAAGACAATCGAGGTAGTGTCCCTGCTGCCCAAACCCAGGCACGGACAGGATCCAATCCTGGAGCCACATTACAAGATTGTCTCAATTCTGCACAAGCTCGTCACACGCAAGAGCTTGACCGTCCAGGAAGCGGTCGCCATCCTCCAACGGCAGCCCTACGCAGTCCAACATGGCCAGCAAGAGAGCATCCAGTCAACAGATGATTGGAATTCTCACGTGATCGAGACCTTGCGCCATTTGCGTGACAAGGACAAGTCGCACTGGCAGCACCGTATTATCATGCGTCACGCCCGTATGATATACGATCCACGGGAAGAGGAGCCCTCGGACCAACTTGAGGAAGCACAAGCGGCCTTCGCTGTTTTACGTGAGCACATGATCACGAAGACGATGGCCATCAACGTCTGGAAGTGCGATGCTGAGCGTGCCGGTCGCCATCATGTGTACACGGAGCAATATGTTCGATACACAGTGAAGCTTTTGACAGTCACGAAGGATCACGTGAACATGGAGCTTCTCTTGCGAAAGATCCGCAAGAAAGGCGCAGACTTTTATCATTTCAGTGACCTTTGGGCTTCGTGCGTGCAAGCATACACGAGACTCCTACGCCGTACCCACGAAATCCCGGCACTGGAAGAGGACATCTTCAAGAACATGAGTTTCGAAGAATTCGATATCCTAGGAGAACGTATCAACGACTGGGCAGGTGCGAAGGACAGGGTTCATGCGGCCCTGAGCGCCATGAAGGAGGCGATCGAACTCAAGAAATTGAACGGGGGCTTGACAAAGGCAGGTATGATTGACGACTTGATTCACGACTGCTACTCAGATCTCTATCGAAGTATCGCCAAGGATCTTCCCGGTCCAGAGCCCTCACAGGTCATCGAGGAGCGCAACCGGCTCAAGAGCTCGGAAATGCAGACCAATGGTCATCAGGAAAAGGAGCAGTTCAACGGTCTGCTACATCCCGGCGGCGTGGACAAGAATGCTGACCAAGGAAACTTGCCGGCTGGCCGTGCACCTAGCGAGGCACCATCCGCTGGTGTCAATGGCGGCGAGAAGATGGAACGGTCCACCTCCAACACAGGAGACCAGGGCGTTACACGCCGTAGGCTACTGGGCGTACGGCGTGCCGATGTGCTTCGCAAGGCCGAACAGGCAGCTTCGAGGGCTACTGAGCAGCCACCGCCCAAGTCTGCCGTCAGTGAGAGGTCCAACGGCCGGCGATCCATGCGTGGCAGTCCGGGCAGCGGCCAGAACGGTCTGGAGGGCAACGAAGGCGAGGAGAGCGAAGGTGAGGAAGGAGACGGAGACGTTGAGATGAAGCAAGAGAACGAGAACGAGGATGAGCAGGCTGACGGAAAACAAGAAGGCGGTAACGAGGCAGAAGTTGAAGAAGCAGCGGTGGATGGTGAAGAGAGCGAGGCGTCGAGCCCGAGGCCCGAAGACGACGACGCAGATGACGAAAGCGACCTTAGTGATGTCCCTGACGACTACGACCAGGATATACCGCCGACCTTGATGTTCCCAAACCTGCGCCGTAGTGCGGATCTATCGGTTGTCGCGAGCTCAGGATCCAGCAGCAGTGCATCTGAAGATGAGGAGGAAGCGGAAGACGAAGATGAAGAAGAAGGTGAGGAAGAGGGCGAGGAAGAGGGTGAGGAAGAGGGCGAGGAAGAGGGCGAGGACGAAGAAGCTCAGGCACAGGGCGAGCAAGACGAGGACGAGGAGATGGCGGAGGCCGGGGAGGAAGGGGACGAGCTAGAAGTGCCAGACAGCCAGGGTACTGCTGATGACGCGGAGGAGACTGGCTAGCTGTCAGACTGACCGGCCAAGTTGGAAGGGTTGCACTTGAGACAGATATTGCGGCCAAGATGGGCCATGTCGTCTACCTATTGTACTGAATAAACTTTTTGAGGCCTGTAAGGGCATAATAATGTGCTCTTTGAGTGCCTGGGGCGTTCTGGAATCGTCCCAATCGCAGTTCAGTCACAGTTGGCTGCGCACAATTTCTCAGGAGAGGGACGGCCTGAGACGAGATCTTGGGTTTTGAGCACATATCGATGGCCGGTCGGGTTTTGTAGCCAGCACTGAGGCGGTCTTCTTAGGATTTATATACTCGCACCGTACCTCTGGCCCCAGAATCAACCTCAGCCCACGCCTCGATCTCGACCAAGAATTCATCCTCGTAAAGGGTTGCCTCGATCAGTGTATTAGCGGGAAGGACATTGGCGCAATGCATCCTCCAGCCATGCACCTCGCTTACTGCTTCAGCGTCTTTCCTGTTGGACAGGATAACACGGGTCCTGACAACGTCATTCATAGATGATCCAAGTGCTTTCAGTGCCCCTTCTATGATGTCTAGTGCCCAGACTGCCTGGCTTGCTGCGGAGTTGCCACCGACACAGGACAGAGAGGGGACGGGTGGGTTCGCGGTTGTCTGGCGGATGTCAATTACCTACGACTGTGCCTAACATGGGATGGCCAGAAAGACCCGAAGGACAGGAATGAGACGGAATGGGCAGTATCAGTGCTATACGTACTCCCGAGACATGGATATGAGGACCAACACGAACAGCGCGGGAATAGCCCTGAGATGGATGGGTGGTCAGCGTAATATGCCGAAAGGCGACTTGCCTTTCACTTACACAGATGGGCTCCCATTTGCTGCCGCTCAAATACTCGACCCTCTGGCCCGCAGCAACAGCCTCCCTCACCGACCTAGCACGATCTGTCTCCTTGACATGATGACTCAGATCTCCAGCGGCTGTGAGGTAAGGTGGCCGGCGGTACTCGTCTCCACAGTCACCCGGTATATTACGCAGGCCCCTCTGTGCATCCGCGATGATGCTCCTATCCTCGTCATCCAGCTCCACCGAGAAGGCAAGGAGGTTCTCTGCGATGTGCTGCTCGGAGTCGGCGCTCAGCCTCGTCCCCACGATGACGGCCTTCACTGCAGGGAGGTCAAGCACCCAGCGCGTCGCCACCGCAGGGATAGGGACGCCGTGTTTCTCCGCCACCGTCCCGAGCGCCACCAAAACACCCTGGAAGGCTGCCCACCCTCCCGCAGCCCAGATAAAGCGGAGGTACTTCCTCAGGGACCAGTTGAGGGCGTCTATGTCAGCGGGCTCGGGCTGCCCGAGCCACTTCTCGGAGATGAATCCGCCGAGCAGCGTCCCGTAGCAGAGGATGCCCACGCCGCGGGACACGCAGAGGCGCCACATTCGTCCGCGGACGGCGCGGAGATCAATCACAGAGCATGATATCTGGTTGGTGGCGATATTGAAGCCGGTGTCGAGCAGCATCTCGAGATGGGCCGTATCGGTGTTGGTCAAGCCCAGGTGGGCGATTTTGCCTTGAGATTGGAGGCTGGTCAGGTGTGTGAGGTTATGGATGTACGTGTCGTCCGAGTAATCCCACACATGGTCTGTTGTGGTGATGAGTGAGTTCCCAGAGCCTGGATGGGTTGGCGGTCATTGAGGGTCAGCTCACACTGCAGCAGGGCAATTGTGTTCTGGCCCAGTCTTCTTAAAGCGAGGTCTACCGCTGCTTCTGCATTCTCAAAGCTTTTGGTCCCATCTTCTGCCGGGCACCACTTGGTGAGTGCAGTCAGTTTCCCCTTGGAGTTGGCATTATGATGGCCGATGATAAGCTCTGCTCGAGGTCAGTTGTGCTATCGGTACCAGAGCCTCCTCGCACGGTCATTGCTCACCGGCATCCCCGTAGTGATCCGCCATGTCGAATGCCTCCAATCCGTTACTTATACTAGGTCACTGTAAGATCAAGAAATTCCTTGTCGTGGAGTACCGATTACTCACAACGCGTCCATGGCCGCTGAGGCGCTCGCGATGTTGACATCCTTGTCATGGCCCCCTGCGAGCTGCCACAAACCATTGAGAATCCGAGGGATCTCTAGCGAGCCACTGATCGTGGTCTTCTCGGGCCGGATGGTCGCTTTTGTGGCCATGGTTGCCGTTTTGTAGTTTTGGTCGTCGTTTACTGGTAAGCTGTGGTCGTCTCAACCAGTGAGACGCTTCCCAGGAATGATTTTGACGTACCTGTCTCCCGGACAAAGACTCATCTCCTGCCTCGCAAATGAGCATCAGCTCCAATCCAGTCGGTAAAGTTTCCTCTTTCGGTTTCGTTGAATCCTCCCGGTGTCGGTGAATGGGTGAGAGAGAACGGTTACAAGGGTCGGCCCGTCGATGTTGATCTCGGCGACCCCTCGCCCAAGCTTCGGCACAAGACCAGGGATGCCAAGCGAATTTGCCGAGCCACGGAACAAGTCTCTTTCGGAATTTACTATAAGTTGGCCGGTGTAATACCTACGTTGAAGATGGAGGTAGGTTGAGAAACTTCCTGGTTTTTTTTTGTCACAATTTGAAAAAGTAGGTAGACAATGCAAGCACAATAGCGGGATCTGTATTCATCCCAGTAGCACTACTCGTATTTCCCGGCAGACAACAGAATGCTTCCCAGCGCAATTGGCCTCTCTACATTACTTGCTCGAAAATTTGTATCAGCATTAATTTCGAAACTTTAAAAGAAGTGATGATTTAAGACCTGTAACTGCTATATTGAGGAGGGAGGGGGTTTAATGGTCGAAACAATGCATCCGGGCATTTCACTATCTGCTTCGTTGTTGTACCTAGAATGCTTTCTAGTTTTAGGGCGGTTTTATGGATTGTGGTCGTTTGAGTTTTATTTTCACGTCAATTTCTGGTCTACTATTATTCAAACTGCCACGTATAAAAAGTATGCGAAACTCATGGACTAACAAGAGTGAACTTTGCCATCGCTGCAATGGATACCATAGGACATTATCTTGCTGCTGTTATGAAGGATCAGATTTCTATGGGCTTGTGGAAGCAATTTGTTAATAAGGAATTCAGATAATGTTGTGGCAGTCATGTGAACGACGCCCAGCTGGGCAGGACCCACGTGCGAAAGACCATTGCTGAAGTGCAACAGAGCTGACATTTGGGAACATTAATTAGCTGTTGCACAGTGGCTAGTTGGCGATAAATATACTAACTGAATTGTGATAGGGAGTATGGGGTCTGCAAGATGTGTGATGTTTGTATTTGAAGTGGGTGTGTGTTGCTTAAATCTGACCGCAGAAGGGGCTGAAGGCACCATTTAAATAGTATGGGACCCCCTACTAGTAGTCCCTAAGCCACACGAAGAACATAAGCACCAGAAATATAGGGATAGAGAAAGCAAGATGTGCCCATGCCTCCATGACCAGCAGAAATTGAAGCTGTTTATACTGAAGTTAGCGAACCTCACTGGTGCTACTACTGGTGTAAATATCGTGAAGTTTTATGAACATACCAATAGTGTGAATAGTGAGACACGATCACCCATCCGCATCTTCCTTATTATTCGCTGGCAAAATGATTGTAGGACGGCTTGGCTGAATACAAACTCAAAACAGCAAAGACAAGCCCACAGACTCAGAAGCCATCGCGGGCGATACCGGGTCTCAAGCAATTCGTACATGCCGAGCGTGATGTACCAGAATAAACATAGCAGGCAACCGTGTATGAAAACGTCTAGAACTGTTGGCTCGATCGCTACCCTCCTGATAGTCAGGGCTATCCACATAAGGAGAGCTGGAATTCTGACCCGCAGGTTGCGATAGGCGTATAGCGCTCGAATCTTGACCCATATATAGTATTTCTGACATCTTGATTTAACGCGGTGAAGGTAATTAGCGGAATATCGGGCTGATTCATTGCTCTCCAAGTCCGCCCACTTCGTGGAATTGGCGGATTGTGGTCGGGGCCGAGGTGCTTCGTACGGATAAATGCGTGACTCGAGGAGTTCGGATTGGGTGTATGGTATGCGACCTCGCTCCATACTTGGTGATCAGTCTGGTGGTAGACATTGAGAGGGCATTCGACAAAGGCCCAATGTTGAGTGTAGGATGAGTACTTATATATCAGGAGCAAGTTGCTCCCTCGTTGCTGTTGCCTAGGATGCGGCACGAAGCACGTCACGGAACGCAGGCCTTCCTCAGGCGGCTCTGCAGTGCCACCCCTATGGAAAGGATGATTGGCAGCAGAAGCAAGAAATTCGCTGCAAGCAATGTGATGCTAGACGAGTTTGGTAAACGACAGTCAGACGGGCCGTTTGTTGCGGCTTGGCATAGATAGGCTTTCGAGGAGCTACATCATCGAGCCCCTGGAACGCTTGACCAGCATCGGGACAGGTTGAATTGGGAAGGTAAAGATGCTGCTGGAACCGCACACCAACTTTTGATCTGACTCTCAAAGTAACGACACAAGACCCCATTCGAAAAGATACTTTTGAAGAAGAACTACGCAACTAAGTTCCTTCACACTACTACTAGTATTATTATTATTTGAATAGCGGATCAGATTGATCCCAGAGCTCTACAAGTAATGCAACCCAATCGGAGGATATTCTCCAGTGTAATAATCTACACTTTGACTGGCTTGGGCATTTCAAGTTTTATGTGTTGAGGCCTGTGACTACAGGTGCATTTTCTTGCCTCTCTGTTTTCAGTCAACCCCATGAGATCTCTTCAGATCTCGACATTGTATTATCTTGCACCTCTTGTCCAAGTGAGCTGACCACGAAGGCTTGTGCATTGTGGCCCCCACTGTCCGCAAGCTACCTCAACTAGTACCAGTTGACCCGCATGGGAAATTAAGTATATCCGGACACCACCAGTTGACCTGGCCCCCACCAGAGTAGTTTCACGAGGGGGTTATTGGGGGCGGTTGCCGTGCAGGCAGAGTAGAATTTACCAGGCAGCAAAAGAAGGTCACAGACCTTGCTTTAAATCGAGGGAGTCCTAATGATTCCACAGGGTATTTCTCTCTGCAACTCCCAACAACCAACGAAGCAGCGCAGCAAAACTACGAATTCATCTTTTGAAGTATTTTTCGTTGTCTAGAGAGCCATTACAATGTTCCTAGAGCCAGGTCAGGACTGGAGCCCAAACACCTCCTGGGTAGCACCTCCTCCTGAGAGACTCAGCTGGTCAGACTGCTCTGCCATCGGAAAATTCGTCGCAGCCGCTGGTCTGGAGCAGAACTTCGATCGCATACCAGTCAACACGACTGTTCCATTCGCGAGGTCCCTTGTGCCCGCAGACTGGCCGAGCTCGCCCCAATCCCCGGCGACGCTCCTGATCTGGGCCTGGAGCTGGCAGAATGCGACTAGTCCCGATAATGGCATCACTGGGAAGGCGTGGGATATGGCGTCTAAGTGCACTCATCAAGTTTGTGCACAGCTTAAGCTCGAGGGCGACCCTGACTTCGCGGGCATAGGTGTGAGTTTGGTCTCGCATAGGTATTCTTGGCGAGAACTGCTCCTAAACTGATACCTTGACAGATGATGTTTACCTATTACCTTATAGCCACAATGTCGACCGTATATCCTCTCATCTTGGGTTCGGCCGCATTGGGACTGTTCAGCAAAAGCCCTCGCCAGGCCAGGATCGTGGGCTGGTTTCGAGAGACCATCAGCGGCTTCCTCGATGCCTCCCTCATCTTCGCCTTGGCCATTCTCGTCGCAGCAACGTACCGTTTCAGCTCTGCTTTCAAAGACCCAGATCATCTGGAAAACGCCTTTTCCCCTTCTCTCTGGAACGCCATCCTCGTGGCCCTTCTCTCCGTATTTCCCCCTTTGATACTACAATGCACGAGCGGTGATACGCTGCGGAGGAAGGGCCTCCGGCTTCTCCTGTGGTCCCTTGTGGCGGTGTTCACGATTACATCGAGTATCCTTTTCTTTTTCTGGTACAGATCGTTGAACCTGTACGCACTCCCTCGTACAAAGAGTGGAAGTATCCAGTATTTATGGAATCTCTGCAGCAAAGATCTTCCAAGACGAGTCAACCAAAACCTTGGCTTCGTCGTTGCTGCGCAGACACATCTGGTATTAAACCTCGCAGTTTGGGCCTTCGCGAAATTAACAAAATCACGGATGGTGCAGGACAGAAGAACGTCTACAAAGGGATATAGTATACCTCAAAATACACATGCCAAGGGCGTAGATAACCACAGGAGTCTCAAACGGATGTTGATCCTCATATTGAGAGCACTGCAGGTTTTCTCAGCACAGCTGATGATGTGGCTGTTGCTCGGTCTTCTCACGTCTCTGATACTTAGCGACGGTGTGAACGCTGGAGACACATTTAAGAACTCGAAGTGGAGTGTGGGTCAGGTGTTGGGGCTGGCCCAATTTTTGCCTGTGGTTATTGATCTGGTTGTGGCTGGTACATGTGAGTATTTTGTGTGTTTGAGCCGTTCCCAATTCCAATGACTGACACTCTTCAGATGGGTCCAAGGTGGCGTGGGAGGAAAAAATGTCAAAGCGGTTTGCAGTTGTAGACACATTGTCTGCGTCTAGCAATGGTAGCGGAGAAGGCGATACGACTAGAAAGCCTACCAAGGTCACAACGATGTAGTTTGAGGAGGATTTTATCTGATAACCACGACACACTTAAGCACTGCTAGAAATTTGAGGTTCGCCGTAAATGATCTCGGCGTTGACAAAGTTATATGCGGCAGACATGAGAAACAATTAAAAAGTGTCCAATCCATCAAGACCTTCAAAGGGAAATGCATGTGTAGAATCATGGCTTTCTGACAAAATCTTCACTACGAGACCATCTATTTACACTCACTTCACACTGCCTCTGATTGAGGATCTGGGTGCAGCAATAAGCAAGCATGACCTCGTTCTATTCTCACATGACCTAAGCCAGCGGCTTAACCAAGTGCCTAGAAGCTCATTCACAAGATGTGCTCTTGAAAATATGCCAATACGGTCTTCTGCCATGGCCATGTGAGCCTACACAGTTCCGAAATGCAAAGTTTCATGAATTCAGTCTTGCAGTCTGCCTGCGTTAAAGCACAGTTTGTATAGGTAATCAAATGTAATACCCACCTCGAAGTAATTCAAGCAGGCTATGCTGCAGGAGCCGCTGCGGAGCTGACGTGTCGTGCGTGTTGCACAACCGGCAATTCGAAACTGCGGAACAGGGAACACACGTGCATTTCTGGCTAACGCTTTTCACAAAGTCCAGTTCCCAAGATAGCTTCGGAGTACTGGGAGGGTGAGAGAGAAAGAAAGAGAACATGGAGACTTTTCAAGATTATCGTTCCAAGGCAGCGTTGAACATGTCTGCTGGATCGCAATGCCTGGACGTTCGTTCTGAGTTGATAAATCCAGCGACTGGACAGATGTGGCGCGTAGTTAATCCCACAAGTTGGCCGATGCCGCAAACAATATGCCAAATATGAAGCTGTACTCATTAGAAATGATGACACATGCCACATGGAAGCAAGTGTAAAAGCTGGGTTTGTACAGAATACTGTATCTGAGCAAGATGATTTAGTCAAGGCGCAGCCGGCACATTCCACAGGCCATGAGCGCGAGAGGGTGGGGGCGGTGGATCTGGTGAGACTGTGTCAGCAAGCGCCCTGCCTGGCGCTTTCACTGTCCACTGTCCCCTGTTGAGTACTTGGGTTCTCTTCAACTGGGCGGCTCGCCCCGGTCTTACGCCAGAAGGCCACAGTTATATTCCTTGTGCTATCGATCCTCCGGGAACTGGAACCTATGAGCTCTGTCGGCCTCCACCCTTGCGGTTGATGATAGATTGGTTGCAGGGACCTTCTCGTCCGTGAATGGTTGCGTTTTCGCGGGAATGAGGCTCAACTTGCCCCTCTTTTGCTCACATCTAGGCTGCTGTTGCGATTGCCACAGCAGGAGACGCAGCCAATTGCAGCAATACCGGGGGGTTATCCAGCCCCGGTCTCACCCTTCCGATGCAGCTGAATATGCAAGCATCAGGCGCAGCCCCCATGCGAGCCAACAGTGCCCCAGGGGTAGATAAAATCTGCCTTGCCATGCTTTCCTTTCCTGAGGACGAGTGTGCCTAGCTGCAAGCGAACGCGAGTCCTTCATAACGAGCCGTCACTGCAATCGAACAAAATTAACAGGGTTTGTTTACTTGTGGTCGAAACAGGACAGGTACATCATGGCGTCAATGACCATTGACACCATTGACGGTTATAACTTGCGAAAAGATACCCTGCTCGACTACCTTCGGAGACTGTTCCCCGAACACAGCCGCTACATCACTGCAGAAGTGAGGATCCTTACCTGACCACGAATTCCGAGGCCTTCTATTCGAACAACACAGGCTGACCGAAGGAACACCAGATGTCTGACGGGACTATATACAGAATGAACATCCCCAGGGCCCTTAAATCGGTGCGGCACCACTTTCTTGGCTTACTGTGCCCACACGTCCGGACGCTGACTCGGAGTAGAATGAGCGAGCGGCAATCCTCGCCCTTCGCGAGTTGAGTGAATGAAGACTCTTTTCTCGACTGAAAACTGGTAATCTCAAGTCCGGTCAAGGCGGACTTGGCACGCTCCTTCGTGAGGTGAGCGAAAGACAGATACCATTCATCTTGGCCGTTGTTTGGGGATAGGAGGCACAGCAACAGACACGGGAGGCCTATGAGACTTTGGAGCATGTACAATGTTCATGTATTCTAGTTACTCGGTTCGTCAATTGTTATCAGCATTGTACCATAATGCCTTCGTTGTCCGAGCGCAGTACTTGCTTGCAACCACATCGCTTCGCTCGCGAAATCGAACCTCACCAAATAGCATGGCTTATCGCTGCCCAGGTGCTGCTATGCCTCTGCACTGCCCCCCTCAGCTGGTGTCTCATTTGGCCACCGAGCCTAGGCCCAGTTCGTGCCACCAGGCGACATGCAGGTGGCCCGTCTGACCCCGGTACTCCGTAGCTGTCAGCTGTTGGACTTTTTCCACTTCTCAGAAAGGAACACCACGTTGCCCCGACCGGTGTCAAAATCTGTGCAAGCACTCAGATCCCGGCTTTCAACGAGGCATATGCCCTTCGCGATGCCCAGCCTTATGGAGAAGCAATATCCTATCGAAAACATATAATCATCTGCAGTTCATGGTCGAGAATACTTACCGCTGCCTTCAAAGCTTCATCACACCTAATACCCCGCCTGCAAATCACCATGACACAACCACAGGACGGAAACGATGCGTTGAAGCTCTCCACCTCGTGTGCGAAGTGGGCCGAGTATCCAAACAACCTCGTCCATCCCTCCGAGTTTGAACATGAGCTCGATTCTTATCAGGCTGCCCTAGACGATCCCAACATGAATCTGTTCCATCCCAGAATGCGTGTGCTGCACATGTGGAGCATGGAAAAAGAAGGACAGGGTGAGTCCTGCTTCAAACAGTATCAATGTATGCTTTGTGTAGATGAACTGACATTGACGACCTTAGATCATGTTCTCACAACAAATCTGAAAACAACGGCAGAAATACAGCAGATCACAAGTTTGAAACCCAGTAGTCCACTTGAGAAATATATGTAAGGTATCTGTTTCTTTGAAACATCGAGATTTTGACTGTATTCTAATTACAATCGCTAGGTTCATACAATCAGCGTCTTCACGTGATCCGCTGGCATGCGAGAAAGAGCAAATGCTTTTGATTTTGAGCCACAACCAAGTCATGCCGTCCTTTCTGGACATAATCTTCACCTTCAGAGCTCGGGAGCAGCCTCACACAAGGACCAGATTCTCCTATGAGACTAGACTGGGAAATACTCAGCCAAGGCTTACTTTGCCATCCTTGAGCATTTCTGGCTTCCGTATTCAGCATTGCTTCAATCTCATTGGAGTTGAGAAGAGTGAGAAGTCAGGGGATCCATGGCTCATACGCCAGACCGCAGCATACCACTCTTTTGATGTTGTTTCCCATCGATCGACTTGGATCGTGCTGAAAGGGAACAAATTGATTAGAGAACGCCTCCAGAAGTCGACCGCTGCTTATCGCAAGAGATGTCCCGAGTACGCTCTGACGGTTCAGGGATGTTTCTTGGCCAATCTCAGGTCCCATATGCTGATTTTTCAGTGGTCTGCTGAGAACTGGGAGTCCTATATTGACTACCTGGAGGAAATGCTCAGTAGGCCTAAGAGTGTCGCCAAGTATACTCCAGTATTGGAGTTGTCGAACGACGAAGGCATCGAGAGAACCTTGAAGAAGAACCGAACTTTCGCGACATTGTCCTCTCGGCAAGGCACCGGTCTGTCTGATTTGATGACACCTCCAAGTTCCCCAGCGAAGTCTAGCCGAGGTTTCAATATGTTCAGGTCCACTTCTGGATTGAACAGCCAACTCAACCAACCCAGCGCGCCACTGTCCACAATTGGAACAAGTGTAAATGAGAGAGTCGATAATTTGGACCTCGATGAGATGTTCTCATTCGATCAGCTGCAATCACTCCACCGTCTGGGTGGCCGGATTCAAGAAGCAATCAATATCCTCGGGCAGAACAAGAAGCTTCTCGAGGAAGTGGAGCAATACTTCCAGAGTCTCCTGGTTTTAGAGAGCTTCTCGTCTTTTGTAGACTTACAAGAACACGTCGAAGACGTCGCCAGCTTTTTCCGATGCATTCGCAAAATTCTCCGCGAGATGGACGGCCACCAAGCACGGTTGCAAAACATGCTCCAAGACTTGGAGAAGAATACGGAGTTGGTACGTATATCCTATCTTTCCAGCGCAGGATGCACCATTTGGAGCTCGAGGCTAACAACCGCAGTTTAATGCCATACTTCAATACAGAAATATGCGGCTGGGAGAATTCTTCTCCAAGCAAGGAGAGATGCACGCCATGTACGCCCAAATCTCTAGTGACAGCATGCATGACATTTCGATGAAGACGAGACGGGAAGCCGTCTCAATGCACGTCATTACCATTTGGACACTCATTTTTCTACCTGGCACTTTTGTGGCAACTTTCTTTAGCAGCGGCATCCTCAACTTTGGGGATGTTTCCAAGTTTGGCGAATGGGGTACCAGCTGGGTTGGGCTTGAACTCTTCTTTCTGATCGCTTGTCCCATAATGCTAATGACCTTGGCTGGATGGGCTTACTTTTACTATCAGGCAAGAGCCAGCAAGGTCACGGGGGATTCTGCTGGACACACGAATACTGACAAGGACTTGGAGGCAGGCCTTGCGAGTCAAGCGAAGGCTCTACGGTAGTATATAAGCCGTTTATTTTTCTCTCTAAACGAGAATCAATTCGTGAGATACCCAATGCAGATGGTTCTGGCAGTCTTGAGTCAAGAATAATGGATTGAGGGATTCAATAGATTAATTCCATTGAGGCATAGTAGCTGTGATCGTTTCCATGACCACAGCCATTACAGAAGACTCATAGTCGTTCATCCATTTGCAGGCTGAGTTTATCCTGCGCGTATTGTCGATGGCCATGAGGAAACCTGGCATGACATTTGATTAATGCCTCTGTATTATCACAATAGTACGAGAGGCTTTATTACCAGCAAATTTCAGCCGGCTCCTTTTCAGTATAGCTTGGAATCCTGCCGGCCTGTATTTTTACACCTGCAATGTGTAAAGGCTGTGCCACCTTGCCAGCCCCTTCCCTTCTCGTTCTAGTGTGGGTTGCCTTGATGGGCCTCCGTAAGCAGCTGCTCCCACACCAACGGCGATCTGGTACTTGCTATGCGGCTCGCGAACCAAAGTGAGATGCACCCTGTGAAAACAAAATGAGCTCAAGGCCCCCATTCTACAGGCGGCGCATAATATTCACTGCTGAACACAACATTCGTCACCAACCCATACTTCCCCAAGCTTTTGGCCTCGGCTTTTATGCACTGCAGCACCATCTGCAATTGTAACCCGGCACCCAACTGTAGGCTCGGAATCTCTCCAAGTCGCCTACCTGCTATCGATCTGTCACAATAATCTCCCCACCGCGGAACGTCGACGTACAACCTGCCCCGCCTCCGGAGCCGCAAGCCATTCCCGCGCAGACACGTCAAACTGCAAGTCCGACAGTGCCCAAGTGCACAAGACATAAGACATAGCGCTTCCTATTCGATCTGCTCTTTTTGAATCGAAGACTTGGGCATCAACACAGCACCCGACATATACGAGCGACAAACGCGGCGTGGACGCATAGTCGCGTCGCATCGACATTGGCCATGGCCGCACCCTCGGTCGTCGAGCGGGCTCCCTGTGGCACCGCCGAGACGCCTCCTTGCGTCCGTGGCCCCCTCTTGGATTCAAGCCCTACCGACGCCTTTGTTGAATTTGTCCAGCGAAAGGTACAAGAGTATGAAGGAAGAGATGGACACGGCAGATTGCAGCACTACTTGCCCCTCACCGAACTCTCGGAGTACTGGACCGTCTCTCGAATCCGGAAGGCATGCGAGAGTTACTCTGAACATATCGTTGCCAAGCACGACCTTATCAGGAACCATTACCTTCGCGTATTCTCAACCTTGGTCTACATTGGAAGACTTGCATATCTTCCAGCTTTCCGAAAACATGGACTTTCCGATCAAAAGTTTCCTGACACAACGCTTCCCGGGTTCTGGAAGTCTTTGCCACCTTACACGGCAATGTTTGAAGATTTCAAGAGCCACCAATGGACGTTCTTCCCTGTTATCATCGACCGAGACATCCTCGATGATAGATTCTTACCGCCTGAGCAAATCCTCCCGCTCTGCTCCGAAATCATCCTTAGAGGAAGGGTGCAGAGCGACAGAGCCACAATTGCAGGAATCAAGTTCCATCCGTCCTGCAATAACTTAATCAAGGTGCGTTAGAAGGGCAAAAGAACACCTGAGCGGCCTTTGGTGTGAAATACAGATTCTGACCTTGTGATTTCTCAGGACGACAATGCAGCGACGACGGCGGATCCAGCCTACGTCCTCAAAACCTATCATGGCGAAAGACACGAACAACACTATCAACACGAGGTACAGGCATTCGCGCGACTCCTCCACAACCCGTCCTCCACAGAGCACGTCGTCAAGTGTCACGCAACCTTCAAACACGGAGAAACATACAATCTCGTCATGGAGTGGGTGGCAGGAGGTGACCTGCTCGAGTATTTTCGAATCACGCCCCCTCCACGAACGTCCGAGGAGATTGCAGACTTCTGGGGCAGCCTTACAAAGTTGATGATTGGGCTGCATCGTATCCATCAGGTCACTGTACCGGGAGAGCGTTCAGACGAATACCAATTGGTTCATCAAGACATTAAACCAGATAACATCCTAGTCGACGTAGGTCCTAAGTCAGGACTATATCAGTTTAACCCCATTATTGCGGACCTGGGGCACAGTCACACCCGGCACATAAGAGCCGATACCTCCGATGTTCCAGCTGTCGACCGCCGAGGTAATCAGACATACTGCGCCCCTGAGTCCAGCCACCATGCAGGTTTCAGGCGGACTGGTCCCAATCGCATCACGTCGGACGCAGACATCTTTTCAGCAGGAGCTGTATTCAGCGATGCTGCATCTTGGGTGGCAAAAGGCCATGATGGCAGGCAAGAGTACCTGAATCGCCGCCGTGATTGCCTTGTCAAGGAAGAGGGCTTTGCAGACAGTGGGTACGAGACTGCGTTTCACGATGGCGTTGATCGTCTCCGCTGCGTCGACGATGTGCACCACGACATCCGGAGCCATATTCCCTCTAATGACAAATTAACACCGACTGTACTGGATATTATTGAGAAACATATGATGGTTCTCCCGAATTCCCGTTTGCAAGCTTCGCTTCTGCGCGGAATGTTCGAGCAGGAAGTTGTGAAGGCAGCACTCTCAGCAACACTACAGGATGGCGAGCAGCTGCAGACCGCCAAAGCTATTGGCCTTCCAAACTTGCGTGTCACGTTGCCCGAGCCAGACACACCACCGGCCACCGGGAAAGCCGATAGGATTTGGTCTCCAGACAGCACTGCGTTCTCCGAAAGTTCTGACGGTTATCCGGACTGTCAAGAAATCTCCTCACCTTTAGGACCACCACACAGCCCGATTCTTTCAGCTTTCACGGATGGGTCGGGAGATCTTGGAGTGGCAACCCCGAGTCCTAAGCGTCCCAACGAACAGCTCCAGCGCCCTTATACGACTCCTATCCCACCAGCTTCAGGAAGTTTAGACCCGCAGGTCCCACGGCACAGAATGCGATCTGTCTCAGAAACCAAGTGTCGCCTCAGCATGGCAGATGCAACTGCATATTGTGATGCGAAGAAAGCTAGGAGGAGCGTGGATCCCAAAGTGGAAAGCATTGTCGAGATACTTAACAGAAATTTGCGACAGCGAGACTACCTCTTTTTCATCGACGATACAGAGTCTATGAAGGAGCACGCCCTTCAAGTTCAGAAGTCGTTCCAAACCCTGGCATACATCGCGAAACCGATGGACCCTGACTACCTGGAGCTCAGTTTTGTTTCAGAACCACTCCCTATCATCAAGAACAAAAACACGAGTCCACTCCTCAACGAAATTAAGAAGCGCGGATATGTGGCTTTCCCGGGGCAGATTGAAAGCAGCCTTGGCACTTTGATCCTTGAAAAAATCATCAAGCGTCTCCCGTATCCTCTTCCGGTGGTTGGAAACATCCTCCCATGGGCAAAGCCAATTACCGTTTTCGTCTTCACCGATGGAAAATGGGGCGACGGAATCCGTATCGGAAACGGACTAGATACGTCCATCAGAAATCTGATGCAAGAGGTGAAGAAGCGTCGGTTGAACAGAACACATGTGATGTTCCAATTTCTCAGATTTGGAGATGATGAAGAAGGTCTAAAACATCTGAATTTTCTGGATCAATTCGGGAAGAAAGAAATGTGGTTAGTTCCTCTTCGAGCCTTCAGTTCTGCGGTTGAGATGCTTACATTCCATGATTAGGGATATCGTTGATACCCGCGACATCAATGGAGATGTCCACTCTATGTTTCTTGGTGCGTTCATCGAACATAACGATATCGACAATGACGGCGCACCGACAGGCACCGCGTGATGGGAAATTACTCGCCAGCCTAGTGCGATTTTGTATGATGCAGGGCTCTCATTTGCTTCGTAAGAAAATATTTATTCGCATAAAGGAGTTGGGGTAAAGGTGCTGATGCGGCTCTTTGATATCCAAATACGTGTATTGTTGCATTGATACCCAGATAGAACATTTTTATTACTGCCAGGCCAGTGCATTTACATGGGCAGACAAACATGGCCTGAATTTCAATATAATCGGCTCCAAGCAAGTTGTATAGCAAATGTTTATGTCAATCCTCTTCGATGCCCAGGGTGTGTAAAACGTTTTGTTGGTATGCTGGGGTCTCTCTGCAGAGTCATTTGTGAAATTACGGCACGGAATGCTTAATTCCTTTGGCTCCTCGATTGAGATAATTTGTTTGACTTTCTATACAAATGTCCTATTGAATGAATATGTACTTAAGGGTTGATCAGAGGCAATCGAGAAGCTACAGTCACAGTTGAGACTTTTGTTCGTTTCTCTGAGCACAAGCAGCTTGATACTTGATGCCCGACATGGAATTAATACGAGATTCCGGGCTGAAAAGAGTGATCATTGCATGACAAGAGCAAGTGATGGGACTCAAGTTTCTACGCAGCGAATAATGTTATGTCTTACATGCTCAAAAGATGCGAATTCCCACAAAATACTTTTTATTCCTTTCATATTGCTCTCAAGGAAATTCAGTCCTTTCTTATTGGCTTCACGTCTACTTCAGGATACAAGAATACAAATGACACTATTCAACTTGTTATCCCTTAGTCATGGTCTCGTAGGTCTCCTCCAGCGTGATTTGAGCAACGATTCGGTGTTCATCCAGGCTTTCGGCTTGGGCCCTGAAGATTTCTCGAAGCCTGCGTTGATGCCACCAAGCAAACACGCAGACGGAACAAATGAAACCCACGGATAGCCAACCAAGTGTTAGCCACCATTGCTGGGCATTTTTCGTGCTCAAATCTCCCTCGGCACTCAAATCGACATATGCCCCTGATGCTTCTGTGTCTAGCCAGTATCTGAACGGTAACTGCTCCACAAGTGTCAATTACTCTGGTCCACGTAGGATTTTGAAAAGTCCAACAAGAAAATGACATTACCTTGCAGGCGCACGTCCTGTATATCCCGAGCAGTTGAAACAAGGTCCCCAAAACAGCCGCGAGAATGGCAAAGAAACCTATAAACATCTGGCCGCACCAGCTAACCGTTTTGGCTCGGGTTCGAGCCTCTGACCACCTCTCGCCATATATGCGCTTTAACCAAGCTTCCCAGCCCCAAAAGAGGCACTCAACGACTTGTGTGATGGCGTATATCAGGTATGTGCCGCTGTAACAAGCGATGCCCTTCCGAGGCGTGTTATATGCTGTCAGAAATGCAAGCACAGATGGAACCATTATCAGGATAGCACTTCCAGCTGCGATGTAGAAGTGGTCTCCAACGCCCATGCCCAGTCGTTTGCGAATTGTTTCCGGAGGCATCAATCCGTCGCCATGTTCCTCAAAATGGGTGGTGTAGTCTCTAATGGCCTCTTCTACCCAACGCTTCTTATTTGGGCCGCGACTCCACAGGGTGACTGTCTTGAATTGGCCGTCGTACATGGACTGGGTTAGCTTATACCTCCCTGTCGTTTTCAGAATCCACCTGCCTAGGGTAGAGCCTTCTACTTTATTTTTGATCGAGTCCCAAGAGCCTCGCTCCGATTTCTCTCGTGATGCTATAGCACCACCATCCCAGACAATGCCTTGCAGAGTGCTGGGGTCGGGGGAGGCGAGCATGGCACAAGAGACTATGGCAAGGTGAGGGACTGTTGTCCACCCTGCTCGGAAAGTCAGTGTAGTTCCAGCTTTTGAACTTTCTGCAACTTACACATTCCAAAGGCCAAGGCGTGAGCTGTGTCAACATCCCGAAGGCCTCTGGTTTGGATACCCAGCACGACATATATGAAGGCACCGACAAAGAAAAGGGCCGGCGCCCCAACGGTTGTTCCAAAACTATATCCAATCAAGATCAAAAAGTGAACTTATATCATGCCTGTTTAGAATTGGACTGACCTTGGCTGCGAGTTGAAGATTGCCTTCAGCTTTGTTGACAGCCGAACCTTGCCACCCAGCCATGCAATATCTGATTCATCTTCGTCGATCATGGCCATTACCCTGCTCCAAGTGTTGTCTTTGAGGATGTCCCCAACAGATAACCTTCTCCGATGAGTCTCTGCATCCCACTGAGAGAGCATGGATATTCTCCGGCCAGTGGAGATTCGTAAATTCCCAACCGCTACCGCCAACAGCAGCTGTGCCGTCAGTCTCGGAGAGATGTTTTCATCATCACGTTTTCCCCTTCCCTTGGACTCATCGAGGAAATCCAAAACTTTCCTGTCTAACGCGTACTCATACATCGCACTCAGTAGCATCGGTCCAGCAAAGGCGAAACAAATGGACAGCCAAACGATTGTGTCGACCGCTGTGAGCAGAAGGGCCCACAGCAACCTAATCCAGGACGTAGCGAACCAGATGAGGCTCCAAGGTTGCACTCGGGCTATTACATCTGGCATCGCCAACTTGCTCGCCCTCGGTATACTTAGGCAAAATGCAAGGCTGGGCAGAATGAACTGCACGAGGGGCCCAACCCATTGCTGAGGTACACTGATGTGGCTCATTTCCCAGCCTGGGCATTGAGATAGACACCATCCAAGCGGGACTCTGACGACAGGTGCTCCAGCCGGGCTGCTGCCTCCTGAAGCGCCGCACGGGAAGCTCAGGTCGTTCGACAAGGCATGTTCGAGTTCTGGGATGGTCACGGACGACGGCTGAAAGTATGCCGGAGTTCTCAGTGATAGTGTCCCGTCCGGTCCGGTGAGTGAAAGCGACTGATTGATGGCAACCAGGCAGCAGTGCGTAAAGTTTTGCCCTCCTGCTCTGCCTACAAGAGAACTCGTGGCAGCAGCCGTGAGATTGATGAGCTGCGGAATAACGTCGCCGATTCTTGAATGATCCATGTTGGCAGATTAATATCGCGGCTGACAGACCATAGACTAACAATGATATGTGCGGAAGCAACGAATACGGGATGCGATTGTGCAGATCATGATACCATCTGAGACTCTCGAGTCATCCAGCTCGGGAAAGAAGACTCGCGGGGGTTTCCAGCTCTGCAATTCCCGGGGCATGACGGTTTTATTTTGCACGGGCGAGGATCGGTGGACCAAGACTGGTTAATTCTTGAACACAAAGGGGCAAGGTCTCGAGCTCATGGAAGCTCAGATACAGTCTAATCCGTCAACGCAGCGGATGCACAGACACCAGACAGACTAACCAACGCACAAAGACAACCTCTAAGATACACAGTCTGTGCGCCGATATCTTAACTATAATCGACTCAGAATCGAAGGCACCTCTGGCCTCCACATCTTGTTGAGTAGCCGGCTGGCATTAACCATCTCCGGCCGCAGCTGGTCGAGCGAAGTCACGCCCAATAGCGCCATCCCCAGCGCCAATTCTTCAGACAATACTATAATTCTTCAGTCAGTATCCCATCTAGTTACACCGGTTCGGGGTTTCCCACTTACTGTCTATGCATCTCTCGACTCCTTGACCACCGTAAGCGGCCATCGCATAAAAGAAAGGCCGCCCAAACCCGACTGCTGTCGCACCCAGTGCCAAGGCCTTAAGCACATCCGCGCCATCGCGGCACCCGCCGTCCAAGTAGATCTCCATCTTCTCCAGAACTTCGGGGCAGTATGTGCGGATTTCCAGCAAAGTGGACAAGGCGCTCGGGGCTGTGTGCTGCTGCCTCCCGCCGTGGTTGCTGAGAAGGATGCCCTGGCAGTCGTTCTCGGCCGCTAGCTTTGCATCCTCGGCCGTCTGGATACCTTTCAGGACGATCGGGCCTGTCCACTCCTCCCTGATCCACTCCAAGTCCTCCCAAGTGACCATTGGGCTCAACTGGCCCGGCACCGGTCGCGCACCAACCGCGGGCGAGAAGGCGTTCTCGTTGTTCTCCTTGCCTACAGGCGTCGAGAACGTGCTGTGATCTAGCCCGTCCTCCAGCGCCTCGTCAGCCTGTTTCCTTCGATCCTCCGTCCTCTTCCCCAACACGGCCGTGTCCACAGTGACGAACAGGCCCTTGTAGCCGGCCTGTTTCACCTTCCGAATCAACTCCAAAGCCTTTTCTCTATCCGTGGGGATGTAGAGCTGGAAAAATAATCTGGATGGGCTGGTCGACTCTCCGCCAATCCTGTTCAATTCATTTGTATGGGATTGCTTGATATTCTCCAGGGACTTGGTGCTCGCTGTTGACGTGATTCCGTGCACTCCTTTCCGTGCAAGCGCGTTGACCAGCTCAAATTCTGCGTTAGGATGCGACATGCCCATCGTACCCATGGGGGAGACGAAGAAGGGCACAATGGACGGGTTACCAAGCAGGGAGGACTTTGTAGATACGCTAGCCACGTTGCGTAATATTCTCGGTCGGAAGGACAACTTGGACCACGAGTCGATGTTCCCTTGGAGGGAGAGGCCCGCGTTCGCGCTGCTGGTGACGTAGATCCATGACCGGCGGTCGAGGACCTTCTCAGCCTCGGCTCGGAAGTCGCTGGCCCTGACACAGAGCGACAGGGGCTTCACCTTTTTGCTGTCGGCTGCTTCCGTGGCCTTTGATGGGTTCGCCGGGACATTCAGTGAATCCGCCGTCGATGGATCCAGCTCGCCCTTGAGACTGCCATCTGGCAGGTCTTCAATGATCTCCAAGGAGTGTATCTTGTCGAACTCGGCTGTGGCGTCCTATGGGTGATTGTCAATATACTGGCTGGGGACCGGCTCATTCCGTGTCGACTTACAGCTCCGCCTTGCCTCAGAAGGATGCTGCGACCGCCTGGGTGTTGGTCCAGGAAACTTGTGATATCATAGACCTTGCTGTGTATCACAATCCAGCATGAGTCGTTGGACTTATGCTTCGCGACTTCAGAACCAGTCAACATAGTGAAGTAATGTTTGAGAGATTACCTCGCCTTCGTGACGTAGTCAGGATGACCCGAGT
The DNA here is from genome assembly GCA_038088545.1 of Diaporthe humulicola. Lineage (NCBI taxonomy): Eukaryota > Fungi > Ascomycota > Sordariomycetes > Diaporthales > Diaporthaceae > Diaporthe > Diaporthe humulicola. Next base: position 150,904 of record JBBWSL010000050.1, on the reverse strand, counting down.
CTTACGTCTTAGAAGTGATGCAGCTGGTCGAGGTATGTGTGAGAAACAGGAGCGAGAACAGACCGGCCATTCAAGTAGCCTATGTAGGTGATTACGCACCTGCCACCACCCCGGCCTCGGGATTGTAGCCGGCAGAGGCTGGCAGGGTGCCGGCCCCGGGGGCCGTGTGTGATACTGCGGGGAAATTTCCTCACATTCCCTACTCTAATCGGTAAGACCAAGCCGGACCCCTGCCCCAATCATCTCTCGCGAATCGAGGGCAGTCAGAAGTGGCATTATTTGCCAGATCATGAGCCGCACATATATACACACACTAGATTCACTAAAACAGACGTGTTTGTCTGGACCTTACACCATCCCTCGGGTTTCTATTGGTAGCGTTGGCCTCTCGAACTTCTGTATTTGGATATGACACGAGAGCTTTCTAGATCCCCGAATAAGCTTTTGGCGATTGGGTGCGAGTGTTGGATGATACGCTGAAATATTCTATCAATTGCTCGCATCTAACCGTTCAAAGTTTCGGGTTAACTACTTCAGTTGTACGAAGGTGGGATTCAGCTGCCCTCGGGGAAACATTACTCCCCAGTCCCTAAACATACGTGCAGATATGTTTCAAACTGGTCTATAGTGGCAATTACGGAAAAGGTAATGGCAGAGTGAACGTATTAAAACAGCAAGAATCATAGTTGCATCATCCTGATACATTGCTCTGTGACATGAAGTGCTCACATGTTCCATATCTTGCTACGGACTGGGCGATTTCCACGTCCGACCCCACGTACTGTTCCCAGCCACAATATCAACAAATTCCCGAGCGATAATCCTATCAGTCTGCTCCGAAGGGTGCAGCGAATCGTACCACAGGTAGCTGTCTCGAATTTGAGAATCATTGCAGGCAGCCCCGCAGGCCGTGATCGTTGAGGTCACGTTCACCGGCACAGTTCCATTAAGATAGGATGTAGGATTAGTCCATATATCGCTTAACTATTGTCGGATGGTCAGCAGGGTGAATTCGACGGGGACACGGGACAAGCAAGGGCGGAATTTGAGGTCCATACCAACGAGTGCACATCGAAGATCGTGAATGAGCTGCTGGGATAGCGATCGGAGATCTGAACCTCTTCCGAGGTCCGATAGTTATAAATGCTGTTCAGAAGCGCAACATACTGGCGCATCTTTTCTGAGACCTGGGTGGCATTATTGTTGTATGCGCCCTCATCTTTCCAGAACGTCGTATTGATCGTGCCGCCATTCTCGGGGAGCGCGTACATCGGCGCGTAGTTGAGCGGCGCGAGGTTGAGGAGTATGAAGTTACGGGCCCCGGCCTCGTGAAGAGTATCAAGCTGATCGTAGACGCAGTCCACGTAGTCAAGAAGGCTGAGACTCCCGCGATTATCGGTGAAGAACGATGAGGGGCCGAGGTCGTTTGTGCCAATCCAGATGGCATAGATTGTCTCATTGCTAGGAATGACGAGTGAATTGTCACCCACGTAGTCCTTGTCTTTCAAAAAGTACGGCAATTGGTTCTGCTTCACCCCATTTCGCTTAGAAGGCGAAAAGTAGGCGTCACAAACGGCTCCAGATACCGCATAGTCGTAAAGGTTTATCCCGGTGTACTGCTGGACATATTGCGGCCAGATTCGTCCACCGGTGGATGTAACCGTTGACTGGTGGTTTGTTTGTCAGCATAGGCTGAAGATGGCTTGGCTACGTGCACAAGTGGGTTGCTCACAAGGTTCTGGCTTGGCTCTGGTGTATAATACTCTGGCCCGTCATCGGTATAGCTATCGCCGAAGACTCTGCTACAAGTAAGACCATGGTTCAGGAGAAGATGTGAGGGATTCAGCTCTTACACCAGACTTGAAAAGTCCTGCAGCGTGGATGAATCGATGAGCGCGGCACTTGCTACACCGCCGAACCATATCATCAACCGGTAGACACCTTCAAGTCGCGCCATTTTGAGTAAATGCGCTGAAGTTTAAGCATGCAGATATTAGGAACCTACAGTGGGCCAGAGATTGTTTGGGCAGCGTCGCCACTACTTGTAGACGGAGAGGATGCTATTAGTATGAACTACGCGCCCAATAGACTCCGCATCATGAGCCTGTTCACCGGCGTAAGGCGGCGCGAAAGCGCCGTTGCGGTAGAACCAGGCTCGTAATTTCCCACGCAATATGCGACGCTCGGGACATTTTGGGACGAGCAGCGCTGGAACAGACGTGGAAGAGGGGCTACTGTGCTAGAGCCGGAGTCACCGGATAAATAACAGCACTTGCCAGCCTCGGCAGTAATCACATTTGTGTACAGGCCATACGAAATGAATTACAGTGTAGCTCGGCTGGCAGTTTTCTGTTATTCTGTGATGAAGCTCAGGGCTCAATACAATGACTTTTGTGGCACAGTAAAGTCTCCCTCAACGATAGCGTGTGCTAGGGTTTAGGTTGTTCTCCGATCTCGGCAAGGCGTGCCTTAGACCGACGGTAGCGTCAAGATTCTCAGAATTTGAGCTCATCGGGTGCCAGCTGGACCTAACGACAGTGTAATCTTCTTCTACCGACCCCCCCTCTCCCCCCACCCTTTTAGTCGCCCTTTCAACGCAGCTCTTCACTGCCGCCATATTTGTCACTTGACATCAGTATTCCAGGAAAGACGTGACAAATCATGTCAAAACCACTAGCTGTTGTAAGGTCTCTTGACCACTTGGTTCTTACGTGTACGAGCATACCAAAGACGATCCAATGGTATAGCAAATTTCTCGCGATGAAGCCTGAGACTTTCTCGCCCTCGTCTGACCCATCAGTCCAACGCCATGCCCTTAAATTTGGGACGCAGAAAATCAACCTACATCAGAAAGGAAATGAATTCGAACCAAAGGCTCAGACAGCTCTGCCGGGGACCGCAGACCTGTGTTTCCTCATAGAAGAGGATACCGGCCTCGAGGATCTGGTCAAAGGCTTCCAGCAAGAGGGTGTGCAGGTTCTTGAGGGCGAACAAGTGGTCAGTAGAACCGGCGCGAACGGGCCGATTCGAAGTGTATATGTGAGAGATCCCGACGGTAATTTGATAGAGTTAGTATTCATTACTCCCTGCCTTCTACGCAATGCCAAGCTTGAATGACTGATTACTTTCCAACAGGCTCTCAAAATATGACTCATAGGATCTTAAGACAGATCCTCTGGGGCAAAGGGGGTGGGTTAGATGAGTCTATAAATGTAACTCACCAAATTGACATCATTATTGCGAGTTCTTCTTTCACCTAAATGTGAAGCGACAAATTTTGAAAAGAATACAGGAGAGTTGTGGCATTTCCTCTTTGTATACGGCGCCTGTTGGGTATGGAAGAGAGCCTCTAGGAGTGCTTTGGATAGGATATATGAGTGGTTTCTGCTAATGAAACTACTTGCTCAGTGCTCAGAGTTGGTCCTTTTCAGTTGGACAGGCCGACACCTGGGCATTGGCGTCTTCGAAATTTTGATATTTCTGCATAGTAACCGGCTGCTAAATTGGGAAAGAGACCTAGAATCAGCCGTTTTTTGTTTTCAAGGACAATAGTACTTTCTTAATGGCATCTCGATTTCTATGACACGGATCCCCGAGACAGAATTGCTTGAATTATGGTTTCCTCACCCCACAGATGCTAATTACCAGTTGAATCCCGTGACAGTCTGCAGACGATGATCCGACATTCATCTCACCAAGAACCCTCGTCGTCTCCGCGTCAATCAACGGCGTGCAAATCCATCCCAAACGTTGGAAACAATACAATGTCTCATGCAAAAAGACGAACTGGAGTGCTGGAGTATCCACCTGCTCACCCTAGTCGCCAAGCCGGTTAAAAGACGAGCCCTGCCAAGTATGCGCCGCGCCTTTCATCCATTCACCTTCAAATCGCTTCAATAGGCAGAATACAAGGTGCCAGTAGCGCAGCCATAGACGAAGAAACCCCCAATTAACCGATGCTCATGTGGAGTGAGAAGGGAGGGCGCTTGAAAACGCCGCTGCGGTCGACATTTGGATAACGATGACAGTTACAATGCCCTCGGCCCATACCGCCGAGGGTTTAGACCTTGGAAAACAAACCTGAGTCCGGGGAGAGCGGCTCAGATGATAGTCAAGCAGGCCTTGGTATTGGATGGACCACATTCCCCTCATCTTGGATGAACATGCTGGGTGCTCTTGGCTGGTCATGGCCAGAATATTTTGACTAGTAGGTATTGTAGAATGAGAGTGTTCCTTTCAAGCTCGAACATCGAACTTGCCACCATCTATCTTAAATAGCACGCTTGCGCACCAAATCAACTCGAGGCCACACTCGCCTGTCTTCACATTCTCGGCCAGTCATATCATGCATTTCTCTATTGTCACCTGGCAATTGTTGGCTGCTTCTTTGCCGTTGGCATCGGGGCAGCTCGACTTTTGGGCAAAAAGGGCAGGGCTGAAATACTTCGGCTCCGCGACCGACTCACCAGGGCAGCGTGAGCGCGCAGGGTATGAAGAGGCCTATCCTCGGTACGACGCAATATTCGCAGACAACGGCGAATTTGGCCAGACGACTCCAACCAACGGCCAAAAGGTGCGCTGAACCCAATCCGAGTCTTCTCTAAGAAAAGAAGGGGAAAAAAAGAGGAAGGGACTAACACGGGTGCTCTGAAGTGGCTTTTTACTGAACCCGAGCGAGGCGTTTTCAACTTTACTGAAGGTGAAATCGTTTCGTCCCTTGCTAAGGAACAAGGCAAAATTCTGCGATGTCATGCTCTCGTTTGGCACTCACAGCTCGCCCCTTGGGTGGAGGCACAGAACTGGACAGCTGCAGAGGCAACTGAGATCATCACAACACACATTACCAACGTGGCGGGCCATTGGAAAGGGCAGTGCTACGCGTGGGACGTGGTCAATGAGGCGCTCCTCGACGACGGTACCTGGCGACCATCTCCATTTTACAACGCCCTCGGACCGGACTATATCAATTTGGCCTTCCAGGTGGCCTCGGAAACGGATCCCGATGCTAAGTTGTATTATAATGACTACAACCTCGAGCGCCCAGGGCCAAAGGCCACAGCAGCGGCTGGAATTGCGCAGACGCTGAAGGATGCAGGAATCAGGATCGATGGAATCGGTATGCAGGCCCACGCAACCGCGGGTCGCTCGCCGTCTCTAGAGCAACAAGTAGCGGTGATGGAGCAGTATGCTGAGACAGGGGTTGAGGTGGCTCTGACTGAGCTGGATGTGCGCGTTAGCATCCCGGCTAACGAGACCAACTTGCAGCAGCAGAAGCAAGCCTACCACGATGTAAGTCCACGTTCTTTATATATGTATGTCGATCATAAGTACTGAATGAGTATAATCCAGGCCGTGGCTGCCTGTGTTCAGGTCAAAGCCTGCGTTGGTGTCACAATCTGGGATTTCTACGACCCATTCAGTTGGGTGCCGGTGACCTTTCCCGGACAGGGCGAGCCTTTGCTCTGGTTTGAAGATTTCACAAAACATCCCGCTTATTATGGGGTACTGGAAGCTTTGGCACCAGAGACGAATTCAACTTGTGGGCGCCAGGCGCGAAGGGCAGTCAGACATATATAAATTACAATTGAAGTTCATCGATATTCTAAATCCCGGCGATCAATTCATTATGTCCAAACAAATGGAATTCTCGTTGGTCGTCATATAATTTGGTCAAACTTCTGAATAAGTTTGGTTGTTCCAGCCAAAGAGCGCCGCTTATCAGACGAACTGAGACAACAACTATCGGCGTGTGAAGCTGGCAACAATTACACATGCTAGATATCGGCTACTCATGCATTAAAATCCTTCCTCGGGTTTCATTTTGAGACTCGGATCGATTCCTGTATCACTAGTATCCGCATCATGCAGGTTAATATTTCTTCCCCAGTGACTAGAACAAAGTCACAAGGAAGATTCTCGGAGATTCCATATTTCGCCAGCTTGACCACCACGACTGATCTTGTTAAGAATCACGACCAACAAGTTTTTCACCAGAGACGGCGCCAGAAGTCTCATAAGGTCTCCTCGAAGGTATAGTGCCCCGTATTTGTGTGCCACTGTAATAGATACAGGACATGCTAGGACTTACGTGAACATAGGCTCGTAATCTTCCTTTTCGAACATGAAATTCATGTGACTCAGGCACTAAATATGACGATTCAACACCAATAATTGTTCCGTGTTTATAACTTAAAGTTACTCGCACCATTTCGGCAGTGTTCCGGCTCTCCCAAAATGTTGGTGTTGCCGCGATGGCCCACCCGTTTGCAACCAGCAAAAGTTCTTAGCCGGCCCACCGGAATTTGTCCCGGCAGAATTGAGAATGTGGCCATTCTATCCTTAAGCCAAAATCGCCTTGCGCAGATGAAACCGGCGTAACTGGACCGAAATACCTTTATCGTGAGCGACTCTCGATTCTTGAAGTGGTGCGGATTCGGAGCTGTCTACGTATCACACATTCATCAGGCATTGACTGCAAGAAGCAAACAGCATCTTCGCGATACAAAAGACGTATAACTCGATCAATTTTCGCGTCGTGTTTTGGCCGTGCAAGTATTGACAAGATTCCAGACCAACTGGAGCAACTGAGAGCTTCTCGGCCACTCCCTCTCTTGACCCCTGAGCACGAGAACCATGCGAAAGGATCTTCGAGGGCCACTTCGGGGATGTAGGGGTCTTCGCAAGAGTGATCATACACACTCCGGTAGATGTCGCATCGGAGGCTATTGGATCTTGTGAAAGGCCGGAGAGAGGATAAGCTAGTGTCTATCGGCACTAAAGGCAGTGGGCATGAGGGGTGAGGGTCTTGCAAGGGTCGAGGATAATGCTGTTAGTAACCAAATAGCCCCGGATGTCGATTTATTGTGACTTACGATTTAGTCCCTGATTACACGATATGGTAAGATTACACTTGCATTTACGGCTCAGATGTTTGATGCGATCAGCGCACAAGTGTTGGGTACAGCCATACCTACGTGTAACGTGTTGCAGAGTGGTCATCTTACACAGCTTTCCCCGGACCGTCCCCAATGGGTTCAACGTTCTGCCCTCTTCCATGACCCCGCCCCTATTACTATAAAGTTTCATCCACCGGTCCAAGTGCCACCATGTGGAATTTGGAATGAACTTCAAACATTTTTATTTTCTTCTTGACTTCATCCAGCTAAAACACATATTTTTCGCAGATAATGGCTTATGCGGACGGACCAAAAACCCTTCATCTTGTTGGCGTTGGCGTCAAGCACTCGATCGCGCCACCCATGCACAATCACATTGCCGAATCTCTCGGACTACCATGGACCTTCCACAGCACCGAGTGCCCTAGCTTAGACGATTTGATGACGCTTGCCAGATCACGAGAGACTGCCGGCCTGGTCGTCACTATGCCCTATAAGAATACTATTATGGCTCGTCTCGATCGCCTGGACGAGATGGCTACAACCATCGGCGCATGCAACAATGTATACCACGATCCGTTAGATCAATCCAAGCTGGTGGGTACAAATACAGACTGGTTGGGGATCAAAGGGTGTCTCCTCGAGAAAGGCGACCAAGAGAAACGCCCGAAGCTGGGCGACAGCGGCAAGCCGGCGCTGCTTGTCGGTGCGGGTGGTGCTAGCCGGGCCGCCGTGTACGCCTTGAGTACGCAGCTCTTCTCCACGACCATCTACGTTTTGAACCGCGACAGCAAGGAAGTTGAGGACTTGATCAGAGACACAGCACGCATCGAACCACGGCCGACCATCATCCACGTCAAATCTCTGGAGCAGGCTTCAAGCCTCCAAACCCCATACTACGTCGTGGGTACTGTGCCCGACTTCCCACCCGCCACAGAGGCGGAAAAGACGGTGGCAGCAGTCTTGGAGCATTTCCTGAGCCGTTCTCCCAAGGGTATCTTGCTGGACATGTAAGTATCACTTTTCTCTTGCAACGGATCCCCGACTTTCATGTTTTGGAATGTTCTAGAATTCAACACTTTAGGATCCGTAGCAGGACTAACGTCACTATCAGGTGCTTCAAGCCGCGTCGTACCCGAATGATCCAGCTGGCAGAAAAACTCGGATGGCCGACGGTGGAGGGGACACACGTCATTGGATACCAGATTGAGAAACAATGGCGGCTCTGGGCGGGTGAGGAACGAGCCGCCAACTTAGACAGCGAGGGCGCCTGGAAAGTATTGCTCCGTGCTGCCGAAGAGAGCCCCGGGATCAACTTCTGAGAGCGGGGATAGAATTCATGCGTCTCGGAAAAGACCTCAACCGGACCTCTGCACCGGGGGCCGTCCTCGGATTTCAGCCGCCACCGGCAGCACCGTCACCAAGATGTTACATAGCGAATGCGCAGATACCGGTCGAAACTTGAATAATCAATATACGAATTATTTTGGATTGAGCGTATATCACAAAGTAGTGCAGTCTGGACTCTGCCTTTCGATTGAAATACCTTCGAGCCTTTCGTCAGAATACCTTAGCTACGGTCCCCGACCTGACATGCCTGACTTGCACAGTCTTCCTAATGGCTGGCTGCCAGGAAATGACATTGTGCGCAACAATGGTCCAGACAGCCTCGTGCTAGAGCGATTCAAGTTGCGAGAGCTTGCGGAGGGCTGGCCATGTTACAGGTATGGAAAGATGCTTTGCATACAGTCTTGCCAGCCCTGTTGAGTTAAAACACATGGGTTGGTGATATCCCGCTATGAACCTGACAACCAATTCACGGCAGGGACGCATGCGAATGGGAGAACTTTGCATCTATTTTTCACAAGGATGCTTACGTATATACAACATGGTCTGGGAGAGTCAAGTATACTGACTTCATCGAGGGGTCGAAAGCTGGTATGGACAGAGGCGCGTTCATTATGCACCGGTGCCATGGTACCACGAGCGACATTACTGCGGATTCGAAGCGTGCAGTCACCAAGATGAAGGCGACCATAACACAGAGGTTCGTCATAGAAGGTTGTGAGGTAGACGCAGAAGCGGATTGCCGGTTCATCTTCTTCTTTGAGAACAAGGATGGCCGCTGGGGCGCCCGATTCGTACGCCACTGGTACGAGAAGGACAAGTTGATACCCGTTAACCCTGCCAAGGTGCCGGTTCTCGACGAAGAGAAACTCAAGTCGTACCCTGATGGGTACAAGGTACTGGCATACTGTCAAGAAGCCACCATGGGTGTCTCGGTTCTCAAGGATATGCCTGGACATCGGCGCCATGCGGGGACACCGTCCGGTGACAAGCACGATCTTCTCTATAGGCAGGCGCGTGCCTGGTTGGAAATAGGCGAAATAGAGGTCTAGGCCTTTGGTTAGGCCACTGGAAGATGTGATGGTAGGGAGCAATAATATCAGATATCGAGATAGGAACGAGATATAGATGAGAAGGTATCTCGAAGGCGGCCTGCCAATGGCTTCCGTCTTTGACAAAGGTGGTAGTGGACCACAAGTCATTCGCAGCAACTGAATATTTTTGGACCTCTTCTGAGTGGGCTTATCTCATAAGCCCCTCGACCTTTCTCTGATTGCGAAGTTCTTGGATAGTTCAAAAGCGTACGTTATAAGATTTACTACCGTTCAACCAACTTGGTTCATTCTAATATATCTCTTGTGTGATCCATTCTTTCGCGGGAGCGATGACATTCAAGGTTGAAGTGAACAGGCCGTCCGCTATGTACCGGTTCACAAACTACTAGGAGAGTAGTCGGTATTCGCGAAGCAGGAATAATTGATATTTGTGAGAATGAAAACATTAAGTAGCCAAGTTGCAAAATCTGGCTCCATCATGTTGCTATTCAGAATCCAATTGCAATTGTCTCTTCAGCTTTTCCCATGCTCGAATCCCCCTCTGCGAATGCTGCTTAGGGACCTCGCTCCCTTCCTCAGACACTACAGCTTTCAGAGTTAGATATCAAAGGACCAATGGAGTAGTCTCGTACGAACAGGGGGGGGGTCCACAGTATGATTGTAGCTTGTCTCAAAACCTGAGGGCTGATATATGCCTTGAAGGTGCAGGCTGAAAATGAGAGAACTTTCTCAAGTAAGTGAAGATTTTATCCGGAAGCTGCTTACTGGTACGCGAGAAGAGCTCCATGGACACAAATCCCTTGTATCCCATGTCGTCAATGAGTGCCTTAGCAACGTCCTCGACAGGAAGATATGCCCCACGATCCTCCTCGTACATGAACGTGCGGGCGTTGCGCGACCAGCTCATCCGTGCCGGCTGCCCGTCCACGTGAAAAGGGTGGCCCTCGACGAGCGGCGACGCCAACCTCTCCGCGTCCACCACCTGGATGAAGAAGACCTTGGCCAGGTCCACTTCCCGCACCATGGCCTGGATGGACGCCCGCAGGTCCGCATCGGCGTTAGGAGTCTTTCCGTTTGGCGATGTCGGGTCGGCCCAGACCCTGCCGGCGATGTTGAAAGTGTCGAGACATAGCCCGAAATTTGGGCGGTCGACCATTTTGCATATCTGCCAGGCCTTCTCCCACGTGTCGACGTGCGTGCTCCAGCAGAGGTTCTCGTACGCAAATCTCACCCGTGGCTCTTCTTTGAGGCCTAGATCTGCCAGCTCTCTAAGATCATCCGCAATCACGTTGAAGTCGCCTGTGAGCTTTTCAGCAGGTAAGAAGTTGGCCGGGATCTGGATCGTGTTTGTCCCGAGTTCCTTGGCGATCCTCAACCAAACATGAATCTTCTCGATCAGTCGATCATGCTCGGCTCGATCAAGTAGACCATCGTAGAATAGGAACGGCTGGAGGGAAAGGATTTCAAGCCCAGCTGATCGACAGGTCTCACGAATTCCGGCTGCGGCCTCAACCAGCTGCTCTGGGCTGGGGCTTTCAGTTCGAAACTTCCGTTTCGCGTCATATTCGAGGTCCTCGTAGAAAATCTCCACCCCCTTGAAGCCATCCGCCGCAGCTTGGCTTAGTTTGCAGTGGAGATCATGATGCCATGCGCGCCCCAACGAAGCAGATAGGATGGCGGGTTGGTAGGCAGCCATTGTTTCTCGCAGTGGCTTGACAATGTGTCGCTGAAATGTCGAGGCAAGACTACTATTCTCACTTGCCCGGTAGAGCTCAAGAAAGGCCATGGAGCTTTTTCCAGAGGTAGGGTTGTAAAACCTCCCGGGTAAGCCATTACCCAGGCAAAACGCCAAAGACGTCACACAGCTATTGCGGGGTGGCATGAACCATTCCAGAAAGTTACAACTGTACTTTGTGCTCTAATCGTACCACCTCTGATAGGTGGAATACTGGATCTGCTCAGATCTTTCGGCGGTGTGATTTGGCCACAGAGAGCGAACCGATGTCTTTCGAGCGGTATTACTAACTTAGGGGATCTCTTCGTGATACCTCTCAATGCGTCTTGCCATCTATCTATCTCACAGTGTCTGCGCTTGATATCTACGCTAAGTACTAGTTCTCCAATTCTAGACCTCGAAAGTCCAACAGCTTTCAGCTTGTAATCAGAATTTGCTGGCTGGCATAATGATATGTTCAAATAGCGCAGGTCGCTTGTATATTCCAAAAGCTAAGCGCATCAGGCCGTGAAAAGATTCTGAAACTCAACAGGATCCATACTGATGTCCCCCAATACCCCCAAGTTCTCTATGAACTCTTGCGATAGAATCGGCCTAATGATTTTGTTGGTCAGCAAGGGAAACCAGGACGAGAGATGAACTCCTCACGCCGAGGCAGGAGGGTGAAAGGGGCTATCAGAGCGCACCTGTCGTCGTTATCTAGAGACACAAGGCTGCTGAACAAATCACTGGAGCCTATCATATCTAACGGGGTCATGGCAGGCGACCTAGAATCATGCGTACGTGCTGCATCATTCGGAGGAGCTCGGCAGGGGCAAGCGAATCTGTTTCAGTACAATGGGTAAGCTCACAATTCTCTTCTGGTATTACAAGAAACACTCACCCTTCCGGCTGGAGCGGAACGAAAGCGCTTGGGGCTCTGGCAGCATAGATGCCAACTCCGTTTGCCGCAGTGTTCGTTATATCCACAATTGAGGACTGCGTTCTTGAGCTAGGTTGAGCATTTGGACTTTCACCCAGCCCTCCTAGGCGTCCATTAGAAACTGCGATGGGTCCAGCTGGATTGCAAATCGTTGCTTCGGACGACAGACGAAGGTCCAAGTTGGTACTGCGCCATGTTCCATTGTACTTCACCCTGATTTCCCGCACGGATTTGATGAATTCAAGTGCTTGGTGCGAAAAAGGCGATGCGAGGTTCTTGTTGCTGCTCTCGATAATATGGAGGTACGCATCAGAAACGGGCGAGAGTGTGACGGCGTCTTCTCGCTTGATTCCTTCAAGCACATTTGCAAGAATGCGGGGGCTAATGGTGCTAGAACACGAGAGGCTCCTACCTTCAGCATCAGCACCCGTCGAAACCTGATATGTACGACAGGCAACAGTGGCCAGCATGAGATTAATATCTTGTGGGGATGCGTTGTGTGCTTCTGATTGAGCGACAAGGTTGTCGAGACGATTTTGTGATTGCAAGAGATGGAATATATCCAGGTGTTCTTGTGGAGCTTGCTTTCCGGCCTCGTTAACGTGGCCTTGGAGTTTGTCGTTTATAATGGTACATGTATGTACCAGGAGGTTGAAAGTGCTCAAGATTCTTGCAGGTTGGCGGGAGGACCGCAGTGTATTACAAGTTATCGAGGATGGTGATAGACCCGTCGGTCTCCATGGCTCCCATTCTTCGATACCATCGGCATCCAGTAAACCCACGGATCGAACGTCGGAGGTCTGCATATATGGCCGTCTGTGTAGGCGAGCCGATAGTAGAGTCTCAAGGACAAAGCAACTCAACATAACCCTTTTGCTGCGGTCATCCAGAGGCGGCGATTGTGCGACCTCCGAGTTCAAGAGCCCAAGCTCAACAGCGTGGTACACAGCTCTACCGACCAAGGACCACGCCAGCCCCAAGTTTCCTTGGGCATAGTGGAGAAGCGTGAAGACCAGCATGGCTTGAATATGGCCAACTTGTCTTCGACTCTCGTAGGTCGATATCAGCTGTGAAGCTTTTGTGAAGAGGTTTGCGAACTGGTCCTGCAGATCTTGCCGGCAGCCGTTATTTCCAGCGGCAATAAACTGTGTGTATCTAGCATAGGCCAGCATTGAAACAAGACAGGCTTGGTCTCCCAATGGTAGTCGATTGGCACTGCTGCTGTCAGACTCGGTAGATAGTGTGTAGGCCGCCCGGAAAGCGTCATTCTTTAAGGTAATGGGTATCCAAGAGTTCGTATTTGTGAAATAAACATCCAGAAGTTCAGGCCAATCTTGTAAGAGATCCGATAATCGCGGAGTATCACTTGACAAGATCTCGATGGCCTCGGTCTGCTTCGTCGAGATGCCGCCGTCCTTTCGAGGAACACGAGACCAACCGACATCGTCGTAGTCAACTAATCTAGCCTGGCTGTCGGCTGGTGAAGTTTCAGAAGGCATGGTGCTTTTGTCAGTCACTTCCTTAATAGATAATGACTTGTTCAGAGCTTCATCAAGCCTGTCATGCAGATCACGCGCGGTGAAGTCCTCATCTTCTCCGGATTCGACCGTCGAGAGAATCCTCTCCAGCTCCTTCCATGATTGGCTCTTGCGCCATGCATTTGCCAGCATGTTGACAGTCGAGGCGGTTTGTTCTGCCTGACCACCGGGGGACACGATTGCAGACTCGCCTTTCAATATGGCCGCAATAGAGTGTTCGCATCCCTCTACCGAGTGGAAGATCAGCCCGAGAAGTATCTCGAGGCCCCTTACGTAGCCTGTCGTAAGCCCGCGTTTCTTGGGGCGTTGTACATAGGAGCAATCGCGATCTTGAGACTTGCAGGATCCGCAGACTGGTTGTTTGCCATCACAACGTTCTTTTTTCCTGCGGCACTACAGACAGACTGGACGTCAGGCTTGGATACTGGCGGTGATCGCGAATTCAGAAGCGTCTACGTACCTGTGCGCATGCCAAAGAGACACGGAAGCGTTTGGCCCGCTTCGCTTCCGGATGTCCCGCCACATGAATTGTTTCCGCATCTCTCTTTCTCGAAGGTGTCTCGCTGGATGACATGCTGGGTCAGGACCCCTCTGTCCATCCCCTGGACGGGCAAGCAGTCAGGCAGTCCCAAAGATGCAGTCTCGGACCTCCGGATCTCCCAAGTGGTAGGACGTGGTAATGCTACGTGCCTTGCATTGCGAACTCGCCGAGTGCTTTGATGGGGAGAAGGGCTAAAATCTGCTTTGATCCCCCATTCCATCGTGGCGAGCATGGTTCCCCGGATTTTTGCCCTAACTGCAGAGCTCCACACTGCGTCACTCGCACCGGAGCAGCAAGGCCGGCAAAAGTCTTAGCCGGAGTCACAAGCCGGGCCCATGTTCTGCAGATGCCCTTCACCTCGGGTTCCATAAGGTGTGCATGGATGGTTCGTTATGCAAATCGGACTTGATAACCGCGTTGGCTCCGTCTAAAGTCGGTAATAGGCAACACTGTCATACGGGGGTGACAAGTGAAGCTGCAGTCTTGGACAATTTCCTGCAAGTCCAGTGAACGGCCATGCCAGGACGCGTTTTCGCGCCCGACGCCTCATTTGCCCTTATTTCTGTCCGAGGAACGGGGCGAACAACCTTGGGGCTTCTGGCAGCCAGCTCACTGGGCTTCCGTCTCATCGACACCGACACCATCTTCCAGGAGACAGTGGGCCTTTCAAGACGTGCATACACATCCAAGTACGGTCACAGCGATTGCCGCGCTCAAGAGCTGAAGCTGTTGGAAGATGTCCTCGCGCAAAATCAGTCACGGTCCGTCATTGTTTGCGGCCCGATCTGCGTTGATGAATCAGGCCAGGCTCTTCTTCGCGACTTTGCGAAGGGCCACCCCGTCATTTACATTCTGAGGGACCCGGAAGACATCTCCCACCATTTGAAATGCCCTACGACCACTGTCTCTAGCATAGTAGAGGCCGGCAACCCAACATTTCGATCTCTATCTAACTTTGAGTTCTTCAATCTTGCCGATGGTCGGCCGGACCGGCGTCACAATGCGCGCGACTCAAGTTTTCCTTTACAGATACCGACACTGGCCCTGAAGCAAGTCCAGAAAGACTTTCTGCACTTGGCTTACAGCATCCAAGGCCGCGCAGCGGCTCGGACGGCCCAAGCTCGCACGCCCACGGCTTTAGCAGCCCTCGAACGAAAGCTGTACACATACGCCCTCCAGTTACCGTTGGAGCAGGCACCTCACATGGCCTCCATCCTGCGTCAAGAAGATTGCCTCGTTGATGCAATCGAGTTTAGGGTAGATATGTCGACCTTTCTCGGACCATCTTTATCATTTGATCACTCTGCGGCCAGCTACATCACTAAATGTTTCTGGATGATTCGGAATGCCTCAAGACTACCTCTGATCTTTCATATCTTCTCTACATCGGATTCCCCACCGGAAATTTGCGGCATTCCAGGCTCTGATAATGGTGTCGATCGTTACCAGCAAGTTGTGCATTTCGCCTTGCGGCTCATACCTGAATACTTGACCGTTGACCTTGGTCTCAGCAATGCGCTCATCGAGGACATAGTTGCAGCCAAGGGACATACCAAAATCATCGGCAACTACTTTGACGGTGATGCCAATACCGGCGGTTGGAGGAGCGAGCACCGCATGTCCCTCGTCGTTCAAGCCCAAGATCTTGGATGCGATCTCGTGCGTATCAGCCAGCCAGCCCTGTCTGAGGCTGACAACCTCGAGGCACAGCGATTTCTCAAAATGGTGAGGGAGTCCATGGTCAATCCAATCCCTGTCATTGCATACAATACCGGCCGTCTCGGTCGCCAGTCTCGAGCTCTGAATCCAATACTTTCACCGGTCATCAGCAGTCTACGCACAACGTCAATATCCTCCCAACAGCTAGATGAGGGGCTTTCCACTGTTCAGGAGGCGCAGAACGCTCTATATTCCTCCTTCACGCTAGAGCCTATGCGGTTTGGAATTTTTGGTCATGGAGTCTTTTCCAGTCTCTCTCCGGCAATGCAAGGTGCCGCTTTTCGATATTCCGCCATGCCTCATACGTACCAGGCTTTCGACTCTTCGTCCCTCCAGAACCTGGCTCTCTTTGTCAAGACTGCAAATTTTGGTGGCGCAAGTATTACGTCTCCGTTTAAACAGGAGATCATACCCTTGATCGACATTCTAAGCCCTGATGCGCAGGCGATCGGAGCTGTTAACACAGTCATACCTTTGCGGGGTGTTGGCGACAACGCGCTGTTGGATCGGACGTCAAGAGGGCCAGTGTTGGCTCTTTACGGCGAAAACACAGATTGGATTGGAGTTCACACAATGGTCCGCCGCAACCTATCTCCCGTCAATGCCGTCAAGCCTCGGACATCTGGCCTTGTACTTGGCGCGGGCGGAATGGCCCATGCGACTGTATACGGCCTGATACGACTTGGAGTGCAAAACATATGGATATGGAATCGCACTCTGGCACATGCCAAGACTCTCGCTGCTAGGTACAATGGAAAGCGATATATTGTCCCAAGCCCCGATCTGGTAGTCCCGCGTGCGTCACAGTATCGGCATGAGGATGAATATTTCGGCCCGGCAAACGTCAGGGTGATTGAAACCCTGGAGGAGAACTGGGAAGCCTCTGCCAGCCTACCTACCATAATAGTCTCATGCATCCCTTCTCCACAAATCGAAATACCTTCGTCGTGGTTGTCAAGCAAGACCGGGGGAGTCGTCGTTGAGGTGAGTCCTAGACCTCTCCATGTGCATGCACATTGATCTTAAGCACCAGTGCTGACATCCTCGCAGCTAGCCTACGACCGCCTCGAGACTCCCCTGTTGAAGCAAGTGCGGGAACTGGGCAGGCCTGAGTGGATCAAAGTTCACGGCCTACATGTGCTTCCCGAACAGGGTATTTCGCAGTTCGAGCTTTTCACCGGCCGTACGGCACCGCAGAAGCTCATGCGAACCGATATGTTGCGCAGATTTAAAAGGATGCGCCCGGGTGGCGGCCAAAGTTCGTGACTTGCGGTAGTCGCCCGTGCTCTTTAGTCGCTGAGACCCGACTTGAAGACTTCCTGCTGTAGCCATCTCTGGACAACATTGAATGGCATATAATTTAAATTAATTACCTCTCGTGATGGCGATTTAGATGTGTCATTAGGACCATTGTTCTAGAATTGATGTATATACCTCCCTGGTACAATGCTCGATCGACAGGATTCGTTGAATGGGGTGGCGTATGTTTCTATGTTTAGCTAAAGCCATGGACTCCTATCGTTTCTCAGTGAGAGCCCGTCTCTTCAGCTCTTCATCCATAGCTCTTGACATCGCTTCCTTGGGCGCCTCTTTTCCAGTCCAAATTGAGAATTGCGCAAAGCCCTGCTCCCTCAAAACGTCAACGCCCTTGAATATCCGCCAGCCTGGATGCTTCGCAGCTGCTTTTTCCATACCCGTGACAGGTGGTCTGTACGCCATCTCAACCAGGACTCCGGATCCTGCGCTTCCAAAGAGTTTTGCAGGAATCATGTCCTCGGTGATGTCGTCCGCAGGGACACAGCCTACCACGACCCTCGACGGTGCTGCTTTCGACGCTTCCGCGGCACCCTCTAGTGTCTCGTGGATTTCGAAGCTCGCCTCCGGAAACCTCGAGATCATGGCCTCGGCATTGGCCCTAGTTCGATTGATCACCACGATCTTGGGGACCCCCAGCTCGATCAGCGCGTAGCATGCCGCCCTCGCCGCACCCCCAGCACCAAGCACAATCGCCGGCGCGTCTGCGAGCTCAGGGACCCTGGCGCTGTCGATGCATGCCTTGATGCCCGACCAGTCCGTATTATCCCCTAACAACTTCCCGTCTTTTTTGCTGATGGTGTTGACGGCGCCTATTTTCTGGGCGGCCGCAGACACAGAGTCGAGTAAGTTCAAAACCTGCAGCTTGTGTGGGAACGTCACAGATGCGCCACCAAAGTCGGGGTCCGCAAGGAGGGCTGCGACGCTTGAGTCCACCTCCGGGCTCTCGTGGACCATGTAGTGTCCGAGGAAGCCCACGTGTTCGAAGCCCGCATTGTGGATTGTTGGGGAGAGTGAGTGAGATATTTTGTGGCCAAAGATGTAAAACTTCTTGGTGCTTGTAGACTGCTTATTTTGTTCTGTCTCATATGTGACAAGTCCCGGCTGTCCACCGAGAAGACTGTTCATCGCTGCCATGGTTTCTTGCTGAGTTTAAGGGATGTTAGCCCAAGTTTAACAAGCTTGAATTGACTTACAGAACGTGCTTTTAAGTGTTTACGGTTGCTCTCGCATGTCTTTTTACTTCTCCCGCTCCAAAACACCGGTGCGGATAATTTGGTTCCCGGGGTGGAGGTGTCAGCTACATCCAGCGGTTAAGATCTCTGCCGATGATGAAGGCCACATCTTTAACATAACTCTCAAGAAAAATCTGTAAAATCAAAGTACACAGCAAGTGTAGCGGATGATTGAAAGCTCGAAGTTCCAGCATGATACAACCCAGCATATTGAGCATCTGAGGCCAGGCGTCTACCAGTTCGCGGACTTATTTGGCCCTGAGCAATCTTCCCCAGCCTTTAGACTGGCTGGGCTTCAAATTTTCCAGGCCTTCGTGCCAGATAGCTACATCTTTTATTTTCATTTTGCAAGCATGGTTGCGTAGAGCGCAGCAATTTAGAGCATACTGTGGTTCTTTGAGCAACAAGGAGCTAGGTGTCGAGGATACAATGTAAACAATTTGAAAGTCGGTCTTGGCCATGAAATGCTCATAGACAAAGCATCCTGCATACAGGCTCTGTTGGTCGGGGGATAGAAGGTTCGGCCCAAGAGACAAATTCGACCTGTGGGCGAATGACAGAGGGCAGTCCGACATATTGAGATGAAATTGCAATTCACCCATCTTCAGAAGTGAGCGCCGCTCGAAACACAGAGACTTGGCCTTCACGATATGCACAGCAAGCCGCGGTTTCCGGTTCGGCATATCAAGACGAAATTAACATGGCTCCATACTGAGTACAAAGAACTGTTTTTCCCGAGACGTGAGTCTGTCCTTAGTACCGTCCATAGATTTGTGGCCCGGAATCCAAGATCTGAGGACGCTTTGGCCCACGAGTTGCACCTTGCAGCCAACGCACCGGTGTGTTTGGGCGTCTGCATGTGAGTCACCTCTTCTTGGGCGAAATCGTGCTGCAGGGGGGCTGGGAGGAGAAAAGGAAAAAGGTCTGCTTGACTCCAGAAGTTGCCCTTGGTTGCCTTGTCTTATGGACGTACAATAGGGGGCCGCGTCCCGTTTTGATCCCTGGCGTGCAGTACGCGTGCGGCACGCCTGCGTGTCGCCAGCTTGAGGTGGCATGGTGGCCAGCCACGAAAATATCTTATTGGTCTGCCCCGCACGCCACCCAGGCCCGTCCTGAAATCAATGGTTTTTTCTTCGTCTTGGCTCTATGATTGTTGCCCCTCCTCATTTTGCTTCTTTACTGACCGTCTCCCTTGGTGCTGGTGCCTATCTGATGTCTTACTTTGTACTTGCGTCAAGGTCAGCTTCGCAGCGACATGATAGGTACCCTACAAGGACAGAAGTCACCGATTCGCACAGGGTGAAACGGGATGCCGTGGAATGGGATGTCGTGGAAAGAGGTGCCGTGGGAAGGTCTGTCGTGTCGACATGCAGTCAATTGACCTCTTTGGTCTCGTCCAGGCCTCTCTCCATAAATCTCACAAGGTCTAACACGTCTTTTCGCAATACAATGTTGGCATGTCTGCCATGTCTGCTGCATTTTGAACAATCTCTTTGCAACACAACACATGAAGCCACCGAGATGACCGGTGACTGCCTCGTAATTACTATGAAGATGCAGTAGTCTACTTACTGCCGCCAATAACCATCTGCGATTGGTATTTGAGCTGTTAAAGTCACAGCCAGGCTACCAAGTTGAATTTCTTACTCGCCTGACCCTCACATTATCTATGACAATCAGAAAAATCAACAATTCGCACAGCGGGGCCATGCCGAAGTGGCAATACTAGTACCAGTGACGGATCACAAAGTGACGTGAGTGTTTGCAGTGCAAGCGTCAGCTCAGAGCTGTGACAAGCAGCATCGACCAGAGGTTTGTCCTAACCAGTTTCTTTATCAACATATTGCGAACCTCCTGACCGTCTCCCAAGTTCCACTGAAGCAATCGGAGTACGATTTTCCAAGGAGCATGGTTCTGGCCGTCCTATCACTACACAGAACTGACACGTGTTTCGAAAGCAGACAAACGAATCCATCGCAAGTCTTACTGGCCTGATTGGCAGTTAACCTCTAACAATTCACAAACCTGCCCAGCATTAACAACCTTAGAATACGGCTGTTATTTCCCAAAATGTCTGGCCCCTATGCTCTAAGGAAGAGAAAGCATAAATAAGCAACAGAAAATTCAGAAAAGATCGAGGATGGCCAGGCTGCGAAACGCGCCCGGGGAGACCACACTGTGGTCGAGTTCATCCCAAATGACTCACAGGCTTCGAAACCGGGAGACCACACTATGGTCGAGTTTATCCAAAATAGCTCACAGGCCAGCGTGCCTTAAGCTCTAAGCCAGTTATCACCTACCCGTATCCAAAGTAATATCGGTATTACTATAGGGTTATGCAAAGCTTGAAGTGCTATAAAAAAAGAAATGTCCAGTTATGGTAAATTATATTATTTAGACCTTACTTAGGCTAATACTATAGTTAGTAAAGATAAAGCCTAATTTAAGCTTAATTTTCTTAAAATTTATATTTAGGAGTTGAAGGAGGAGAGAAACGATTATTATAATAGCTTTTAAAAGGAAACTAAAAAAGTAATAGAAAGGGGCTAATAGCTATTTTTATTTTAGGTAAGGATAGTAATAGCTAAATAGCGGGAAGATCCTACTATAAACTTAAGCCTTTTTCCACCTCTAAATCATATGGATAAAGGCCCAAACAGAAATATCAGACCTATAGAAATAAGTCAATATAATAAAATCCCTGCTAGCTAATAAACTCCTCCAGGTAGAACAGATATCCCTAGTTACCCATTGATATCCTTTAACTTATAGCTTAAGTACCAGCTTAAGTAGTAGGTTATGGATTTAAGCATAAGGCTTTCTAAAGCTAAAAGTAAAAATATATATAAAATTACTCAGATTTTAAGGCTCTTTAAGTATAAATAGTAAAATAAACAATTTACTACTCCAAGTTATCTAATACACTTAGAGGACTGCAAACTGGCTAAAATTACTAAAAAGCTATTAATAAGAAATATAGAAAAAGTAAAGGCTTTAATATAAGAAGCCCTATTAGATAAAATAGAGTTATAAAGTATATTACTATATAAAAGCAAATATAGGCTATTATAAGAGACAAATTATAACTTATTAAAGAAGCTTTAAGTATACTAAAGTACTATAACTAAGCTATAGACTAAGGTTTAGTAATTATATATAAAATTAGAACTATTAATATAATTTAGGGATAAAATTATTAATACTTTATAAGATATAACTTAAACCTATTTTTATAAAAAGATAACTCTTAAAAATTAAATCCAAAACCTTTAATCTAATATAGCTTAGGTATATATAAAAATTAAGTAGCTTAAAAAAGAAAAAGTATCTATAATATTTATATAGGACCTTATTAATAAGAGCTAGATAAGCCTAAATACCCGAAGGGCTTTATATAATTATAACTAGTAAAATCTAGTTAAGAATCTAAAGTATTTAAAATATAAAGCTAAATAGCTAAAGTTAAAGAAAAGTAATCTTACTAATATTCTCTCTAAGATCAAGTAAGAGTTTAAGAGTTTAAAAATAAGGTTCTTAGAAAGTTACCTTTAGCTATACACTATAGAATTTAAGATTAAGGTACTCTAAATAATAGTCTAAACCTATAAGTTAAGTCTATTAAAGGCAGTATTAAAATATACTAAGGTAAATAAGCTAAAAGCCCGGATTATAAAACTTTCTAATTTGTATAATAAAGCTTCCTCTAAGATAGTAAAGTAGGATAAAGAGCTAAATATTGCAAAATCTAAAATTAATATACTTTAAATAATAGTATAAAGCTATAAGTCTAACCTCTAAAACTTAAAAATAAAATATATAGGGGATATTAATACTTTATTAGCTAAGATTAAAAAGTTATCTAAATTAATAAAAAAGGTAACTAGTAATACAGCGAAATAGGAGAAAGATTTAAGTACCTTACAAGCAGCTTCCCTAGAGAAAAATCGGGCGCTTTAGAAGACATAAGAGAGTTACTAGAGCGCTATTAAGGAACTCAATACTAAAATCCTTAAGGCATTAAAAGCTGATGCTGAAATTGTTTGCCTTGGCCACCTTGAGCACCTTGCAAAGGAGCATGAAACGATTGCAAAGATGGAACGCGATCAAGGCCGTCAAGAAATATGTCGACTGCAGCGAGAACGACTGCATTTGCTCGCGGACGCGCAACGACAGGGCATGTTGCAGAAACAGGACAATGGAGAGCTCAGGAAGAGAAACGAAGCCTTGAAAAGGAGAGCATGGGACCTGGAAACGACGAAGAATGAGAACGAAGCATGATTTACACAATTTTTGCTGCTAGTTGTGGCACAGACTCGGCGCCAAATTGAGGAACCAGGGGGAGATTTGGGAAACAATATCACGGAGATCGGCCAACTCGACGATGCTATCCTAAAAAAGCTTGGAGATCGCCTACAGAAGAAGCTTGACATGATCGAATACGAGCTACAGTGGTACAGAAACGATCGTGCCACAATCTACAGCGAGTACCGGCGGCTGGAGCAATGGCGCAGCGACATGGCGAGAAATATGGTCGCCACGCTGGGCACGATGCCTGGACCAAGGAAACCCGGTGGCTGAAATATTGTCGACTCCAATCATTCCGCTCTGGGAGATAAGTCATCCAAACATTCCCATGCAGGCCCAATCTTCACATGACACTTGGCAGCAGCGAGTGCCAATGGCGTTGGCGGGGAAGAGCCGCAGATCGTTGGCCCAGCAAGCAAAGTGAGCATGACTATGCGAAAGGCAAGAGTGGGATTTCTTCCATTGTTTTTTTTTTGATCTCATTTTCTCGGTTGCTGTGATAGGCGAGAGAGGCCCACCAGTATGGCAAGCGATGATGGACAGCTGGTGGCAAGCCCCAACTCTTCAGCATTGGCCAGGGCACACAAGTCAGGAGTGAGAATCAGAGGCTAGTTATTGCAGTTGAAGAAAGTTTTCGAGGGCCACATGCAAGGGAGCAACGGGAGTCTGCTGGGCGCCTTGTATTTGCAGGCTTCTAGATTGGCAACTTCTTTCAAAGATCGATACTCCCGTGGATAAGCGGGTACCTAGGTATATTGTATCTATAGTACTCTCACACTTGAGAGATCTCAACCTCGGGAAAGTCCAATCGTGTTCAGTACAATTTGGAGCTGTGATCCTCGTCACATACACTATTACAACAACAACAAAAACGCCACATTTCCCAAAATATGCGAAAACGTCGTCAAATCACCCTCAGTGGCACTCCCACCTTCTGCCCGATTACGCTGTCCAGATGGTCCACTATAGTACAGATGCTGTGGCGGCATGGCGGACTCCCGAGCAAAGCTGGTCTGTGATGAAGCGATGATCAAATTTTGTAGCTGATTGTAATCGACTGTATCTCCTGTATGGTGATCAGCATCCATGAATAAGATCCACACGGTAGTGACTCGGACCCCTTGGTATGTTGATAATATAATCACCAGCACCATCGACAGAAATTCTGGATAGGTCATTTTTTACCGCCCTTCTGAAATTGGGTGGCGGTTCGGGGTTAGGGGTGCTTGAGCCTATTTTGACACCGAGAGGTCGGGATTCCGGGGTTACAGGCTGTTCCCCTGAGATAATAAGTGGACTCTGGGCGATCCGTTTCAGGGGAATTAGGCCAGCGCAGCGCAAAAGATGCATTAAGCCCGGGCGGCGAAGTGACGTCGTATTGTTCGCCTGCCCTCTGGTCTCTCAGCACTGTTCGTTGTGCGATGTGAAAGATATTTCCACAGCCGAGCCGTCAGTCACCCGAACCCGCCAGGAGACCTCGGACAACAATGTTGAGCAACCTCTGGGGCGGATCTGCCCCGCAGGAGCGAGGGGAGCAGCTGCTGCCCCAGACACGCAACGGGGCCGAGGAGTCCGGCGAACACAAGGACGGCGAGGCGAAACCATTGGACCCGGGCAAGCAGAGGGACAAGATCAAGTGCCTCGACGGGCTCCGGGGCATCGCGTGCTTCCTCGTCTTCAACTACCATTTCCTGTGGCCATGGACGCCACTGATCATGCTGGGATACGGGGCAAGGCCGCCGTACTCCCCGGAGCCGTTCACGGAGTGGGCGTCGCTGCCAATCTTGTGTCTCCTGCATAGGGGCCGACCTATGGTGGCCATCTTTTTTGCCATATCGGGCTATGTTCTCTGCAGGCACATGTTGAGGTCCATGTACCAGGGGCGCCTCGACGACACGCGCAAGAGACTTGGGTCTGCCGTGTTCCGGCGCATATTCCGCCTCTACATCCCGCCGTCCATCAGCATGTTCATCGTGGCCTTGCTGGTGCAGCTTGGCGCCTTCAAATCCGAGGATGCCATCTACAAGGGGAGTGACTCGATCTGGATCAACGGCACTGTGACGCAGGGTTTCTTCAACGAGACGTGCATGACGAACGACACAATCGCGGTAATGGGCACTGAGGGGATAGCTGGCGCATTGGGCTTACAGAGCCCGTCCTTCCTGAACAGCACGATTCACTGGAATGACACGCTGTGCCTCAACTCTACGTCGACGTTGTATGGAGCTGCTGCCATTTACAGCCCGGAGAATCAGATCAAGGTGAAGGAGCCCAAGAGG
The DNA here is from genome assembly GCA_038088545.1 of Diaporthe humulicola. Taxonomy (NCBI): domain Eukaryota; kingdom Fungi; phylum Ascomycota; class Sordariomycetes; order Diaporthales; family Diaporthaceae; genus Diaporthe; species Diaporthe humulicola. Next base: position 126,018 of record JBBWSL010000050.1, on the reverse strand, counting down.
ATGATCAACGGCACGGGCTTCAACGACACCCTGAGCTTCAACGAGACCGAGAATTTCAACGAGACCCAGGAGAGCACCTGGAGGGACAAGGGCGCCTTACGTGGGCTGTACAGCTACTTGGGATACCATGCGGACGGCTCCCAGTTCGAGGTTCCTTACCTCAACTCCAGCTTTGATTTCGGCCTCAACACCACCAACGCCACGCAGAACTTCACATGGATGCAGCTCGGTGGTATGTGGGAGGAACATCCGATCATTCACCCTCATATCTTCAAGGCTCTCGCCAACTTTACGGTCGTGTACTCGGAGTGGGCGAACCCCTTCAACTTTAATCACTATCACCCGCGATACGACCCGCACACATACACCATACCGATGGAACTCCGCGGCTCCATGGTGCTCTACACCTTCCTGCTGGGAACCGCGGCGCTCAAGGCAAAGTGGAGGCTGGGCACGGCGGCGGGCCTATCCCTCTACGCCCTGACCCTTGGCCGCTGGGACATTGGCACGTTCGTGGGCGGCATGGTGCTCTCCGAGGTCGACGTGCTCCGCTCCTCCGACCCCAGCGAGGTAGGGCCGGAGGACCGGGCACTCCTGTATGCACTGGGCGGCGGCAAGGGTGGCGCCAGGGCGAAGCCGATGTCCCCGCTCAAGGCCAGGGCCCTTCGGTGGCTCCTCATCTTCGTCGCGCTCTGGTTCCTCTCGTACCCGGACGCCGCCGCCGAGTACACCCCCGGGTTCAAGCTGCTGTCCTGGCTGGCGCCGCGCTACTACCACCCGATGTCGAGGTGGATGTACTACCAGGCCCTCGGCGCGCTGCTGCTCATCCCCTGCGTGCTCCGCAGCCCCACCCTGCGCGGCCTGCTCGAGGGCTCGGTGGCGCAGTACTTGGGCAAGGTCAGCTTCTCCTTCTACCTGGTCCACGGGCCGGTCCTTCACAGCCTCGGGTTCTGGATCATGCCGCGGCTGTTTGAGCTGTTTGGCAGGCCGGTTGGGTTTGTGATGGGGTGGTTCATGCTCTTGAGCGCGACCCTGAAGCTGGTGTCATACTGGCAGGTGATTGATAATTGGAGCGTCACCGTGGGGAGAAGGGTGGAAGCTGTGGTGGTGCGTTCGTGATAGAGTCACTTGGTCCGACGTGTTCACATCTGAACATTTGCAGGAGCGAGAGGCTGGTCATTCGATTGAAAGTGCGACATTTCTCCTTGGAACAATCACGCCCACCGCCGGGCGAGCTCTGGACGAGTGACATAGATTAGAAAAGAGCAGAAACGGCAATGGCATTGGCCCAGGATGAGGCTAAGGAGTTCGTGGTGGGTTTGGGGAAAGATCCTTTGGTTTGAATCGGCGTTGGCAGGCATCATTAGACATGAATCTTCAGGCATGTAGAGGCATTTACAATGCATTAGACACTTGAGTTCAGAAAATTTACCCCGTTGTAAAAGGTAACACGAACCGACGGAACAGGCTTAAATGGTGCTTAAGAAGGATCTATTAGCAATATTGAAGCCTTCTTCGGAAATTTAATGAACAGGCCATCGCCGAGTCGTTGGGATCAAGCCCCCTGTACCCGAGCCGTTCACGACCACAGGCAGGACCACCCCCGCTAACCGATCGATTAAACGACTGTAGATGGGGCCGATTGTGCTAGACCGAAAGGCACAGCCACCAAAGGGTTCGGAACCCGTACGACACACATTATGCAACCCAAGATCCTGCGATGTCAAGCTACAAGCCAACATCACAATCATAACAACACCCCATTGGGCCTTCGGCAGCCATGCCGGCCAACAGGATCAGGATGAGCTGCGGTTGGTATCAAGATGAGAGTGTCCTGCGCGTGTCGTCCACTAGCACACCTGGCCGGCCCCCCCTTTTTGCCGCCTTTACGACCTGATCAATTTTTCCCAATGCCAATTTTAGGATTCCTCCCATCGACGCAATTTGCTGCGAGGGAATCGCGAGGTCCAGCGCCGGGGGCTGATTGGGCTGGCTCGCCTCGCTGAGTCGCCTGTGCCCCGTGGCCGCAGAAGTGCCGATTTTAACTTCTGATTTCGACCGGGGAAGGATTCACTGCCCAGCAGCGCCAGGAACGGCGAGGCACTTGTCCGCAAAGGGAGCTGCGCAGGCCAGGGCTGCCAGGAGGAGCTATGCCCTGTGGGCCCACGATGCGACGCAATCAAAAGATCCTGGCGGCGCCCGCCACAAGGGAAAATGCAGGTGAAGAAGGGGCTCGTCTCCTCCAGACTTTTTTGCTGCTCAGGTCCTGTCGACCTGCATGCCACCCAGACAACAGAGCCCCGGCCCCCAAATGCCTCGAGGAGGCGCAAGCCAGGGGGAACGTCCAGCTCTGAGCAATAAAACGGAGCACTGTGGGGGCCTCGTGAGCTTTTTGATCCTTCTACAGTACGAGATCTCGTTACCCCAGGGCCAGACAATCGGGGCATTTTCCCCTTGACCATCTCCTCGGGAGCACCATTGCTGCGCTGTTCTTCGACCACGATGATGATCTTGCGCCTTCTTCTCATGGCCGCGCCGCTGGTGGCCCGGGCCGCAGACTCGGCCAAGGCCAAGGTCACATCAGTCTTTATTGACACCGTCTCCGGGTACGACGAGCTGTCAACATGTGCCGAGGAAGTCCTCTCGACAATCGTACGAGCTCAATATAGTGGATGCGGGGACAAGGGCGCGGTGACGAGCTACACCTGTTTCTGCACAGATTCGAGCTCTCTGATGAGCCACATGATAACGTTGGCCGTCTCACAATCATGCGACTCATCAATCGTCTCGGCTCAGGCTTCAAGTGCGATCGATGTCTTCGATGCGTACTGCGCCATCGGGGTTCCAGGTGACTTGGTGACTACGACAACGGCTGGTACGTGATTCTAGACAGGGACCAGGGCTAATATTTGAAATACTTGTTCGTACTGACCCCAGAACTGTAGCTGCCATGGAGAGCGGAACACCGTCCCCGTCGCCGGCGTCGACGGCGTCGACAACTGCGGCATCGGCGACATCAGCGGGTTCGGGCTCCACTTCTTCAACTCCGACTTCGACATCAACTCCAAGCCCGTCAATGAGTCGTTCGAAGATTGTGGCCATCGCAGTGGGGGTATCGGTGCCCTGTGGCATAATAGCCATCTCACTTGTAGCATGTCTCTTTTGGTGCCGCCGCCGGCGGCAACACGAGCAAATGAGATCAGAGAAGCGCCAGCAGTTAGAATCGACGTCCCATGCGGCGGGTGTGGGAAGTTCGAGGCCCGAGTTCAGGTGGCCGGCCCGGATCGCAGGGACGACGTCGGAACTGCCGACGCAGTATCACAGCCACGAGATGCCGACCAAGGAGCCCATGATCTCGCCCAGCAATTCGGAATACCACATATCCCCGTTGCCAATCACGCCGGCCGATCAGAAGCAGCCTGTATATCAGGTCCAGTCAGACAAGATCCCATATCAGCATCAAGAGTTCTACCAACCGCCCAAAATTGCGCAACACCCGCAAGGACCACAAGAGCTGCCAGCAGGGATCGAGGACAGGCACGAGTTGGAAGGGAGCCCCAGCCCGCTGTCACCGACGGGTCGCTTTTCGTATCAGACGTATGAAAAGTGACCAGGCGAGGCCCTTTTGACGGCGGAGAAGATACTCTGCGTCCATGTATTTATGACCTAATGTAGATAATGAGATGGCTTTTCCAATGGAAGCCAATACTTTCCAGCCACCGTCTTCCCCTTCATTTTCTCGCCGCGTTCATGCCCATGGATCTCTAGTGAGAGAAGGCGATGAAGGCCACATGAACTGAAACTGGGCGTAAGGCCTGAGATACGATGATATGACGGTCGCCTCCAAGTCGGCGGTTGGTTGAATTAAAGAGTTGTGGATATGGCAACGATGCTTTACTAGGCCACCTGCCCGCATGTACGTGCACCTCTAGCTTCCCGGGTACCTGGGCGTCAGAACTCAAAACTCAGGCTACTGCACGGGTCACTAGCTGCCTGTTGCAGATGCTCTGGTTCAGGCCATCGTAAGCTGTAGATAAAGGGTGCCGGCCGTCAGGTTGCTACTCGGCGTGGTTGGCCGTGCTGGGTTCCATGTTAGGGGCATGTCTCCGCACCAACGCGGGGTCTTGCAGGTTTCGTGGGGAACAGACGAGAGCCCCACATCGTTTGCTCTTTCTCGGATGCATACAACGGATGTCTCCGGTATCTACGAGATAAAGAACAGGTGCAGGATTGTGGAAGGAGGCCTTGTTATATGTGATATGGCTTTTCCTAGAATTTTGGACCAGCCGAGTAGGCTTTGCGTCGAAGAAGGGGACAAGAGAAATCGTCGTGGAAAGACGAACAAGGAGACAGTTGCAAATTTGAAGAAAATAATGCATGGTTTAGAGGTCTTCTTAGCCTTCGAGCCAAGTTGGACCACGATATTGAAAGGAATTTGCCGTACGCACTGATGTGTTTTAGATGCCATGTCAGAAGAATACCATTGCTTCTTGGTGAATATACCGTTCCAGCCTATACAGATGCAGCCGGTTATGAATACCACGAACTTCTGTGGTCTGGTTTGCGTCTGTCGCTCGAGGAATCATCATCAACCACACCCACCATTGTGACACATTCGAAAGATTTTCGAGACCTAAGTTTAAGATGTAAAACTCTTGCTGGGTTCCTACAACCACTAATTGGGGCATAATTGGCCTGACGCCGGACTTTAATGTTCGGCTTGCCTTTTACAGCATTTTAGAGCCCCTCCTCCATCCACTCAACCTTTCCATCGGTGCCGAACCCGGCAGGGAAAATTTGGAGCTCTCGAGCTTCTCGTCCCTGACCTAACTGCTCCTTCCTGCCGTCAGCGATATCTTGACTCACCCGGCCAGTTTCTTTTCAGCCTGGTCGCAAGTCACGAAGACCTTGTTTTCTTGTCACTTGTAATTGAAAAGGCTGCATCGATTTCAGATCACCAGCCCTTCGCAGACAAAATGGACGTCGATTCCAACATGATCGACCCTGCCCTGTCCGACTCCACGATGGACCACATCCCTCCCACGCGGGCGAATGGCCCAGCAAGCGACGACGACGACCCAATTGTCGCATCGTACAATGTATTCCTCAAGCCCTCACTGCCCGCCCACCGCAGGGTCATGATCCTCGAGCACCCCAACAAGTCCGACGGCAAGAAGATGGCCCGCGCCCCGCTCGAGATCCGCATGAAGACCAACACGGGCATGGTCGAGGTCGACTACCCCATCGACTACAACGCCTTCTACGACAGGTCAAAGGGCCTCAACTGGGGGACCCACCTGCAGAAGAGCACCGAGGCCAAGAAGGGCGGCACCCACGGCCTCGCCGGCGGCTTCGGCGTTGGCGCGCCCCCGCCCCGCGCGAGGCCGGGAAGGGCACAGGACGAGGTGTTCGACCCCAGCACCGACTGGGCAGAGGCGCTGAGGAAGGACTACGTCCTGCGCACGCAGACCCTGGGCGGACAGATGCCGGATACAAGCCAGGAGTCCAAGTACATGGTTGGGGTATTCTCTGGACGTACGTGAAAATGCTCGTCTGACTGTCGGGGCCAGCTGCTTGTGCCGTACAAATCGCTTACGTTGTCCATCCTCACATAGCAAACCTACACCTCACGCCCGCGACGTCGCTCATCCACCTCCGCCCACAGCTGCACCACATCGACGCCACGACCGAGCAGGAGCGCCTCGCGGCCACCCGCGGCGGCGGCGGCGGCGCAGGGGCGGCGGCGACCAAGGACGTCGCGCGCGCCATCCACATGACGGTCAAGCAGAACACGGACGGCAGCGAGGAGATCGTGCAGGAGACGATGGCGGACCGGCTCAAGAAGGTGCAGCTCGAGGCCTGGAAGAAGATGCGCTACGTGCACGAGGAGGCCAGCGACTCGTGGGCCGTCGCCGAGGAGGCCCTGTACCTGCACCAGCCCGAGCCCGCCGCCGCGGACCAGGACGCCGCCGCCGCCGCCAGCGCAAAGGGCAAGGGGCCCGAGGCGCCCGAGGCCGACCCCCTGAGCCAGCCCGGCCTGCCGGACCTGGTCGACAAGGTGGCGCGGCTGCGGACGGCGTGGGACGAGGACAGCATGCTGGAGACAACGAGCGGTATCGAGAGGGCAAAGAACGTTAAGATCGAGATTTCCGACGACGAACCTGCCGCGCCGGCGTCAAAGGCGAAGGGCAAGGGGAAAGCGGCCGCGACAACCACCACCACCGCGAAGACCACAACTAGGGGTAAGAGAGCAACCAACACCAACACCGCGAAAGCAGGACCTTCGAAGGCCAAGAAGAATGATTGATGATTATACGAGTGCTGATTATACGGATGGCGTTACTTTGTGTTTTTAGGGTCAAGGTCATGATGATTCACGCAAGGCTGCAGATACGCTTTCTGAGTGCATACAACGGCGTTGGTTAGGCGCAAAAGGTCATGATACCCATCACGGTTGAGAAGGGCTTTGGCACGCTGCAAGGCACTGAATGCATCTATGCATTATTGTATTTGCTTTCGATGGATACTATGGTTCGCTGATCAACTGTGGTCGGCTCAATCTATCGAACAGGTGTAATACCCTCCGATGTTAAACCTCACCAAATCTTTCTCTCGTGTTGGTCTCACGGATATTTGTACAAGGCCCCCGGCGCCTTCGCTCAAAAATCCGTCTTCTGTGATTCGATGCCCGCCTGAAACCGCAATCCTCGTGACGATCGTCTGCGTTCCGTCATGAGCTGACTTCGTCGCCCATCGCTGCCATTCGTGAATGTCACTGACTTCTCTTCTCCAAAAATTTCAATACCGCTTATCTTTCTTCAGACGTGACAGGACCCCGTGTCACTTTGCTCAGGGGCGTCAACGTCGAGCCCAACCGTATGTTGTGTAGATTAACCCAGCAATGACACATCGAGGCCGATGGCCTGCATGAACAAGTTCACATTGTTGAGACGCTGCACTGCCAGATCCTGAGGCAGGGTCTTGGCAACCTCGACTGTCCCGAGCACGCGGTCCTTGACTCCTACAACCAGCCGCTGCTGCTGATCAGCATTGGCACCAATGCCAAGGGCAGCGAGAAGCTGCCAGACATAGGCGTCCTCGCCCGATACCGGCGTGCCTGGAAACATGTATGGGAGAGTGGGCTCCAAAATGTTAAATAGGTTCGCGTAATTCCGCTCCCTGCACAAAATTGTTAGCATATTGCTTCCGATCCGTTAAGAGAAGTCGCATACCATGCGCCGCCGTCTTGGGCCCGGATGGCGTCCTTGCCTCCTTGCTGCTGAATCATTATCTCGGCGCGGCTCAGAATCATGGTCAAGAAACCGGCACCGACCCGGGTTCTGGCAACAAGATCCACATTTGCTTCGGAACAGAGCAGGCCCAGGATACCGGTGATGATGTTCAACTCGAGCTCGCCCATGAACATGAAGAGCGTGTTATGTACTGCCATGCTGAAGAGCTCGATATCCTCACGCAATTTGGCATCGAGGTTAATGTGGCCATCGGTAACTGAGCCCCTCCGGACAACGTCAAGTTTGTCAAGATTGACGACGATCAAAGTAAGAATTGTCGTCCGCTGCTCAAAATTCACATGGCGAAACACACGCGGGATGGCCTTCTTGCCCTTCGCAGTCTCGAGCATTGCGATGAAAGGATGGACAAAGGCTCCTGCGGGCACGGGCTCATGGATCTTGAGCTCTCGCCAAAGCTGCTGGTTGAGCTGTTGGGTTGCCTGCTCCCACTCGGCGAACTGCTGAACGAGCTCCGAATCGTTTTCACTCGTTGCCGGAGGCGGCATCTTGCGCCCGTGGTCCTCCAGCTTCATCAAAGTGTTATAGACCTTCTCGATGTCTGCGAGCAGATTCTTCCTGTTAAGAATTGAACCAGCAGGATGATTCTTGTGCGGTGTGCCCTGGCGATGCACATCACCGCCACTCTCCGTACGCTTGATGTTGAGCAAAGGCTTTGGGGTCTTGGCGTTACTGAACGAGATCTTGCCTAGACTTCCCTCGATGACAAGCTGTGAGTTCTTGGGCTTGTTCTTGGCCGCCTCTACAGCCCGCTGGACTTGCTGCTCCATGCGCTGCATATGGTTTTCAGGCCCAGCACGGTGACGACGATGGCCGCCCTGACGATTGCCCGTCTGGTACAAATACGTCTGCGCGAAGTTGCTCAGAGGCTGGCTGGGGTTCTGGCGCTGGCCACCGCGAATCTGATTATGAACTTGGTAGTAGAAGTCTTCGGCGAGGGCCTCATCGGTTCCGTTGTCGGACGGGTTGCCTGTAGCTGCGACAAGTTGTTGCAGCTGTATGCGGGTGATGAAGTTCTTGTCGTGCGGGGTCATGATGCCGTTGTCGCGAGACAAGAGGTAGATCTTGTGGTTGCGCTTGGCTCGACGTGCCTCCTGCTCGAGATAGGCGGCCTTCTCGTCCTCCGAGAGCTGGGCCAGCTGCGAAGGATGGGTAATTATAGGTGGCTGGCGACCAACAGAGCCTTGTGACTGGTGCGTAGGATGAGACGGGTACTGAGGTGCTCCAACTCGAGCAGCGTCGCCAGACAAGCGGTTTGGGTTCTGCAGAATCTGGGTGGGCTGGGGAACCTGTTGACGCGGCTGAACCATGGGGCTCGACGAAGGTGGCGCGGTAGGCTGAGGTTGCTGAGGCTTTGATCGAGGTCGCTGGAGGATCTGCACTGGTTGACCATGAGAGTGAAACTGCGCCGTCTCTGGGAGGCGCTGAGCGTCAGCTGAGACAGGAGGTTGTCCAGCACGGTTAGGTCCACCATAAAAGTCAGCTTGTTCAAACCCTCCGTGAACTTGGGGCACGTGCTGCTGCTGCTGCTGCGGAGCCGCTTGCTGGAAATTGGCCTGAGCTGCTGCGGCATCGACTTGGGCTTGCTTTCTCGCTTGAGCTTCGGCTCTCATCGCGGCCTCAACCTCCTCCAGGCTCATGACCTTGCGGCCAGAGGCTGGCGCGGGTGCTGGGGAGGGCTGAGCTGGGGCCGCAGGGGCCGGCTGCTCCGCGGGAGCGACACCCCACAGGGTCGGGTCGACCTGGAGATCCATGGTTGAGTCCGGCGCATCGTATTGCTCGTATCCCGTGCGTACAGGCCTGTAAGCAGGCTGCGCATAGTTGTAGGACGATGCATACTGGGTGTTTGTGGGAGCGGGCTGGGGTGCTGCGGCAGTCGCATTGTTACGGGAATAGAGCATGTGCTCCTCCTCGATGACGTTGGCTACCTGAGCGGTCCGACCAAAGAAGTCGAAGTCTTTGCCAACCGCCCCGCCGCCTGCACCGGCGTCGCCTCCGAAGGTATCATCGTTGAAGTCATCGCCGGTTTCGACAAGCTGGTCGCCGAGACCATCATAAGTGTCTTCAAAATCGACCGCGTCTCCGCCACCTTCGTGGTGACCAGAGAGTCCGGCGAAAGGATCGTGCGCCTGAGAGAAGCCAGGCGCGGCTTGGTTGTGTCCCTTGGGATCAAAGCCAAAGAATGACATGTTGCAGGTGTTGAGTCTCGAGGCTCAGAGGGGTCGAGGAGCGGATACGGGACTAAAGTCTTGCCAGTCAGAGAGGGAATGCTGAGATGCGAATACAAGCCGGGGGTTGCATATCGCAAGCTGTTGGACTGAATAAGATTGTACAAAAAGAGCAATGAGGGTGGTTGCTGAAGTGAAGAGCGTAGAGCCTGGTTTTGGGCAGTGGGGTAAGACCAGCTTTCTGATAGTGCGAAAAGACCAGACAGAAGGAGCTGCAGTGTCAGGAATGGAGGGAGGCCGAAGCTCCAGGTGGGCTGAAAACCAGCAGTCCTAAGCTTGCCATAGACAGGTAGCTTTCAGACATGCTGGTAAAGCCCAAGTGGGTCTATGGTGGGAGGTGGGTAAGGGAGGGGTGAACAATTCAGGGCCAAAATGATGCGGCTGACGAAGGCGGGAGCGAGGACTTGCGCAAACACCTCGGGCACAGGACGGAGCTGGGGAAGTACTCACACCTAGAGGAAGTAAGGGTATGGCGTGTCTCCAATGGTCGGCAGTATCATGATCATCTCGAGACGGTGTTGGGCAAGATTGCAACAAGACAGGATCTTGGCCTGGCCGGTCCAGACGAGATCAAGAGGCAGGACGGAGCGGCCCTGGTTCCCAAGAATAAGTATGTGCGAACAGTCAGGAAGCAGGAGGTGGGCAAGTGAGGACAGGCAGCCCTGGGATCAAAACAAGCGACGAGGTCGACGTGGTAAGGATGGTTGGGCAAGTGGTGGGAGGATGACGCCTGTCACGATGCACAACAGAGGTGATGCGACAATTGGCGAGGAGAGCTCCAGGACTAGTGCAGCTGCACGGGCCACGTCGAGTCGGCGCTGTGGCTTCCGGCACCCGAGGTCCATACCTACTTGCATACTCCGTCCGTACGTACAGCACTTCTCAGCCATCACCCAGTGGTCGTCTAACTCGGTAATAGTGGCCTCAGAGGGGAGCTGTCCAGCCGCCAGCCAGCCGGGTATGTAGGTCGCATTCGTTCCCTACTCTTTATGACGACAGACAACTCATCTTGGGTTGTTTCCTACCACACATTGTGTGGTTTTCCTATTACATATTGTGTAGGATCTGGGTGGGCACAGTTCAATCTAACCAATGTTTGGATGGCCTTCCCAGATGCTGCACGGAAAGTCGGAGCTCATTTGTCGTTGTAGAACAGCCCAACAAAGAAGTCACAGGGTACAATGGGACACATGCGGACGGGCAATTGTTCTAGGTTATGGCGATGCAACACTGGGGGACTCTGTGGCAGGTATCCAGGTAAAGAATAACAACAGCGTGGCACTGTACCTGAGAAGCCATGACAGCTGCCGTAAGGGGAATAGGCCCGCCGTGATACGAAAAGCAAGCTTTGTCTCATTGACGGGTTGTTTGAAAATGGTTGGATCCGGCAGTAATACGAGTTTTCTCAAGACTAGCCAGGCACATATCAGCGACAACCGGGCCATCTGAGAACTACCGCTGGCTACTGCTGTCCGGCGCAGGATCAGGCGTGGGTAGCCCCCAACGGCCTGGATGGCTGACAGCATGCATGCAATTGGCGACGTCCAAGACCGTGACATTGAGGCTGAGGGGCGGAACAGGTGTCGGAGTAGATCCAATGGATCGGTCCAAAGCGAAACACCACGGTGGACTTGTGGGCGGGAAGCAAATTAATAACGGATTGTTGCACACCAAAATGCGAGCTGGCAGATTGACAAATGAGTATCAGCAGAGCGATGCCAGCAGATCGTGACAATGGGCCTCAGACTGGGCAAACCTTGGAGCATCTCAGGGTCCTCCCAGCTGCCCAGCCTGTGTTCTGGCCGGTCGTTCCGGGTCCTCTCTACCAGAGACGCTTGCCTGGTCAATTTGCCACCGCAACGACAGATTCCACCGCGAGCGCTGGAGCACCTGAGTACCTAGTTGAGGAAGGCCATGCGGTTTTCTGGCGATGCAGGCCTCTGGAGGCACTTGCAACAGCTAGACCAGATACTAATAAGTTTGCAACAAACGAATCAGGAGGGCAGAGGAATAGGGGGGCATTGATGAATCCGTCCAGGCCTGGGTGGCTTGGTCTTGGGTGCTCGAGGTACTCCGTACAGTCACTGAATCGATACCCCTCTAACTGATAAACGGCAGATCGACGCAGCCTTTATGTTAGGGGGTCCCGATTGTCCGTAGCTGCTAAATTAGCGTTCGGTGCAGGGGTAGGACAAACTGACGCGGCAACTAGACTCAGACAGGAGGTGGGTGCACCTGAGAGCACGACCACTTGGCTGGCCTCCGTCCATTCTTACTTCTCTACAACGCTCTTGTTTCGCTTCTCGCATCCGATCGATTGTTCTACGGGAATCCACGTTCTGTTGGCGAGTGGCACTTTGCATCAGCGCATCTCTTCCTCCTCCCCGTCTCACCTGAGAGTGCCGAGTTGGCGCGTGGCGTAAGGCGGAGAATGCTACGCTTGACCCTGAATTGCGATCTCTAGGTGCCGATCGAGCCACGACACTCGACCAGCAAAAGCGGCCGGCCCTTTTGAAAGGCTTACGGCGCAGCCACTCCGAACCTTCATTTTCATTGACTCAAGCGACAACCGACTCTCCTTTGCCATCGAACAATCTCTCGCAGTCTTCAACATGGCTGGCGGCGTACGGATATTGCGATACGCACTACCTACCCTCTTCGTACGTTCCCGTAGTGTCCACTCCCCATTCATCTATACCCTCGACTGTCCACGTGCGCCATTGTACAATGTGCCCAGCAAACCCAGCCTATATTAACAACCCGCTAGATAATCATACTCCTCTATATCGCTCAGACTTCATATCGAGGCTCCATTACGACCCCCAACTTCTCCCATGGCGGCAACACTGGTGCCAGCAAACCGGAAGACGGGAAAGCACCGGCCGGCGGAAAGCACGAAGACCTGGGAACAAGCCCACTGGTCACTCAGCCTGGGTCGCCGCAATGGGAGGATCTGACCAGCACCGCGCCCGGCCCGCGCATGAATGCGACGTTTGTCACCTTGGCTCGTAACTCAGACGTTTGGGACATTGCACGCTCGATTCGACAGATCGAGGACCGATTCAACCGCCGCTACAACTACGACTGGGTGTTCCTCAACGACAAGCCATTCGATTCGACTTTCAAGAAGGTGACCACGTCTCTGGTCTCAGGAACCACGCATTATGGCGAGATCGCCGAGGAGCACTGGTCTTTTCCTCCCCACATCGATCAGGAGAGGGCCAAGCAGGTCCGCGAGGACATGAAGGAGCGCAAGATCATCTACGGAGACTCCATCAGCTATCGGCACATGTGCCGATTCGAGTCTGGCTTCTTTTTCCGCCAGCCGCTCATGATGAACTACGATTACTACTGGCGCGTTGAGCCCAGTGTCGAGATCTTCTGCGACATTCATTACGACCCCTTCCGGTTTATGAAGGAGAATGGCAAAAAGTACAGCTTCGTGCTCAGTCTCTACGAATACGTCGAGACCATCCCTACTCTTTGGGACAGTGTCAAGAAGTTCATAAAGAACCACCCAGAGCACATTGCAAAGGACAACTCCATGGGCTTCCTCAGCGATGACAATGGCGAGAACTACAATCACTGCCATTTTGTACGTTCTCTTGAAATCCGTAACTCAAGCGCTTCACTAACATTGACCAGTGGTCCAACTTTGAAGTCGGCGACTTGAACTGGCTGCGTTCAAAGGCTTACGTTGACTTCTTTGAGTCTTTGGACCAGGACGGTGGATTCTTCTACGAGCGATGGGGCGATGCGCCTGTTCACTCCATCGCCGCCGGACTCATGCTACCGAAAGATCAGATCCATTTCTTCGACGACATCGCGTACTACCACGTCCCCTTCACGCACTGCCCGACAGGCGAGAAGCACCGACAAGATCTGAAGTGCCACTGCAACCCCAAAGACAACTTTGACTGGAAGGGCTACTCCTGTACGTTTGTCTTCGGTCCGCGTATTCATGATTATGCTAATCCAATCCTGCAGGCACATCCAGATACTATGATATCAACGGTTTAGACAAACCAGACGGGTGGGAAAGCCAAACAGATTAAGGAACACATCAGGCAACTCGCCATTTCATGTACTTCTACATTTTCTTGTAGTTTAAAACATTTTTCTTCCAAAAGGTATGGTGCGATCATACCACTGGAGGGATCAAAGGATTTCGAAGGCGTCTGGGTCGGGGATTGGCAGGCCGGATTTGGGCAATGCGGTTGTTTTATGGTGAACGGGATTGCATCCATAGTTACGACGTCCATAATCACGAGCATCAAAGCCTTCATGTGGCACACGTGGACTTGAGCGCAAAATCAAGCGCCACAGGAAACACCAAGCATCCGGAAAGACAACTGGCGGACGCGCTGGGTGTCCCAAATAGCGGTTCTCAAGAGAGACCTTTAGACCAGCGACCACAAATTGACAGATTGAAGAACTTCCATTCTTACATCGTACGTATAAGCCTACCACTGCCAGTGCATTTTCCGTAGCCTTCATGGTCCCAAGAAATCAATTGTGGTCACTGACTCTCGGTTGCGTCTCATTCATACTGTTCTGGTTCCGTGATCCACAGCCTACGAACCTCAGGGTTTTCATAGCCTAATCAACACCGTGGCCATCTTCTCAGAAAAGTTTCGAGATTTTAGGACCTATGTTCATACTGTTCTATAACTCGAATATACCCGTCCCCATTCGCCAGTGATAGCCAGCTCTTCCCTCCAACGCCCCTCTACCCAGCCTTAACTAAGACTCGCCTTCTTGGGCTTCTTGGTGCCGTACTTGCTCCGAGCGTTCGTCCTGTTCGTAACGCCGCCCAGGTCCAGCGCGCCCCTGACCAGCTTATATCGCACACCGGGGCAATCCTGCGCCCTGCCACCCCTGACCAGGACCACACTGTGCTGCTGGATGTTGTGGCCCTCTCCCGGAATGTAGGCCGTCACGGTCTTGCCAGACGTCAGACGCACACGCGCCGTCTTTCGCTCGCCCGAGTTGGGCTTCTTGGGCCGCGTGATGCCGACCTTGATGCACACGCCCTTGCGCTGGGGGTCGTGGCCGCCGGCCAGGGCGGGAGAGACGGCGTGGCGGGCTCGGCGGGGTTTGCGGCAGCCCTGGAGGAGTAACAGTCAGTATTTAGAGTGCTAGGCGGCGGAGCCACGGCTACTGGGAGATGCGTACCCTGAGAACCTGGTTCAGTGTCGCGTTCTGTGCCGGCGTTGAGGAGAAGGAGCGCAAGGGGGCTGAAGGTTTGAGGAAGGCAGATCTTGCCACAGGGCTAGCTGTAGGGAAAACTGCCTTCCGTATTGATGGCATCAAGAGATGCCTCAGCATTGGCATCGCCATGATTGTCGTTGGTGAAGCTGCGCAGATTGGAATGCGCCGGTATCACAGCTCGCGGCCCACTTGCGACTGCTCAGCATTCGAGTTCCCAATGAGCCCAAAATCTAAGACAGCCAATGTGGCCCAAGCGTTCTGAACAAGCTTAGTCACTTTCTTCACATGCCTTCGAGAAGACACCCTTGGCCTCTTCCCCGGACCCCAATTTTCTCCATGACGCACCAGGCCACAGCACCCCTGTCGGCCAGGTGTGTCGGGGCAGCAGGGGTGCTCTAGGCGGGCATTGGAATGCGGGATGCGACCTGATGGTTATCCTCGGCTTGAGCCCGTTCACTCCATCGCCTCGGACAAGTCGCCTACTTGGCTCTCTTTTTTCTCAAACCCGCCCCTGACCGTTGAGACATTCTATACAACTCTATTTCTCGTGATCTTCGTGACGATCGAATCCTGGCTTTCGCCCCCTCTGACTGCTCTTCATCCATCATATTGCTCCTGTACACCATGTCTTCTCTAGCGAGAGCACTGCGCCCGGCTGTCCGGGTAAGCCAGAGGGGACTGGGCGGTCTGCGCACAACTCCTAGAGTAGCACTTTCTGTCCAAAGGCTTGCCAGTGTACAGAAGTAAGTATCCTCCTTGTAGCTCGTCTCGACTGCAAATATACTCACGAGCATGGCTTGGTAGTGCGCGCCCTTTGTCCAGCAGTCCACGTCTGCGGACCGACATCTCGGAGATCCCACCCACGCCGATAACACATCTGTCCGAGGTCGAAGCCGCAATGCAAGAGACCGTGTCCAAGTTCGCCAACGATGTGATCCTGCCAAAGGTCCGGGAAATGGACGAGGCCGAGAAGATGGACCCCGCCATAGTAGAGCAGCTCTTCGAGCAGGGCGTGATGGGCATCGAGATCCCGGAAGAGTACGGCGGCGCGGGGATGAACTTCACGGCCGGGATTCTCGCCATTGAGGAGCTCGCGCGTGTGGATCCTTCCGTCAGTGTGCTCGTCGACGTCCATAACACGCTGGTCAACACCGCCATCCTCAAGTGGGGTAGTAAGGACCTGCAGAAGCGTTTCCTGCCCAAGCTTGCCACCAACACGGTCGGGTCCTTTTGCCTGTCGGAGCCTGTGTCTGGGTCCGATGCTTTTGCATTGGCGACAAAGGCCACTGAGACACCAAACGGATACAAGATCTCGGGCTCAAAGATGTGGATCACCAACTCCATGGAGGCGAACTTCTTTATTGTATTCGCAAACCTGGATCCCAGCAAGGGGTACAAGGGCATTACTGCTTTCATTGTCGAGAGGGAAATGAAGGGTTTCTCCATCGCCAAGAAGGAGAAGAAGCTCGGCATCAAGGCCAGCAGCACCTGCGTCGTCAACTTTGATGAGGTCGAGGTCCCCAAGGAGAACCTTCTGGGAGAGGTTGGCCAAGGCTACAAGTATGCCATTGGCCTCCTGAACGAGGGCCGGATAGGTATCGCGGCGCAGATGACCGGCCTCGCGCTGGGCGCGTGGGAAAATGCCGCCAAGTATGTCTGGAATGACCGGAAACAGTTTGGCCAGCTGGTCGGCGAGTTCCAAGGTATGCAGCACCAGATCGCGCAGTCGTACACCGAGATTGCAGCTGCGCGGGCGTTGGTGTACAACGCCGCCCGGAAGAAGGAGGCTGGCGAGAACTTCGTCCAAGATGCAGCCATGGCGAAGCTGTACGCATCACAGGTGGCCGGCAGAGTCAGCGGCCTCGCGATCGAGTGGATGGGAGGCATGGGCTTTGTAAGAGAGGGTCTGGCAGAGAAGTACTGGAGAGACAGCAAGATTGGTGCCATCTACGAGGGAACAAGCAACATCCAGTAAGTCTCCATTCGGTGGTACCAGAACACGAGCCAATAGATGCTAACACTAGTCCAGGCTAAACACCATTGCGAAGCTGCTGCAAAAGGACTACACCTCGTGAGGTGATATCCCGTTCAACAGCTTGAAGAACAAGGGCGCATTTTGGCGGGAGTTATGTAGAATTTAGATGACAGCAACTGGCAGCCAGCAATGTACCACTTTGGGATTTTCATCCGCCCGCATCACCTGCCAGCACCCAATGGCTGCCATACGCCGGCCTTGTAATCATTCTCGAGCTGCTTCGCAACTTGTGGCGGGACTTCAGCAAAGTGATCTGTCCTCTCGGCCCACTCTAGCTCCTCCTTCGTACTCTCGCGCCCTCTGACCGCATTGTTATATGGATACTTTCCAAATCGGTCAATTATGGGTTTGTGGATGTCCATAAGCATCATCCACCACCAAGACCATGTCTCCAGTGTCACATTTTCGCCTTGTGGCGGACCGGCACGCACGACAGCTGGAAAGCCATAGAGATCTGAGAGGACCTCGTCCTTTTTCGCCCTCCACGGGTCTGTCGACCCGGTCTTGGCTTCCACGGCCCTGCGGGTCGGGTCTGTAAATCCTAGGGCAATCTCTTGATTCTCCAGGGACTCAGAGTGGACGAACGGGGCGCCCATCCAGAACCGAACTAATGTGTGTTAATCACCTGCTACGGATCCTAAAGTGTTGCAATCTGGGACATTGCAAAGCATGAAAGACGGGGATCCGCATAAGGAGAAGAATGGTCCTTACCACATGTCCAGTAGTCAAATGACACGCCCAGCTCGGTGCACCAGCGGTCAATCGAGTCCGGCCTCTGGTCGTCCGGCAAGGCCAGCCACGACCTCGCGAACCGCTGGCTCGCCACGTCGAAGTAGCACGACCTCCACCTCCCGTCGACGCCATTGCAAAAGGCGCGCGGCGCCTGGTCCAGGAGGAGCTGCAGCCCGAGGCACTGCCGGGGGAAGTCCGCGCTCGTCGGGGCCGGCAGGAAGTTGGTCATCAAGATCTCCGGGCTGAGGGCGTCAAGGCCGGCTTTGCTGAGGGCGACGAGGGCTGGCCATGCCGTGGGCTCGACCTTGGGGCCGAAATTCCTCTCAAGGAACGTCTCCCGCCCGACTTGCCCGAAGTCGATGGGACCGGTCTCCGGGAAGGGGATGCGCGCCTCGACAATAAGGGTGAGCAAGGACGGGGTGATGAGATTCTTGAGGTCATCCATTTTTTAGTTGTCTACTTTTTGAAAATGAGGGCCCCCTCACGATGTATGGAGCCCAATCTCATTACAGTTGCAATCGGCTTTACTTAGCTCCAATGACCTGGGGCACTTGTGTCAGCCGTCCAGGAGTAAGACGGATAGATTTGATCCTCGGAAGTCTCCACTATGCTGCCATGCTACAATTCCCTGACAATCAAGTTGAAGTCCTAAATCTCGAAAGAGAATTCTCAGTATACAAATGTCTATGAGACTACGTGAGAAGGACCTAATGTACATTCTTTGGTGCAACGGATGAATATGCTCGGCCTCTGAAAAGTCCGCCGTACAGGCACCCTTAATTCCTCCGAGCGACACGGCAATGACTTCATCAAGACGGGTAGCGTGGTCGGGGCATGGCCTAAGAGCTACTTCAATGTTGCAGGCTGACTGTAGGGACTTAAATAGCAGCCCATTTTCATTCCTGGTGAGCTTCAAATGTTATTGCATTCCATTTCAATTATTATTCCATTTCAATTATTAAATTTCACGCTTCAACTGGAAAGCTGCTCTTCGAGAATCTTTAGCAGCATGCCTGTTTGATGAACTCGCCTCTAAATCTTCAATACGTGAAGACAACTATAACTACCCAAAATGCCGGCTTTTAACCGTGTTTTACAAGTCGCAAGCATCTCAGTCTCTCTTCTCACAGCCGGCGGTATTGCAACTCTCTCTTTATTCGATGTCCCCATCCTCAGAGCTCAGCCGGCGTCCCGCTCACTGCCCTCGGTCCGGTGGCTTTTCAGCCGCGGATCGCACATTTTCCCGACAGCGGCTATCATCTCCGCCGCCGGCTTCAGTACCCTCGCATACCGATCACTGCCAGCATCTCTGGCGGCACGCACTGTCCTGCAGCTGCTGCGAGACACGAAAGTGAGAGGATATCTTGCGGCGGCGGCTCTCAACTTCGCCATTGCACCTTGGACCAGCTTGGTCATGATTCCGAACAATTTTGAGCTCATCAGGATGAACAACGAGTTGGGCGGCCACCGGAGCATTGCTAGCTCCCAGGCAGTTCAGAAAGGGGAAGACGGCCTGAGACAGCGGAGTGCTCGAGATTCTGTCGACGGCAAGGGGGAGGGGGTTGATCAGTTCAAGGACACTAGCGATCCACAGGAACAGACGTCGCGAGGTTCTTCTGATTCGGAGAATGAGAGAGTCAAGGCGATGCTGACTAAATTTGGTTCTCAAAACTTTGTGAGGGCTGTATTGACGCTCGCTGGGGGTGTTGTCGGGCTCTTGACGGCGCTGAGTTGAGATCATTAACCCAGACACTTGAGTACATTAATTACACGACTGCAGTTCACTAGTAGCTTTCATCAACTCCACAGAAAATGTGTGTTCTCTATTTGAGATGAAGAGCATCCTGGACAGACTCTGAGTTGAGGAAGAGCCATTTCAGAAGAAGGCAAGGCTGTATACTGCGATCGAAGTTGAGGCTCGTACACTTTTCAAAATCTTGACTATAACAGACCTCATCAGGGCTTCCCTCAGGATTGTTCAGCGAGGCACAATCCATTGGGTGCACTTGCTCGGTTCCAGGTGACTGACTTAAACATAAAAGAAGATTGTTGAGTCCACGCCTGAGAGTCCCGGTCTCATAAACTATACCGAGCACGAAAAGACGGTGTGTACCTACCAGGGGGAGGGGGGGTATTTGCTTAGGTCACGCAATCCACACACCTAGGGCAATGATATTGACATATAATCAAAATTTAGTAATTATAGTAAAATACTAATAAAAGGCTATCAAAATACTATTAAAAAGAAATAATGTCAGAGGGTTAATATCATATCAAGCTCATATCAGCCCATATCAAAAACCTTAAATCCGCGGTTTTGGATTTTATATATCCTCTAAAAATAAGATTTTCGTATTCGTATTCGTATTCGTATTTTCCGTAGCTTCTAATAGGTCATTTATAGTCAAGCCTGATAAGTAGTTAGGTTGGGGACGAAGTTAAGAAAAAAAAAAAAAAAGTAGCGAGAGCGGGAGTTAAACTCCCGCCCTCCCATTTTTTACCCCCATATCAATTACTGACAGCATGTCACAGCATATCACAGCATATCAGAAGCGATTTAATATCAGTACCTGTACGGGTCATACGATACACACAAAAAAACATTATATCAAATTACTAACGACATTTCGATACCATTTTAAGCTCATTTTGCATGCCTTGCACAATGAACTCAAACACCCCCCCTCCCCCCGGTAGGTAGTGTCTCTTTCATAAGTACTTGGAGCTCAGGCTGCCGCGTTGAATGTGGGGTCTGATGTTCAGTCCATCTATAAGAACGCGAAGGCCAGCAGTGGACTCCCGTCAACAGGTCTAATGCCCAAACAGAATGAAATCCGAACACCCGACATAGGTCTGATTGTCGATCGTGGACCAGAACCATTGCAGAGCACAGTCTCCAGCCACGCGGCAATCCGTGTCTGCTAAGTTGGTAGGCATCGTGACGGCGAAGTCTGTATTGTTCGGTGGTAGCGCAGGTAAGTCCCTGTTCCCATAATCGTCAAACAAAATTAGTGGCGGCCCAATCAAGGTGTTTGTCGCCGTCTTTATAATTGACACATTCGCGGGACCACCGTGCAGGATGTTTAATTCGATCTTCATCGGGACAATCTGGCCAGGCCGGAACACGGAGAGCTTGTCTAAGTTGTCGTCGAACTGGTGCCCGCGGCAAAGTGTGAGAGGGCCTAAGAAGATGTATTAGCACGAATGACTCCTATGCACGATGTATTGGTACTGACATCCAGCCGTGATATTCGGGGCAACGGTCTCGAGCGAGGCGGTTACATCTCCTCTGGCGATATCAAAGGCAGCCTGCCCACAAAGCCGAGTCCTAATGGTGATGTTAGTCCTGCTACGGATCCTAAAGTTTTGCATTCTAGAACATTCCAAAACATGAACGTCGAGGATCCGTTGCAAGAGAAAAGAGACACTGACATCGATGGCCCGAGAACCCTAGAGGGCGGATTCCTGATTACACCATGTCCGACGGCCGTCACGGCGAAGAAAGCGGTAATTAGAGCAAAGAATTCCATTTCGTAATGTTTTGATACTTGATGGCAAAGAGTGACCACACACAAAGAGTGAATACAATTAAATAAACGAAGAAGCGAGCGTCCAGCGCCGGACTGTAAAGAACAAGCCTTGCTGAGTGGGTTCCTAATGAGTGAGCCTTGCCGTAAGGTATGGACGCAGAAGAGAGCAGGGACGTGACATCCGGAGAGAGGGATTCCAGTCGGATCTTATGGGCAACACTGGCATGGCATTGTCGGAATGGGCCGTCGGAATGTCCTATTATCCCATCGCGAAATCCTTGTAGGCTTTTTGATGAGACGAACACCCTCGCATCAGAGTCATTCTCAACCATGGGTCGATCCACCTGGGTTGGAATTTGTGCTTGTAGCTGAGTAGTTGCGCCGGTAGACTGGAAGCCGGGCCCCTATTCAGAGAGATAATTTGCATATGCCAAGTGACAAGGAGTGCTGTCTGAAACCTAGGACGACCTCACACAGCATTATCGTATTCACTGTTAAGCTTTCTCCTGACAACGCGAGGTGCTTCAGATGAAAGTCTAATTTGAGGGCCGCCCGAGTCCGAGGCTCCGATCCAAGAACGGGCCAAACGGCATAGTTCTCCCCCGAAGCACCGATAAATTTGAACAAAGCTACTATTCACGCCACAGAAAGAAAGTTTCATAGCCGACAATCTTGTAACAATACCTTGGCGAAATGTTGAAGCTGTTGAGAATTGCCATTACCTTCAAATTAACAATACCAAATTGCACAAACCCGCATGCGAATACAATGGTATTGATTATAACTTTGCAAGTGGAGCAAATGGTGCAATCTAGTAAAAGCATCCGGAACTCTGGATAAGGGGTTGGTAAGACAGTCAATCCTCACCACAACAGTCCAACTGGATACAACTCATACAAGTCCAACTTTTGCATAGACAGTTTAATCAACACTCTCGTATCAAATCAAGTGAAAATTTTGTCAGTGTACTTTCCCCCATTTCATAGGAACAAGGGAGAGGTGATTCTATAAATCACGATCAATTTCGGCTCATCACATATTCCGGCCGGCTCGAAGTGCTGCCAGTCAACAACTGCAATGCAAGCTATACAAGTGATACACTGGTAATCATGAGGAGACGAGCGAAACTTTCTATGAGATTTGGAATTTCGGAGACATTTGGAGTCCTTATCCAACCTTTGGAAGGTCATAAATTCCTCGATTAGTCCCACACAAGCCCACAATCATGATGTATGCTTGTGCACAGGAAAAAATCAAAAAATCAACTCAGATTGTTACTTTATCGGTACGAAAATATTGTGTTGGGACGAGGGAGGGCAGGCATCCCGCCCAGTGCCGGATTTCTGTTTAACCCGCTGAGGCGATGTCCAAGTATGGCCAACAGTGGGCTCAAGTTTCCCTACCTGTCCTGACATCGAGTATAATTGCAACGGGAACACTGACTTTGCTGCAACTCGGTCCAAACGAAAGTCCGTTACCTTATTTTTGAATTTGAATGCGATCTTCTGTGAAATAACAACCGCTCCCATGTTTTCAAGCTGTAGTGAGGCAAACTAGTACCGAGCGACGCACCGTCCACATATTAAGCCGGGAACTCGTCGACTTTTCACGCGATTCATGCGGAGGTATTCGGATTGAACTATCGGAAACAACCTTATCTCCGTGCTACAGCATTTAAAGATAGGAGAAAAGCCGGTTCTCAACAACGGTGCGGATTCCACTTCACACTCTAACATGTTCTGTCCCTTGGAAAACGACAGCAACTTAGACTCTCATCCAAGTGTGAGTTTTGTGGTGGAGAGTATCGAACCGCGGCCGGAGGCTGCTTTCAGGGTCTTTCATATCTTGTATCAAGCCCCTGTGGGAAACAAGCTCCTTCCTTCTCCTGGTGGCTCGCCTGCCAATGTCACCTCACGGTCGATACAGCGTGGAGATGCTAGCAAAATTTTGTTCTGTTATTGACAGACCGGGTCGAGAAAGAACTATGTACCGGCAATTAAGAAAGAAACCATGACATGGAAACCCAATAATCGTATTTCGGTCTATTCCACACCAGGTAGCCCAAATCCTTCTACCCGACGTTACTGTTCTGCGGTGGATCTCGGATACCCACTTTACAATGAGCGGCGAAGATCTCAAGTGGTCAGTTCGGACTTAAACATCTTATTCCCAATCCCTACTTGAATTTGACTAACGGCAATGCTATAAATTGTCGTCCTGCTTCCCAGCATCACAAATTTCACAGCTAACATCATACGCTCGTTTACTCTCGTTGCAATCTGCGAAAATACTACGACCATGCCCAACTATCGTTCACTAGGGCTAGCCGTCCTCTCCCTGCCCTCAGCCCTATCATTTACCACCAGCTGTGGCTCGGAGAATGCCACCAGTGTCACGACCCTGCAAGTGGTGCCTGGCACCCAGACTCTAGAGAATCTCGCCATTCGGAGCAATGGCGACATCCTTGCCGCGTCGGTCACTTCGCCTAAGCTGTTTGGGCTGTCGTCTCAAGCCGACCACCCACCAATACCGGTTGCTGAGATCGCTGGCGTGACCAGTCTTCTCGGAATCGCCGAGCTCGAGAGTGACGTCTTTTACGTAGTGGGTTCCAACCTCACGTCGACAGAGGACTCCAACGGGGTGTGGATGGTTGATATGCGCAACTTCCAAGCTGCCCAGAATGGCACCGTCATCCAGCCGGCTTCAACATCTTTGGTCACGCGAATTCCATCAGCTCTGCAACTCAACGGCATGACTCGTCTCGCACCAAACGATACTAAGAATCTTCTTATCTCTGATTCTGCTCTGGGAAACGTCCTCCGATTGAACGTCGATACGAAGGCGGTGGATACCGTCCTCCAAGAGCCTGAGATGGCCCCGTTGACCAGCGGGTTGGATATCGGCGTTAACGGCATCCGGATTCGTGAGAATCAACTTTATTTCGTGAGCTTGGACCAGGGCATTTTCGCCAAAGTACCCGTCTCTCTTGCCAGCGGAACAAGAGCTGGTCCAGTGGAAACCCTTGCCTCCAACATCACTTTTGGGGACGACTTCGCTGTGTCACAGGATGGGGAATGTGCCTACGTTGCCACGAACGGTCCTCAAGAGGTCATTGGGGTTGATCTGCTCCAGGGGGGAAAGACGGTTGTTGCCTCCTCGCCTCTGCTTGGATCCGCATCCTCGGTAGCCGCACAAGAAATTGACGGGCGCAGAGTCTTGTACGTGACTGGTGCCATTGTATCTGGAAACAGTACTGTCGGCCATGTCTCCAAGATAGCATTTGAGCGCAAGGTCTAGGTGGAACGATCCTCTAATGTTACACAATAATAGTAAGAGTGGCAAGGATAGTATATAAATTAACAGTCTCTTACCTTCATAAGCGCCTCGTCGAGACACAACCCTCAAATTCACACTTTGCCTCACAGTCACTGCGGTGAAAGCAGGGACTAGACTATGAAAGTTGACTCAGAAGATGAAAACATGAACTCGACGTGCTAATATTGAGGGAACAATCTAGATTCTCATTGCATTAAAACTGAAACCGCTTGGACACGCCCTGGGTAACCGTCGCTCACCCTCTCGATCCTCACTCACATTCACAGCGACCAGTGCCTGATCCCTGAACCCACAGAGTGCTTCTCCAGCAGCGCAATTGCATTTCCCCTCAGCTTCTCCGGCCTCAAGACTTCAGCCTTGGGGCGACCAGACGCCAGGAACTCATGATAACCCTGCAAGACAGCCATGATGTTCTTGGACGGCGCATAGGGAAAGTCACTGCCAAACAGAACGTGCGACACGTCACCACCCACAGAACTGATGAAATCTAGGAGCCCACCCAGCTGCGCCGCACTCGTGCTCAGCGCTGTGTCGTAGTAGAGCCTCGCAAAGTCCGCGATGGCTTCCTTCTCTGTGACTGGAGCCTGAGCTGCAATAGGCGGGACAGTTAGAGCGCCGATGGCCCGCGACCCGATGAAGGGAAGTGTGCCACCCGCATGAGAGAGGATGATATCGACGTCGGGGCAGGACCGCACCGTGCCCGTGAAGACCAGGTCGACAGCAGCCCTGGTCGTGGCAAGCGGGTAGTCGACGACGGGCTGGGGGAGGAAGCCGCCGATGAACTTGGGCCGGTAGTCCGAGGTTGTCGGGTGCAGGAAGACAAGGGCGCCGTAGCCCTGCAGCTTGTCCCAGATGGGCCTGAAGCTCTCGTGGCCGGGTAGTTTATCTCCGTAGGTTGTGTACGCACCTACGCCGCTGCAGAGCTTCTGCTCCGCGAAGAGGAAGTCGATCTCGGCGCAGGTTCCCTCGACGTCCTGCCAATCGGGGAGTACACCGAAAAACCCGAACTTGCGAGACAGGGGGCCCTCTGCGGTTGTGGCAAGGGCGCCGAGGTATGTGTTGAGCTCGCGGGCGAGCTTCCGGCCTTCCTCGCCTGCTCCGGTGATGGGCACACCGGGCGAGGAGACGGACAGGATACCTGCTCGTGTATAAGTGTCTGTGAGCGTTTGTAATATAACTCATCAGTCCTGTTTAATCACCAAGAGATGCGCCAACCGCCTCCATCGACGTGATGGCTGCTTCTGGGGACCACTCTGGCTCGGGAAAGCCGGATGGATCATCACCATGCGCCTTTACTGCGGCCTTGTAGGCTGGTGGGAGTGCGTGGAAGTGCACATCGATGTGGCCAGCCATTTCACTCAAGTGTCAATGTTAAGTTTTGGGGTGGTCAGTTGGCCAGGGATTTTGGACGCGCCCGGAGACAGCCGAGATAGCGGTACAAGCCGTGATAAAAAAACTAAAGTGAAATGCTTTTTTCTCTCGGGCGGGGGCTTTGGACTTTACACATGAGTATTGATCAATACTGGTCGCTTGGCTTTATTCACATGTCATTGAAGCGAGAGGGCGGAGAAGCACAGGCTCGTCCGCGGTGAGATGCAGGAGGCATATCGGTCTGACGGCGGGGAGGGAACACAAGAAGGCCGGCATATCCGGCTTCGACTTGACCTCTTACCAGTCAGGCCACCACGGGTAGACTCACATCATCATGGCCCTCATGGAAGGGTAGCAAAAGCTGCAACCAACCTGTCAAGTCAGCCGAGTCCATGACCACATTGCTTACCATCCCTGCCTAGCCAGGCCCTATGCTAAGCAAACGGGCTCGTATACAACGCTTTGGCGTGAGATTGCCGCGCACCATCACCCAGAGCCGGTCCAACTCCCGGTAGTCTGGATAGGCTGTCGGGCGGTTGATATCTCGGACACGCCATGACGAACACTCGAAGATGGGGCAAGGGCCAGCAGTCAAGGGTTAGGGGCAGCAAAGTCCTGGATGGGGTCTGTCTTGTTACACGGGTAGGGCGGGCAAAGTCCTAGACTAGAACTAACCAGGCGGCTGAGGAGGGAGGACTGGTCCAGACAATGCTCGCCCGCATGACTGTGTCCAAGGTTGTCCAGGTGGTGGCGCCCCTGGCCCCCGGGAAAGCAAGTGACGGGAAGGAAGCTCCCGTACTGCGCATTCATGCGGCCCTGCATGGCGAAACCCAAATGGTTGTAAGAATGAGTGGTTGAGGTCGTACACACCGAGGCCATGCTTGCTCTCGCTCTCATCTCTTGGCCGCCGGGGGAGGGACACAGGTGCGTTGGCAGTGTTTGGATGACGACGACGAGGGCGAGGCAAGGCGATGCGATGCGATGCGAGAGCTACTCGGCCCCGTGGTAAGTTAAGGCACTGATGGCCTTGCCTGTTGAGTAACACACGTCTCCTGCCCGACCATTGGGTATCAGTTGTCGGCTGTGTGGGCTGGGCTGGGCCGTCTTGTTCTGCATTGGGTCGACCTTCTTTGAATGTTGAGCCTGGGGAGTTTTGCCACACTCTCGACGTGTCGCGCAGGTGAGCCCACCTCAGCTTCCAATTCTGCTTCCTCGGGCCAGGGCGATGGCCAGCTAGGAAATTCGCCGCCATGGCTGCCTCCAGGAACGCGTCAATTGGGTGTGGTTGGGCAAATTGTGGTTATGACATTCATATATTGTTGCTGTGTGCAAGGGAGCAATCAACCGAGCCTAGGGATCCTGCCCCCTCGCCCCTCCCTCCCCCCACCCAGCCCCCCAAGCAAGCCGATGCTGTGTCCTATGGGTGGTGGTTGTACCTGTGCTCACACCCATGGTCACTTGTCACTTGTGGCCTGTCTCTCTCTTGTCTCTTTCCCACCCCCTCAGGCCCCTCCCACCACAACCCCCCCTGCTTGCCGTAGCCCCTCCCCGAGAGGAGCTTTCTTTGCAGTAGCTTGCAGAATCAATCGACCGTCCGTCCGTCAAGTCTGTCTCTGTCAACTGCCCCGTCCGTCGTCGCCTTGCTCCGCTGCACGCTGCACGCTGCACGCACCGCTGCGTAGTACTGTGTACCTAGTGCTTCTTGTCTCTGTTTCTCCAACCCTTCCCCATCCAGAATTACCTGCTTGCATGCTTGTTTCATTGCGTGAATGAGCCAAACGAACCGTTGATTGAGCTTGCTGAGGCAGGCTGATGCGAAACAAAAACCCCGCCATTGAACCTCCAACAGCCGCGATCCATCCGTCCATCCATCCACTATCTATCTCTCCGTGCCAGCAGCACTGACGACATTACCCTTTCAACGTTTCCCACGCGTGCCACGCACCGCAAACAACACTCACACATACACCCATTCTCTCACACACACTCTCTCTATCTCCCGCTGGGCCATATCCCCACCCAGACTCCAGATTGTCGGCTCCACATCCCTCGCCCAGTCCGCACAAGATCGTCTCTTCACGTGAGCTGATGCTACACTACTGCTAGCGGTCGGGCGAGCCTTGGAACCCAACCGAACCCGTGCGGCAGCAGTGGCAGAGCCGGTGGCTGTGGGACAGACGCAGACGGCCTGATAGACGGCCAAAGAG
The DNA here is from genome assembly GCA_038088545.1 of Diaporthe humulicola. Taxonomy (NCBI): domain Eukaryota; kingdom Fungi; phylum Ascomycota; class Sordariomycetes; order Diaporthales; family Diaporthaceae; genus Diaporthe; species Diaporthe humulicola. The sequence goes on along the minus strand of JBBWSL010000050.1, from coordinate 98,058 downwards.
GCAGGACAGGCCAGTCCAGGGTAGGGGGTGGAGTCCTGGGCGGTTCCGTGGGGACTGCACTGCATTGCACCCGCACCAGCACCTAGTCGGGCACGACCGTCTGCCTGTACTAGTCAAATCTTCACCAAACCGCGAGACTTCCCCGTGGAATCACGACAAGCAACCTCCCTCTTCCGTCGTGTCGCGTGGGGCGACACGATCAATCTACCCGTCTCTCTCTCCATCCATCCACCCGCCCGTTCAACCACCAAACCAACCCACCAACCCACCCAAGCTCATCCAGCCAGCGAGCCAGCGACGACGCTCCGCTCAACTAGGCCACATCCCTTTCCACACCGGATCCTGCCCTTCTCTGTCCTGCGCGCCTGCTCGCGCAGCACAACACCGCCGCCATGGCCGACGAAGACAAGATAATGGAGGTCTACAAGAAGATCGAGCGTGAGAAGTCGCTCATCCAGGCCGCAAACCTCATGCGACAGCAGACAAACAACGACACCGTCCGCTCAAAGCTCGACACCCAGATGCGCGAGGGCAAGAGGAATCTCGAGTTCTTTGAGGAGAAGCTTAAGGAGCTTCAGCTGCGTCGGGGCATGCAGGGCATGGACATAGGCTCCGGCAGCTCCAGCTCCCGACCTCACGGCGCGCGCTCCGACTCAGAGGCTCCTCCCACGCCTCCGCCCAAGGATGCATCCGGCCATGCAACCTCTGGCGGCGAGACCCAGTTCAGCCAGATCGGCGGTCACAGCGATTTGATGCCTCCCCGTCATCCATTTGCACCACCTGGCCCAGGATCCTCAGGCCCTAAACCTCGCCCTAACTTCACCAAGCTTGGTACGCCCCTCTTGTCCCGGAGACATGCTTGTCCCCGTCTCTTTGTAGTAGTGCTCCCAATGCTGACCTCTCATGTTGTTCTAAGATCTGATCAAATATGATACACCCTACCTTGGGCCCCGCATCCAGCTCATGCTCTCTCAGATCCAATTCAAACTGAATGTCGAGGAGCAGTACTTGAAGGGTGTCGAGAAGATGGTACAGCTGTACCAGATGGAGGGTGACAAGAAGAGCCGTGCCGATGCCGCAGCCAGGAAGGTTGAGAGCAGGCAAAAGATAACCCTCCTGAAGCAAGCTCTCAAGCGGTATGAAGAGTTGCACATCGACACTGACAGCGCTGAAAACTCGGATGGTGCGTGTCCAAATACTTCCAAACCTCTCGCTCGCCTTCGCTAACACGCGCCCCCTCCAGATGATAGTATCAACATGCCAAACCTGCGGAAGCCATTGTCCGGTCAGCTCACCATCAGGGTCGTTGCCGTGAAGGATGTCGACCACGCCCCAACTGGGCGTTTCGCTCGAACCCCCGATACATTTGTCGCTGTCAAGGTCGAGGACGCAGTCGTTGCGCGAACTAGGGCCACGCGAAACGACCGATGGGAGGCCGAGTACCACAACATCGAGGTGGACAAGGCAAACGAGATCGAACTGACGGTGTACGACAAGCCTGGCGAGCACGCTCTCCCTATCGGCTTGCTCTGGGTTAGGATCTCCGACATCGCGGAAGAGTTGCGTCGGAAGAGGATTGAGGCGGAGATCAACAACTCAGGATGGGTGTCGGCCGATAGGATGGCCAGCTCCAAGGCTCCTCCGTCGCAATTCCCGATGAACCCACAGCAATCGCAGCCTCAGTTTGGCCCTCCTCCGACGTCATCTGGGTATCAAAGTGCCCAGGCCACCTACCCGCCGCAGCAAGCTCCAACTCAAGCAGTGAACCAGCCCATCGACGGGTGGTTTAACCTGGAGCCCACCGGCCAGATCCGGTTGGACTTCAACTTTATCAAGCAGACCAGCAACACACACAAGTTCGACGTCGGCCTCGGTCGAAAAGGTGCCGTCCGTCAGCGCAAGGAGGAGGTCCACGAGATGTACGGGCACAAGTTCGTGTCACGGCAATTCTACAACATCATGCGTTGCGCCTTCTGTGCCGACTTCCTCAAGTACTCGGCCGGTATGCAGTGCGAGGACTGCAAGTACACTTGCCACACGAAATGTTACACTAATGTTGTCACCAAGTGCATCAGCAAGTCGAACGCAGAGACCGACCCCGAGGAAGAAAAGATCAACCACAGAATTCCCCACAGGTTCCAAGGCTTCTCGAATCTTACCGCCAACTGGTGCTGTCACTGTGGCTACCTACTACCTTTTGGAAGGAAAAACTGCAGGAAATGCTCAGAATGCGCTCTCACCGCCCACGCGCAGTGTGTGCATTTGGTACCAGATTTCTGTGGCATGTCCATGACTACCGCGAACCAAATTCTCGAGGGCATGAGGTCCCAGAAGCAACGGCAATCTCAGAGGCCATCCCTGAGTGAGAGGACACTGCGCTCTGGCACGACTAGTCCTGGGGCTTCGCAAGCCTCGACCCTTTACGATCGCACGAGCGGGGGATCATTCAACACGGTATCCCCTGAAGCTGCAGAGGCAGCTAGGAGAACCTATGGCCAGCCCTCTCCTGATCGGCCCGGAAACAGCCGCATGTCAAGCTCCACCGATGCCGCGGCTGCAGCAACACTGGCTATGAGCGGAGCAGTTGGGACCCAGTCGCCAAGGCCACAACAAGGCGGCCAACAGGACTACATGGGTCGCCAGGATAGCTACGGGCAGCCTCAGCCAGGGCAGGAGGATCCATACGCCTCTCAGCAGCATGGCAGTCCCACACAGGGTCGGAGATACAACCCAGCCGATTATGCCAATGTCAACCAGTACGCTCAGCAGCCTCCAGTGCAGCAGCAGCAACAGCAGCAGCAGCAGCGACCAGCCGTCCAAACCCAGCCGCAGCAGTCTTATCAGCAACCAATTGCTGCACCGAAACCGCAGCCGGAACCCATTGCCCCCTCGCCGACATCCACAACCTCGGGCTCACTGAAGAAGCCTCTCCCGTCGGCCACTGATCCAGGCACCGGTATGCGGATTGGTCTGGACCATTTCAACTTCCTTGCCGTCCTTGGAAAAGGTAACTTCGGAAAGGTCATGCTGGCGGAGACCAAGAGATCGAGGAAGCTCTACGCCATCAAGGTGCTTAAGAAGGAATTCATCATCGAAAACGACGAAGTGGAAAGCATTCGATCAGAAAAGAGGGTCTTCCTGATTGCGAATCGCGAACGACATCCTTTCCTGACCAACCTACACGCCTGTTTCCAGACAGAGACGAGAGTCTACTTTGTGATGGAGTACATCAGCGGTGGTGACCTGATGCTTCATATTCAGCGCGGACAATTTGGAACAAAGCGTGCCCAGTAAGGAAGCCTGCCCAAGAATATCGCGATTTCTGCTAACAATTTCCCAGGTTCTATGCTGCCGAGGTTTGCCTGGCTCTCAAATATTTCCACGAAAATGGTGTCGTTTATCGAGATTTGAAGCTCGACAATATCCTCCTCACTCTTGACGGTCACATCAAGATTGCCGATTACGGTCTCTGCAAGGAAGACATGTGGTTTGGTTCCACGACTAGCACGTTCTGCGGCACACCCGAGTTCATGGCACCCGAGGTATGTGCTGCGTGGATCTTATTTGGAGGGCCGTACTAACATTCGACAGATTCTTTTGGATAAGAAGTACGGACGCGCTGTGGACTGGTGGGCCTTTGGCGTTCTAATCTACCAGATGCTCCTGCAGCAATCTCCATTCCGAGGTGAAGACGAAGACGAGATTTACGACGCCATCTTGGCAGACGAGCCTCTCTACCCTATTCACATGCCCAGGGACTCGGTGTCGATCCTGCAGAAGCTGCTCATCCGTGAACCTGACCAGCGACTGGGAAGTGGCCCCACTGATGCGCAAGAGGTCATGAGCCAGCCATTCTTCCGGAACATCAACTGGGACGATATCTACCATAAGCGCGTCGCGCCACCTTTCTTGCCTCAAATCAAGAGCGCTACTGATACCAGCAACTTCGACTCTGAGTTTACGAGTGTTACTCCAGTTCTCACCCCCGTCCAATCAGGTATGGTCCTGTACTTTTCTTTTGTGCGCTTCCGTATCTGTTCGTGTACTAACCAGGTTTACAGTGTTGTCACAAGCCATGCAAGAAGAGTTCCGTGGCTTCTCCTACACCGCCGACTTCGAGTAGGCGAGGACACCACCGTGGCCAATGTGATGGCACCCGAGTGGCGAACGAGGGCGACTGCAGTTGGCGGCGTCGTAGCCCTGTGTTGGCTTGTAGCCGCGCTTGCCAGAATGTGCGGGCCACGAAAGGCTGGTTTTATATATTAAGGGCTAATAATACCTGGGCGAGGCTAAGCGTAGGGTGTTTTCATGCGCACGCAAGTGCTCAAAGGCCACGCCCCTTGACGCTGAAGCATATGACGCATCGGCAGCGCACGGGACTGGATGTTAGATACTGTAGAAATGATGGTCACGTATTTGACGATGAGTTACTTGATGCGGCGATGGCTAGACAGCCTACTTTAATAGAGCGAGCGCATGGAAACAAAGATAAGATTCTGGTCCGAGACTGGTTGTCATTGAACTCAGCGCTTGTTAGACAATACTCGGTAGTTGAAGTGCGTCTTCTTTGACGTTTGGTCCCCATAACTGCATTCCCAGTGGTGTTCGACAGTATCTTGGGAATGATATTTAGTGTAGTGACCAAAGGTACACACAAAATCATTACGTACACCTTTCCAAGGGGTTCGAATGCGCCAGTCCATGTACACGTCTACACGAGACAACCGGGGACGAAGAGTCGCTCGTATCTCTCTCTATACAGTGATTTTTTACAGACCTTTTTTTCTTCTTCTCTTCTGAGTGCTCGCTGCAGGCAGGCAGCCATCAGCGCTGGCGAGCCAGCAGCGCTGCGACGCCGGCCACGGCCACGGCGCCCGTCACGGCACCCTCTAGGGCAATGAGAGACACGTCCCTCATGCGCAAGTCTATCATCCTCTCGCTGTACAGGTCCTCGAGCGCGGGCCGCCACAGGCTGGGGTCCGACAGGAACTCCTTCCACGAGAGGGCCGGCGGGCTCGGCACCGCCGGGCTCTCCACGGCCGGCAAGGACGCCACGGGCGCAGCCTCGACGCCGACGTCCTCGACGACGGCGGCAGCTGCGGCGGCAGAGGCGGCAGAGGCGGCGGTGTCTGCGGCGGCGGCGGCCTCCTCCCTCTTGGTCAGGGCGCCCCTGACCTCGACGAGCTCCCTGCGGACGGCGTCGAGGGCGGCCTTCTCCTCCGCGGCGATGCCCTTCATGAGCCTCTTGCGCTTCCAGGGCTCGGCGACGAACTGCAGGACGATAAAGAGCAGGATGTTGACGCCCATGAGGCCCCAGGTGCCCCAGGTGGACTGGCGGCGGATGCGGTCGCTCCAGATCTGCTCCTCGTGGTAGCGGCGCAGGATGCCGCTGTTGAGGGCCTGGCTGAGGCGGGCCTCGTCGGCCTCGGCGTCGGTCAGGGAGGTGGCGGCCTCGGCAACCTCGGCCTCGAGCTCGTGGTCCTGGCGGTACATGGTGGTGAAGCGCTCCAGGTCGGGAGGGGCCCACGTGTCCTTGCGCGCCAGCAGCGTCGTCACCTCGCGCTGCGTCGACGCCCGCCGCGCGTTGACCGCCTTGTAGTGCTGCCGCGCCCGCTTCAGGTCCGCCTGCGCCTTCGCCAGGTCCGTCTCGAGCTTCGCGTTGGACGCCTTGATCGCCTCGATGGCCGTGTAGCCCGTCAGGTCGCTGAGCGTCTGCGAGGCCACCAGCACGCGCGACTGCAGGTTGTCCATGACGTGCGAGAACTTCTGCGAGGCGGCGGAGCGGCGGGAGTCGGTCTGCGAGGGGAGCTCGGGCCCGGGTCTCGAGGTGTTTGTTGTTTGTGTGGCTGAGGGGGAACTTTCTGGCGACGAGGAGGCCTGGGCGGGTTCGGAAGGCTCCTTGGCCTCTTTAGAGCTCGCATTCTGGTCTGAGGGGGGTGGTGGTTGGTTGGTAGAGTAGAGACGGAGCCGGCCCTGTAGTCTACATGGCGTCTGCAGGGACAGCAGCTGGGCTCGGGAGCTGCTGCTGCTGGTCAGGCCGAGGATGGTGGATGTTGTGGCGCGTGGGCGGGAGGAGGCCGATATCGACAGTGACGCCTGTGCTGATGGGCCACTGAGCTGCTTGAGGAGTAAGGTAGACCCAGGCCGCAACAAAGGCCGTGCAGCAGCTACATGGCCCGTCATTGCCAATTGGAGTCGTCGAGGAGGCCGAGGCCGAGGGAGAGGGAGGGAGAGTTGTAGCGGGACGAGAGGCAGGCAAGCTGTCACCTTCACCGTACGCAGCCCAGTCTAACACTACCAAGTTGTCCCTGGTGGGTGGTGGTGGTCGGCCGTTCGGGCGCGGCACTTTTTCAATGCCACCTCGGGTCACTTGCTCGACAGGGGTCTCTGCGAGCTTGGAGCTCCCGCCCTGCCGGTCCCGGTAGTGGGGCCGATCCACGTCAGTCAGAAAGTCCCGTCGGCAGGGGTCGGCCAACGCCAATGTTACCATAGCAGTCAATTGTGTCCGGCACAACCAACCTCACTTGCTCACACTCTCTGAGACCATCCATCGTGTACGTGATTGTACAGTCACAACCTGGCGAGCAGCAGTCTGCTTTATGGTCCTATGACTCTCCCCTCCTCTAACCCACACCCCTCATACCGTCAAATGCAACATCGGCAGGGCAACAACGGCCAGCGGTGAGCTTGAACGGGACGATGTTGCATGGGAGATGGTTACATTCTGGCAAAGAGCCAGCCAGGAAATAGACGTGAACGCGCAAGCATCTTTCAGGTTGCATGTAGCATGTCATCCTCCATTGTAGAGTTCCATAATTTTCATCAACATTATGCCCGTCAAGACGTTATCTCATGTTTTGAAGCCAGGCCATGTCCGGCAAGTCCCTCAGCTTCATATTGTCGGCCAGCCGTCAACCCAGTCAATTACATTCCATCCCCATTGGTAATCAGTGACAGCATAACCTATTGTTGTGTTGACTGCGCATTTAGCATTAGCAACTTCAAGTTCAGAACCCAGACAAAGGGTGACAGGCTCACCATATCTGTAGTATAGAATCGGACCATATGTTGGGTCATCGAAGACCCCCTGCCCACCAGGGCCGTAGACGTCATCATGGCTGGCAAGAATATCGTCGCCACCACCTTCCAAGCAGCTGGTCCCGCTCGAGTCCGTGTATGGCCCCCCGACATCACTGCTTCGGCACCCGCGCACTCGGTATTCTCCACCCTCGGCGGGCCGTGACACATCGTAGTCATTGGCCTGCCCCTCACTCCAGAACATGTAGAAGTAATCCCCGTACTGGAACGGGAAACTGGCCTCGACGTCGTGGTCACCCGAGGGCTTGTAGATGGTCTGGACCGGCTCTCCGTCGGCAGCCGTGGCATCCGAGTTGAACGTGACTAGCTGGATGTCGTCCCAGTAAGACCCAAAAGAGAGATGGTATGTACCATCGACCAGGATCATAGTAGGATCGATAGCGTTATAGGAGGCGTCCGAAGTCGACTCTACGCCCGTTGACCCGTGATCCTCCCATGTTCCATTCTCCATGGACGTACTAGTTGCGTATGCAATGACCGAGTCCTGGCTTCCAATGGTCGATACACTATAGTCTATATGATGCTGCCAGTCAGATATAGCCGAACAAGCAAAACATTGTCCTCAGGAGGGCATTAAGAGATCCAAAGCCTTTGGGTAATTTTGTCAAGGAAGTAAGACCGTTTAAGTCACCACTTACACAGTATAAAGGTTCCGTCTCTCTCAATTACCATCGGTGCCTTGAACTTGCTGTCAGCAATGCGCTCCAGCCACGAGTAGTCAGGGTGCTGATTCCATCAGATATCCACATACCCATAGAGCCGTGACATCTGGCAGATCCACGACAGTGCCTTGTGGAAGAACATTTCCGACGGTTTCCCACGGACCAGAAAGCGAGTCGGATCTCATGATATCAATGTATAGGTCCGTATTGAAGCGGAAGTAGACCCCGTCTGAGGACCGCCGAATGAGTCCTGGGTCGTGTGCGAAGCACTCACCGAGGCAGCGCTCTGGCTCGGCATAGCTTCTTACACCAACCTGGTGAGTGTTAGTAGCCTGCCTTGGACCATAAAGCGATTTTCAGGGAAATCCCCGGGCACAAAGAGACACGAAACCGTAACTGAAGAAGACGGATACTTACGAACAGTGCCCAGAGGCATATGAGGGTTCTGGCACCAGACACCATGGTTTTGAAAAGGAGTAAAGAGCTCAGAATAGACCGAGCCTGGACTCCTTGCCCGTAGCTCGTCCCTAGTAGACAGAGGCTCCAGCTACGATTTATATACTCCGGTGGGGCTCATAGATGCAGCAGCTGCCTGACAAGTTGGGCATGGTAAACCTCCAGGCCATGAACGAACCGTTCGTGACCGTTCCCAGCTATCAGCACTAAGTGCCTGGGTAGTGCGGAACCTCCGCATCGTCAGTGGTCAAGGCGTAGGAGTACCGTCAACATTGAAGAAAAGCGGTCAATTATGGGTTCATCCAGTGATGTATTTGTTCTCGACTGCATGTGGGTTCTACAGCGTTCACACACGGCTTGCCAATCGGAATGGAGAAGGGACTCTTCGACAGGTACTGCCATGCCATTAGCCCGCAAATGTGCAGACGGACTCCTCGCGAGCCGTTGTTCTGTGGAGTATCAGGATGTTACTGTGTAGTAATGTGACTCCTTTCGAGGTTCGGCGTCTAATGTACTCGCATGGATTGGTCACTACGATTCATTGCGGCACAGCCGCGTACGTTTACGTACGCGTTTTGTGGGCAAGGAAGGATGCAGGGGAAGAGAGGGGGGAGGGGGTTTCTTGATTGTAGCCTTGTGGTCTGGAGTGGCGGTACTCGGAGAGAACTTGTTCGGATCTGATAATCTGCGGCTGGGGGGGTCAAGTCAAGCATTTATTCCCCGAGGTCTAGCCTCGGAAGGATTCCTTGATCTGCATCGGTCCTGGCTCCTCGAGTCCAGAGACCTTCAACACCACGGAGAGGTTCGCACTAATTCGCCAAATTTCGTGTACTCCTGAGAACGGTTGTATCAGCCAAAAAAATCCAGATGATCTCCCGAGAGGCGTATTGTCTGCAACCCCCAAGGAAATTACAACGGTTGTCTTACAGGAATTTGAGGTAGAGCAAGACCATGTTCGGCCCGGATTCGCAACCTAGAATGCACAGCGTTGACATGCATGCATGACGTGCAGGCCCGATCCCGCTGTGCCAACTTCTTGCCAACATTCTGCTCGGCTAACCCAAGGCTAGCCTGTGTGTAGCAACCACGCCTGCGGTTGACAAGGATTCATGTACTATCTTGATAGCTTATACTTCAACACAACCTTATTCGTATGACTACTACATCGTGATTGACAAATCAATTCTGAACAACTCGTTGCTTGAAGCGCGATATCATCAGTATGATATTCGATGAATGCCAGCAGCCCACCCACGGGTTAGCCAGCGGCTCATGACTAGCAGGTGGACCGGCCTCCGGTTTTCCACATCCTCCAGGAACGCCCAGAAATCCAAGCCTTGCTGACGTTGAACAAATACTGGTACCACGAGAGAGGCGTCAAGGCGGCAACATTCCGCGGTGAAAGGAAGAGTCATCATGTTGTCAATCACGGCTTGACGACTTGGCATGACAACAAGAGTCGAGACGTCTGGACCAGACTTTCCGACAGGAGTGTCAGCATGGCTGGAAAGAATGGGGCAGCTCCATTCTGACAACTCCATGCGTTTGGACCAAATCCAGAGCCCCTTGGAAGAGATCCAGACTGTTTGCCACATGAGACACTCAGGTCTTGAGCAAATACCGCTCAAACTCTCGCGAACTCCTGTACTGAATTTTTCTTGTCTGGAAAATCAACAAAATTCTTTTGCGGCATTTGATGATGTAGCACTTATTCCTAACAAAAGTTTGTGGTAGTCACGGTTTTTGTCCTTTTTATTCTCTACTACTGGTGATCGAATAAGAAATTGTGCTCTCCAAGATGCCCTGTCACCCAGCCTAATCGAACCTCAGTTTGTGATGTGTTATCGTTTGGTGTCGACAAAAGACAAGGCAGATCTCCCTCTGCCCTCTCTGCCAGTGGTGTTCAGTTCGCCCTCCCGCTTCCTGTATGTCGTGGCTGCAGGTCATTCTACAAAGCCCCCAGCAGGCGTCGTCCGTTCACTGTCGCAGGCTGCTTCTCGCTGAAATGCTCTCAACAGGCCCAGCCGTGCTGCTTGAAATCGCCAGAAGCTCCTCCATCACAATCGTGGCGCTGAATTTCAGACACACACATGCCGCCGGCGGCATCCTAGCCGCTTCGAAGTCAAAGCAGGCCTCCCACAGATGGCGAACTGCTGTTCTCAACACCTCCTTTTCGTCAATTCCGCGGTTCATGACCTGGTGTGGATCAAGGCCATTGAAACATGATGGATAGAGCCTCCTGGCACTGACATTGCAGACAGGCTTCTGAAGGTTCTTAACGAGTGTATGTGCCAGGAGCCCCTTGTTGGCTTGGAGCAGACGGGACATGGCAAGTCTGATGCTGTTGATGGCCTTGTCTTCTGGCGTGCGTAAAAGCATGTCGAATGCTGTCTCGTGTTACTATTCAGATTCTGACGCACCGTAATTCCGAGAGATTTGTAAAGAATTGTGGCGAGGACTACTGACTATTCAGGTGCAGTGGTAATTTGCTCGAGCTGGTGATCTCACCATCCCACGGAACCACCTTCGGTGACTTGTTCTGGCCCGTAAGTTTTGGCAGACTTCAAAGTTATCGTGTTTTCCACACTTTATGCATACGTGGTAGAAGTTGCCGAAGGCAACCTTGGAACATAACCTCCCGGCTACGCGCCACCTGGGCATATGTCCGCGGCGTGCAGCACGCAAAACAACCTCTCGAAGAGGCCTTTATTACTAGTCAGACATCCCTGAATCAGATAAATCAATCCAAAACATTGAACAGTTCAAAATCCCCATATTGTTCAGAAACAACTATGATACGCACGGTGGATGACGGCCTGCCCGACTTCTTTATCTTGCAAAAGCCATGAGATGATGTGTCAGAAGCAGATTGCACCATGGGTTCAGGTAACAAATCATATTGGAAACTCGTTGCAGCAAGTGAAGAGTCATCTACATACGTATCAATATAAGCACCCACATTCCAGTAGGTCTTTTCATTATTCTTTTGTCATTCGCCAAATTAGTACTTGGCGCTTTTGCGAGGATGGGCCGGAGGGGTGAAGCATGGTCAAAAAAGAGTAGCTCACAAGTCTGACACATTTTTAACCACATGCATTTTAAATGGCACAAGTCAACATTTGATGGACTTCAATTTATTTCATTCTCTATCTTCCTCCTTTTTTTTGGGGTTTGTTATACCTAGTTCAGCATCCAATGCCCAAGCTGGTTGGCCGGAATGGCCGCATTCCCAAGCTGCCCTCCATCCTGTGATCCAAAGGCTCGAAACCTTTACTAGTGCTCTTAGGTCTCCCCCGCCGAATTTCGTCCCCCTTCCAAAAACGAAATTCCAAAAACACCGATTACTCCATACATGATTGCCAGTCTCGAATTTCCACCATGGTTAAACGAAAATCAACCCCCTGCGCTACTTCCACCATCAGTACACCTCCTCAGGAGCGATATAGAGGAACTCAACACGTCCGGTGTAGTCGCTGTTGATGTACCGGGCCAAGAAAGCTTCCTCTCCATTCCTTTCAAAGAAATTGCGCCGGCGTTCACGCTCCTCCCCGTCGATGTTGCGCAACTGGGTGTTCAGGAAGACGTAGGGAACCCCCAGGTGCTCACGGAATGTCTTGATCTTGAGCCTGACCAGGTACTCGAGTTGCTCGATACGGGAGAGGTACCTGTACATCCAACGGAGCATCTCTGCTGGTTGTGGTGCAGGCGGAAGCTTTGTAACGTTCTCCTGCGGGAGCGCATCTGTGTGGTTTGGAGGGGCGCTTCTGTCGTTAGTTGCAGGCCCGAGTCGAGTTGGGTTGGTGGTTGCAAGAGACTCAGGAGTGGTCTTGTGGGTGCTCGCTGCAAAATGGGACTCAGTTTCCAATGTGGTTGAAGTGCCATCGAAGCTCTTGGCAAGGAGAGGAGTCTTTGGTGGAAAGGTAAGACTGGATGTAGATGAGTCCCCCAGGCACTTGGCATACACCAGGTGCTCAACAATGTTGTGTGCGTTGATAGGAGATACTACGGGAGGGCCGTAGATCTGTTGTGCCCACTGGCCAAAAGTTACGTTGCGTGCCGGACTCATTTTTTCGTTTTGCAACTTTCTCCGATCGTTGTGGTCTTCTGTGCTGTTGAAGGATGTCAAAAGATAGAATCGTGTAGTAGAGTAGGCAGGTAAAGGTACCAATACCAAATTATGATGGAGAGAAAGAGTGTTAAAGTGAAAATGTTGATGTCCTGGTTTTGGGTTGGCTGATGGTAGTCAGGGGTGGTGATGGTGATCAGACGAGGAAGAAAAGACTTTTCGGAGTAGTGAGCCTCCTTATTTAAAGTCTTCTGTACCGATCCATCAAGGTGTCATTATTCCCAATATTTCTTGTTCATGCTAGAGCCGATTTTAGTGTATTATAGTGGTATAAGTATATAGCACTGTTTATGTCGTCCAAAGAGGTGTTTGCCCTAATCAAAACGTGTAGAAGCACAATGTAGTCAATATTTTGCTAAGCTAGCAAGTCAACAAACAAGACTAGAGAAAATTCATGGCCATGAGCACTTTAGGCCAACTAGTGTGTCATCAAGAACAATTAGTTATTGAAAAGAAAGGTGGCTGAAGCAATTATACATATATACAGTCCCATCGTGCGATGAAGTCTCTGAGTAATTTTATCTGAATCACACAAAACTCAGGCATAGTTGCTTCTGCTGAAGCCGATACAGGGGCACTTCTCCATCATACCAAGAACTCATATTACTAGATATCTCAACCCAAAGTCAACCAATTTATCGTGCAACTGTGCATTCTGAAATATAATCCTACAGCATGAAGTTGACTGCAGGCACAAATTAATGGACACTCCTGGTACGTCAGAATACACCTTTCCACGGGTGAGTATGGCAGAGACCAAATTCCACAAGTCGGTCTACCCTGAGAAATACCCTTAGAAATAGTCAAGCGGCCTGCTCCTCACGTAACGTGAAGGGCGAAGGGGATAACGACACAAGTCTTGGCTGAAAACGAATTATTTCCTGCATGTGCCCGACCTACCAAACTCATGCACTATGCTGGTGCTCTAGTCAATGCCCACATACCGCGGGTTTCGAGAAGACATGGGTCACTACTGCAAGTCGAGCCCTGTATTGGAATGGTTCAAACGCACTTGTACATATGTACCTGGGTATCAATCTATAGCCCGACTCGAAGACCAGATGTGGTACACAACTAGTTGGCCAAATCGCAAATTCTATGTTCCGCCGTATACAAAAGTCTATCCGCATCATTATCATTCCTGCTGAACCTCCCTCTGAGACGCCGCAGCCGCCTTCTCCACCTCCTTGCGCTCTTTCCTGTCCCTCTTCTCAATGAGCTTCTTCTCCCTCCTCAGCCTCTTCTCCTGCCTCCACTGGATCCCGTACTTGCTCTCCGCCCACAGGATCGGCAGGGAGACGACGCCCAGCAGCGCGAAGAAGGTGAAGCACCAGCCCGTGCCCATGCCCGAGATCATGAGGTCGATGACGGCCGTCGCGCCGGCGCCCATCTCGCAGCGGACGAAGTTGTTGGCCGCGACCGCTGTGGCCGGCGCCTCCGGGCTCAGGTCCACGATGAGCGTGTTGAGGATTCCGAAAGACCCCGTGATGCAGAGCCCGATGACAAAGTGCAGGCACAGCGGCGCGGCGACCGATGGGCGGAGCTCGAGGACCCAGCCGTAGATGATGACGGCCACAATGCCGACGGCCACGAAAAAGTAGAGCGGCATGATCCTTGCCTTTTCGATTGGGAAGTTAGACAGGTCATCGCCGCGCTTTCTGTCGATGCTGAACCCAATCTTCTTCGCGGTGCGGCGGTAGTACCAGTCTAGCATATAGCCCTGGCCAATAGCTGCTGCGAAACATCCTGCTCCGTAGGGAAGGTAACACAAGCCTATCTCCAGGTCATCGTAACCATACTTCTCTTTGAACTGCGTGGATAATGTTGCCACAGTAGTGATGAACATGAGGTAGAGTAACGAGTTATAAAGAATGACGAGGCCAACACCCTTGTCGAAGACGACTGCCAAGGCGCGGAGGGGATTAGGGAAGCGCAGCTTTGGCTTCTGTCGCACGGTGCCGTCCTCGTTGAGTTGGACGACAACAGTCTGTGTATCACCTTCCTTCTGTTGCTTTCGCTGGCGCTGTTTCTGGGACAACCAAGCGATGGCTGTCATGTTGAAACCGGTAGGCGTCACTGAACCATTGCCCACAATTGTACGGCATGTCTCCGGAACCATCATCGCGTAGAGCACAAAGACGAGGCAGGCAAAGATAAAGCAAAACCAGAATATGGCACGCCAGCCGAGATACTGAGATAGCAACCCCCCTATTACAGGCCTGTTCGAATAGGCTTATTAGCAAATGGGTTTCGGGCATGGTAGAGTCACCGATGTCCAGGGAGTATTCTGCCTCTGGGGCACAAATTCGGAGCAAACACGCTAGGGGGATCGGCTTGGTGCAAAGTTGACTTACGATAATGATGGTCCAACGTTGATGCCTGCACCAACAACACCCATATACTTGCCTCTCTCCGAGCTGGGAGCTATATCAGCAACAACAGCATATCCCAGAGCCAATGTGCCGCTGCTACCACCACTTTGGACCATACGAAGGATCAGGAGGGCGGCGTAGTTGTTTTGCAGGGCAAGACCGAGGTTTGCTGGATTTGAAAAATGTCAGAGGGACCCTGACATCCGGGAGACATTGCTGTGTTGAACCTTACCGACGATGTAAATGAGTACAGCAACAATGAAAGCCGGGCGCCTACCGGCCATGTCACCGAAGTCGCCAAATATTGTTGGCGCGATACCCTGTGCTGCAAGTCAGTATTGCGAAGCACTCTTGGTACGGTCGAGCCAAGAAATAACGGAGTCGACTCCCGCAGTTCGCCAAGTCAGGCCATGAAGACTGACCTGAAATATCATGTATGTCGTC
This sequence comes from Diaporthe humulicola, assembly GCA_038088545.1. Lineage (NCBI taxonomy): Eukaryota > Fungi > Ascomycota > Sordariomycetes > Diaporthales > Diaporthaceae > Diaporthe > Diaporthe humulicola. Next base: position 82,900 of record JBBWSL010000050.1, on the reverse strand, counting down.
AGTGTGAGATTGATTAGGCTCACAGAGACGCCCAGTTCGTCGGCAATCGGGTTCAGAGCCGGAAAATAGATATTCTGAAGGAGTCGTTAGATACCGTCATCAAAGTTGTGACATGGTTGTGGAGTGCTTCATACAGCTGTCATGGGCGAGATGAAAGATGTCAAGGTCACGACGCCTATGATCCATTTTTTCATGCCACTCGAAAAGACAGCTAGGCAATAATGTGCGTTAGTAATTGCAGTCTCGAAGGCTTGCAGGATATGGCAAGAGCCAGATGTCTTGAGTATATGCTTGTAGGTCATATCACGCGGATCGAATATCATCAACATTGAGCTATCCCAGGGCATCACCTACAATAGGCCGGGCCGCTAGTCGTTCGGGTAAGGGCTTCCGGGTCCGGGTCGGGGTCCTCATTGTCCGAATGGCTCGGCGTCGCGCCTGTAAACCCTTTTTGGGAGTCTGCGGGTCTTTCCCCGGACAGATCAACGGCGGGCTGGTTGATTGTGTGCCTGGCAGATGGATCCTGGCCGGCAATCGCTTGAGCATCAGCGGCAGCTGCTGGTCGGCTGGGAGGAACAAGGGAGGGGGTCCTCCCCGGATCAGAAAGTCCAGCATTTGCCATGGCTTGAGGACAGGGCAGGGCCTTTCTGGTCTCGACAGTGAGAGAAGTGAAGCAGAAAGCGATTTTGGTTACTCATGGGGCAGCAAGAAAGTCTATGTAAGAGATCGAATCACTTGTTCGACAGATCGGGGTCTAGGCCGTCAAGTCCCAGTAGAGTCCAGACTCTCGTGGGGATTATATCGGCCCTCTCGTGGGGATTATATCGGCGATGAACAGGGCTAGAGCCACAAGGTGAAAAGGACGAGGACTGAGAGGCAGAAGAGCCAGGCGACTGGAGTCGAAGGCGCCGTCGATGCGTAGTAATGCAAGAAGGACAGGAGTACGGAGTAGAAGGCCAGGGCCCACCACACAGGGCCCTATTCCCGTTAGCTTCTCCATCACGGTCGAAGTCCGTCCGACCTCACCCTGACAGGCCTGATCGGCGCCTGCTGTCTGGAAGGAATCCGAGGCCAAAACCTGGCTCGCGAGTGCCCACACTTGTGAGGCGCGCGAATTTAGTAAACGACCAGATGCAGTGACAAGGGACAGGTCGTGTTCCCGTCGTCTTGTGATGGCCGGATTACACCAAGGCACAGAAGTAGCTGGGCCAGCTGGTCCTGCTGGTGTGGTTCCTGGAGCCCAAAGGCAGTCACGGCCACGATTTCTGCCCTGTGGGACCAACTCCTGCGACTCGGCTCTGGAGGACCCGCACAACGGCGAGCGGTCTGATGCCCGTAAGGGCTGTCCGGTATCGGCACCGTAGCCGAAAGGCGAATCGTGGACGGCGTTGCCGGTCAACCGCTTCGGCACTTTCCCTTGGGCCGTTTCCTCACTGCTTATCCAGGCGGCCGATCGCCTGCTAGAGCACCGAAGAGGAAGGAGATGCAGATAGAGCCAATAAAGCTTGTTGTGACGGCTGGCTCTGACTGGGCTGGCTGGCCTGCCTTAGCTCCCCGACTATGCGGCGAATAGCTCACAACGGCGGGCCGTCTTTGGTCTCTCGCATCTTCGGGGTAGTAACCGTGGACTAGTTTGCGAGGAGAGACCAGGAGACGATTTCGAGACCATGTACATGTGTTCGACCTGGTCAAGCACGACCAGATCGTGATGCCATGTCGAGGCTCAGTGTCCTCGGCTGGAAAAGCTTCTGGAAGACCAGAGCTGTTAGGCTAAGGTAGCACATATGTCAGTTGGAATAGACTCGTCGTGAATATCTCGGTAAGCGAGCATGTTGTGAGCATCGCTGGGCTGGGCCATCATTGCACTGAGGCTGGCCGTTGTCACATGTGGGCGAACCGGTGGCCGAGTCCAACTGGTGTCGAAAGGGCAGAAGGGCCAGCATGCTGCATGGGTGGTCGACGTTACCCACCCCGGACACGAGTCCATGATCAGATGAATTCGTGTGACTCGTAATGATGCTGTGGTTAATGCGAGGCTGTGTTTGTCGATTCCAGACAGGTTTGTCCTCGGGTCTATTTCAGTCGTGTGCTCAAGGGTTCGTGCAGGTTTGAGTGGGTTTCGGTGCCGATGCGGCAGAACTTGGTCCAGGAACCCCTGAAAGGGAGAATGCAAACGTTCTAGAGGGACAGAGGCTAGAGGGTGTGGCTTGACGTTCGCAAGCCACACAGGACCGACTGGACCTGCACTAACAGCGACAAGGTCTACTGCTGTTAGCCAGTTCGCAAGCTGGCATCCGTCATTGGCAGGGGCTTTGCAGGAAGCTTGCTGTCCCCATCGTAGCTTGGACGACAGTCTGCTTGATACCACCAGCCTTGCCACTACTTCTCATTCCTCCCATTCTTCACTTCGCAGCTCCCACAGCAGACACCCAACATGGAGGTCACTGTCACCTTCAATGAGCTGCTCAAGGCGCGGTCCGCGTCTACAACCCGCGGCGCCTTGCCGGACCTCGACCGAATCGACAGTTATCTCAAGGAGGCATCGTCGATCAACCGCGACATTGTCAACCTGCACAGCGAACTGTCCCAAATCCGACAAGCCTACCTATCCACCGCTGCCCCTCGTAAGACGCAGCTTCGAAAGGGCGCACAGGACAACAAGCCGATCTATCTGACCGATGCGGACCGCAATGCAGTCGACAAGATGGCCAAGGAGTCTCTACAGCGGCTCAACCTACGCATCCGCATCCTGGAGGACGAAGAGGCGAAACGACACGACGCAGCCATGAAGGACGTCAACCGCAGATACGGGGGCGGCTTACGAGCGCTGACGGGGTGGGCTGCTGGCGGGGGGCTGGGCCAGGACAAGGACGGCGCAAAGAGCCCGGAGCACGCAGCGGCCATCAAGCTAGAGATGCAGCTATTCCTGCACAAGGGAACAATCATCGGCTACCTCAAGGAGAGGCTGAATGCCACGACCAAGCTGCAGGGTGGCATGATGGAAACGAGGCTGGCGAGGGAGATGGAGAAGAACAGGAGCATACTGGCCAAGGCCAGGAGCTCACAGCTCCCGCCCGCGCTGGCCAAGGAGTTCGGGTTTGACGACCCGAGCGCAGGCTCAGCTTCTGCGCCCAGAGCATCGGCACCCGGCCTGCCCGTCGACGAGGAGGAGTCGAGAAGGAGACAGGACGAGGACCTCGGCCTCACGGACGAGCAGAAGCAGATGTTTGAGCGGGACAACCAGGACATGCTCAAGCACTACAACAGCGCGCTGGACAAGGTCAAGACGGTGGAGAAGTCGATCATGGAGATCGCGGAGCTGCAGCAGATGCTGGGGGACAACCTGACGGTGCAGTCGGCGCACATCGACCAGCTGGTGGAGGACGCGGAGAGGACGGAGGAGAACGTCGGGGGCGGGAACAAGCAGCTCAAGAAGGCGTCGCAGAGGAAGTTCAGCCAGGCGCGGGTGACCTTTTACGCGGCCGGCGCTTTGTGTACGGTTCTGGTGCTGTGGGACTTGATAATATAGCACAGCGGGGTGACTTGGGGACACATTGCTGGTCCATTGTAATGATGCAGCACCAAGCTGGCAGCATAATTATTTGTGAATACCAAGCTGTAGACCTCAGAAGTTGAGGCCGAAAAGTATCTCCAATCTCGTCATACACAGCTGGTGATGGCGATCTTGGAAGCCAATCCACAGTATTTGGGTTTGAAAAATTACGGGTGATCCAATGACGTGCTGGTGTCTGTCTGGTGAGCAGGAGAGGAAGCTCCCGGGGCCGTTTTACCTCGGGAACTCGGCCGGGAGCCGATGGGACTCGCCCGGTGGGCCGAGCAACAGCGCCCAGCGGATGAGACCTTCCAAGGCAGTCCAGACCACCAGGGGCCTGTTGCGGCAGAATCACATGCATTTGTTTGCTTGCTTGGTTGATACTGGTAAGCTTTATAGATAAAAGTCCATTAGGGGTAGTTCACTGCCTCCTGAAAACTGACATGAATGCTGTCGTCCCTCTCACCCGCAAACTCTCAACTTGACTCTTTTGATCTGAACTGGGTGCGGCATTTATCTCGTCTCTGTTGACTCCTGACTCCTGTAGTGTTACGGCCAGTCGTATGATATACCAGGGACCCCTCTGGCTGCCGTGGATCCAGCTCGTGCCAAGTGACGCGGGTCTCTGGCCTCTCACATATTCTTACACACTGCAGAAGTGGCACCTGTCTACCTCTTACATCACCGCCCTCCGCCCGCCCTTCCGCCCCGGCCACTGCACTGGAGTTTACTCGGCAAGATCGGGCAACAAGGTTCGAAACATAAGCGGACGGGAGACTGCACGGTTCGAGACGGCATTGGCGCGCATACTGCGTATTGTATCCACACTTGTTGTTGTGGTGCATACTGCGAGTTGATTCATTGCAAATCCAGCCTGGGCGGACACTGAAACTGGAGAGCTAATCCAGGTTTCCTGACTGGATCGCCCGCTCAGCTGTCTTGTATTACCACAGTGTTGGATAATACGAACAGGCCATCAGGGCCCGCCAACCCATTACCCCGGCCCCTGTTACCCCGGAACGGGCCCCTCTGACCCCTCCCAGCCCGGGAATCCTTACCACAGCGGGCTGATAGGTGCTGTGCTACGGCGAGCTGCTACTGCTGCTGCTGCCTCCCTGCCCCCTTGCCTCCCCTCCGCGAATACCTGCAGCACACCTAGGTACCCGTGCTACCCTGTCGATCAAGTGAGTAGATTACCTTACCTACCTCAGGTTGCACGGTCTTGTCCCAAGCCCAGCTCACTCAATAACAATCGTTCCCTCTCTAAAGGATGCCTTCCTCGCCCAACAACACCAACGACAAATCACAGGCCCAGACTTACAACTCGCACAACTCGCCGACAAACCCCACCGACAGGATACGCAACATCGCCAACCAGATGGCTTCCCCAGTACTCACAACCAGCTTCCCAGCTGATGCCGTCCCTCAGGCGCCAGAGGACCCTCTGTTTGGTCTGATGGCAGCTTACAGGGCAGACACGAGCCCGGACAAGGTCGACTTGGTGGGTCACCAGCCTCTCCCTCTGGCCTCTGGAGTTTATGATATGACGTCTTGCATGTCGACGTTGGAGTTGGAGCTGTCCAGCTAACCAGACATCTCACCACCAGGGAATCGGAGCGTACCGTGACGATAACGCAAAGCCCTGGATCCTGCCAGTCGTCAAGAAGGTGAGTGAGCACGAGTCGATGCCCTCTTATTTGTCGAATCGCCAGCACTGCACAGTTCATGCACGCCTGTGTGGCATCTGCAACCTCAGTCGATTGCATTCTGGGGTCCCCTCCATTCTCCCCCGCTACCCCGGAATCCAGATCACCCCAGGTTTCCACCACAACGTGATCATCAGGCCACTCTGCTAACGTCCCTTTTCTCTGCTGCACCTAGGCCGATGAGATCATTCGCAATGATCCCGACCTGAATCACGAATACCTGCCCATCGCCGGCCTTGCCTCCTTCACCACCAAAGCCCGCGACCTCGTCCTCGGGCCCTCGTCAGCCGCCATATCCGAGAAGCGTGTCACCTCCGTCCAGACAATCTCCGGCACGGGCGCCTGCCACCTGGGCGCCCTCTTCCTCGCCAGGTTCTACAAGGGCAACAAGACAGTCTACCTCTCGAATCCGACATGGGCCAACCACAACCAGATCTTCAGCAACGTGGGCCTGCCCATCGCCACCTACCCCTACTTTGACAAGAAGACCAAGGGCCTCGACTTCGAGGGCATGAAGAAGACAATCTCCGAGGCCCCGGAGCGGAGCATCATCCTGCTGCACGCCTGCGCCCACAACCCCACGGGCGTCGACCCGACCGAGCAGCAGTGGCGCGAGATCGCCGACGTGATCCGCGCAAAGAACCACTTCCCCTTCTTCGACACGGCCTACCAGGGCTTCGCCTCGGGCGACCTGGACCGCGACGCCGGCGCCATCCGCTACTTTGTCGAGCAGGGCTTCGAGCTGCTGGTCGCCCAGTCCTTCGCCAAGAACTTTGGCCTGTACGGCGAGCGCGCCGGCTGCTTCCACTTCGTCACGAGCCCCACGGGGCCCTCCGCCGCCGAGACCGTCACCCGCGTCGCCTCGCAGCTGGCCATCCTGCAGCGCTCCGAGATCAGCAACCCGCCCATCTACGGCGCCCGCGTCGCCTCCACCGTCCTCAACGACGACGCCCTGTTCGCCGAGTGGAAGGAGAACCTGCGCACCATGAGCGGCAGGATCATCAGCATGCGCAAGGCCCTGCGCTCACGGCTCGAGGAGCTCGGCACTCCCGGCACTTGGAACCACATCACCGACCAGATCGGCATGTTCAGCTTCACCGGCCTGACCGAGGCCCAGGTGCTGAAGCTGCGGAACGAGTTCCACGTCTACATGACCAAGAACGGCCGGATCAGCATGGCGGGCCTGAACACAAGGAATGTCGAGTACTTTGCCAAGGCCGTGGATAAGGTTGTGAGGGATTCTTCGTAGTTGTCAGTAGCAGATTCAGGAGAGCCGTGCGGCTGGCAGACTGCAGGCATGGGTAGGAACGTCAAATCATCAATGGAAGCAAGCCCATCGCGGCTGAATCTGGAGTCTTCCGGGACGGAAAGATGGGAGATGTAAAAAGAATATTGAGATGATACTTCGTAGTGAAGTTGTTCAGAAATGCCGAATGCTGCAGCCTCCGTTATTTGCAAGTAGTGCGTACGTTTGTACATGCTTTGCGTGTGACCGTCCCATTTGTACCCTTCCGTACACCAGCGATCCCGAATGCCTGCTGAGAAGTCGCCACAGCCGCCAACGCCGCCGCTAGTATATGGTATTTCAAAAATTGACATGTGATGCATGTAATGCAATGCAAATGTGCAACGCCTGGTTGTTGATGATGGGCTTAGAAACCCCCAGAAATCAGAAACAGGAATGTGCGCTTCCAGAAACAAAAATGTGCGCCTCCGTGTGCGTGCCTCTCGGTGTCACCAACGACGGCTGTGACAGGGCAGTTAGCAGCTCGTTCTTGCTCGTTGCGTTGTCGGGACGGATATTAGGGGAAACTTACCCAAAGGCGTCGTTCATTTTGACCTGCCGCCTCTTGGCTGCCGATTTGCTCGGCGCAGCCTTCTTCTTTTTCTTTGGTCGCTCCATGCCCAGAAGCTCGTACTCCAGATCCGACAGGTCGGCGGACTCGGCGTCGCTGGCGGCAGCAATCGGTGTGGGCGAACGTGTTCGCCCTCGTGCCTTGGCATGCGACGGGGACCATTTGCGTGGGGTCGCGTCGTCGCGGTCTCGGTCGCGGCTTCGGTCACGGCTCGGGCCACGATCGTCGCGGCCTCGGCGCGACGGCGGTGGGGAGAGGCGCCTGCTATGGCTCCTCTCTCGACGGGGGTTATTCCTGTCGCCGGAGTACCCGCTTTGATATCCCGAGTCGTAGCGCTGTGTTGTGTCACGGGGAGTGGAATGGCCTTTGCTGTTGGTGTCGCCTTTCTGGAGGCGATAACCGCTCGGCGAACGAGAGTAACGGCCTCTGGAATCAGGCCGACCGCCCTCGTCCGGCTGCGGAGACCAAGGCTCGACTCTGACATTAATATTTGAACCGTGCGCCGGTGAACGTGACCGTGGGCGCGGTGACATCGGTCGTGGTGGTAGACTGTGCACTATTCTCTCCGGCTGAACCTTGAGACGCTTGACCCCCCTTGCGTTTCCGTCCGGATTCTCGTGGCCTCGTTTACCATTATTTGAGTCAGAGACAGATTGCGCATCCTGGGAGGGACTTGCAGCAGGCCTGACGGCATCATTCAGACTTGAATCGCTAGGCCCCCGCGGAACAACCTCCCTCTCAGCCAATGACCCAGTCTCGAGCTTGCGAGAGAAATGACATGTGAAATATTCGTGGCTTGCCCCAGGAAAGCGGATGACGACCATACCACGTCGATACCTAAAGATGGGATCTTGCTTGACTTTGGGCCACTGCTTCGATTCCCGGACCGATAGTCTGAACAAGTCTGGCTTTTCTGGGTCACAGAATGCGGACTTGACGCACCTGGCATTATATGCCGGAGGTATCGTTGGCTCGTCGCTCCAGTCTGTTGCAAGTGGCTTCCCCACAGGGTCGGCTGGCTTTGTTTCCAACTCGATGAAGGCTTTTTCCAGATCCCAAGAGAACTCCTCGTCAGCCTCAGAGTCCTTGCTATCAACCTTCACGTCTTCGATCTTGGGAGTCGACCTCACGCTGTCATCCCTCTTTTCGCTCTCGAGCCTGGGAGTCCGCTGGCGAGAATGGGACGATGAACGCGTACCCGGCCCCTGATGTCGACGGTCACGACCACGCTGGTGTCTGTCATTACCCCGGCCAGACTGCTTGTTCCTGCCACCTTTGTCACGGTCATTGCGCCGGTCTCGGTGGTCTCGGTGGTCTCTTTGGCGCGAATGGTTCGGACCAGAAGAGCCCTGCTGCCAACTTTGATTTTGTGGTGGGGGATATGGGGCTGGGTAGGCCCCTTGAGGCTCGTAGCCCGATGAGTACGGGGTTGGTGGGTATGAGAATGACGGAGGCGGAGGAAGACCTGGGGGAAGTCCTGGCGGGAGACCCGGTGGTTGACCCGGGGGAGCAGAACTACCATAGGCTGGCGGATAACTCGTGGGAGGCGGGACTGGAGGAGGTGGTGGTCCCGGGAAGCCGGGGGGAGGCGCACCGTTGTACCCTAGATTTGGTGGCTGATACGGAGGGGCATAAGAGGGTGGGCCGTACGGTGCCGGAGGAGCGTAAGGCTGTGGAGGCGCGGGTGGAGGGTACGATGGCTGCCCATATTGTCCATAGCTTGGGCCAGGAGCCGGGGGAGGAGGGACGGGGGGCCCGTAGACGCCCGGCGGCGGGTTCACGTTTTGATACGGAGGTGGGTATGGCGGTACGCTCTGGGTGGCCGGAGGGTAAGGTGCAGGTGGCGGTTGTGCGTACGCGCTGGGTGGCTGCGCTGGGGGAGGATAAGGGCCGCCAGGAGGCCCCCATGCGTTTTGCGGAGCCGGAGGAGGGTATTGAGAGGGAGGTGGGCCATATCGAGTTATGACCAGTCCCTTAGACCGGTTGTTTGGGGAGCCTTGTCCCCCGTGACTGTGCATGCTCTTGGCTGCTTGTCGCTGGCGGAAGACCTCTGCGCCGCTGCATCGACCGTTAGCCGTGCGGGAGACAGGGGCAGGCGGCTGTTGATGGCAACAACGGCGGCCCGTGTGGCGGCCTGAGGCCGGACAAGAGAGAAAAACAACCTACTGTGGCTCTTTGCGTGTCGGCTCAGGACATGCATAGGCGAAATGGAGTTGGCTGCCACAATTAAAGCAGCCCCCTTCGGCCTTTGGGGTATCAAAACCTGGCGGACGATCGCCCATGTTGCGCCGACATGAGTGACGAGGTACGCGGGCGAGGTGAGAGGGCCAAGCCAAGTTCTGACGAGAGGAGCGCCGCGTGGCGGGCGGGACACGAGGAACGATTGAATCAGGACGGCGCGTCGGGACCCGCTCTCGCACCAAGTATGCGTAAACAGTGGACCGTACTCAGTGTGTGAGGAATAGAATCAAAGAGAGTAGAGTAGGGAGAGCATCAAGCACCGAAGTGGACCCTGGTAGAGCGGGATTGGGGAGCACCAGAAGCAGCAAGACCTGTGGAGAGGTTTTGCGGATGCTGACAGCGACGACCGCTGGGTAAGACGCTGGGGAATCGACGCCACCACCACAGTGGGATTACCGGCTGGGGTGCGAAGCAGCAGAAGGAGGCAGTCCCGGCCGGGTGAAGGTCCGGAGGACGGGGAGAGCTGCGGAACGGTGCGGTGCGGTACGGTACGGTGCGATTTTTGGCGATGTTGAGGGTTTGCGGCAAAGGCATGCGCCGCCAGCCGAGGATCAAACAAGTGGTCTGGCGCCGGCCGTGCGCAACCCCAGGTGATCCGCTCGATCGCTCGCTCGCTCTCTTCCGTTCAGCCCGCCCCAGAGCTGGCAACTCGACGGCAGAGAGGTCGCAAGATGAGGAGGGATTACAGGTGGACAAACATACAGAGAGTCGAAGGAACTAGTTGCGGCGAGGAAGAGATATCGCAATGTAGGTAATATTGGACAGTCACTCGAGTGGCGTCCCATGAGTGGTGGTGGTTGGGTTGGGTTGGGGAAAGGACGGGTCGAGCTGACTGACCGGCTCGGAAAGGTAAGGTTCCATCCACAAACGCTGCCATGGCACTCGCACTCACCCGGTCAGGCCAGTCAGTCAAGCAAGTCAGTCGGTCGGCTTCAGCCCAGCCCCGCGCCCCTGACCTACCTCTGCCGTGCCTGCCTCGTTGCCTCCTCGTGTCTGATCCTCTGCTCTATTGGTTTGGTTTTGTTCTGCAGATGCTTCCGCCGATGCATCGGCCCGACACATAATCCCCCGTTGCCAGTTAGCACTCCTGCAGCAGATTCCAATCTCTATGTCTTGCCTTTCGCTTGTTGGATGCGCTCTGCCTAGAAACCAAGCTTGTATCATATGTATCATATGTGCCTGCCAATGCTTCATCGGCCTCTTCCGTCGATGCTCTAGTGTCTATAGTGGGCGTTTCAAGATGTAGGGGAGATCATGTCCGAGAAGGAAAAGGACATGGTTGGCTTTGAAATGAGGCCAGCAGACAGAGAGAGAGGGACTGAGTGACAAACCGACAGACCAGACTTATTGACATTGGAGCAAGGCAGGTGGAAATAACGCGTGCAATACGGAAGTGCTCTGCTTCTATCAGAACAAGCTGGCTGCAATAGATTCGGAGATGGTGCAAAGACGCGCCACATGGCCTGGTGAAGCCAGCTCCGAGGGGATTGAAGGCTTCTCATCGCATGATACGTAGTGAGCCACCTCTGAATGAGGAACCCCATGAGCTTGCCAGCCAGGCCAACTGCGTGCAGCACGACGAACACGACACTGGGAATAGGGAAAAGCCGCCCACGTCGCAACTCAGACCAGACCAGTCGTCAAGCGAAGGCGATGGCTCTGAGAACTTGGGACGCGGATCATCCTGAACAAGAGAGCCAGACTGGCGAAAGGGATAAAGTGACAGCGAACAGGCCTGGAAGAAAGGCGGCCGAGCTGCGTCGAACTCGACCCCAAGTCGTCGACCACCACGTGTCCGAACCCAACGACTCCCCGACAACAAGACAAATGAAATCCAGTCCACCGCGGGATGAGAAGGCTCGATACCTTCGCCTTCCGGCTGTAAAGAGCCGGGTGGATCAAAATGAGATCAGACCAGCAATTCTGGGATCGGAGCCTCGTCCGGCATGGTCATCAGGAGCGGGGCACTCGCTGACCTGGGAAAACCGTAGCGACAACACGCAGGGAGAAGAGTGACAGCATGCGCTGCTGGGCAAGAATGAGATGAATAAACGACGAGAGCGCGAGGCACAAGGGCCGGAGTGAGGAGGGCGAGGACTGGTTTTAAAGCTACCTGGGCCCAGCTTGTGGCCTGAGGCACTAAGAAACCGGCGAGACGTGGGACTCTCTCCCTAGGCAAGAGTCCCTGTCCCAAGTCTGCGACGGGCAGCGGCCAATGACGAGCCCGGGCCGGACGGCTACCTTCTGATTACGGAGCAGCCTCCAAGGTTTGTGACGGCTGCGGTGGCACCGGCCTCGAGCTTCGTCTGCCAAAGCTGTTGTTGGTGGGACATCTGCACTGGCCGACTGGATATCCGATCCAGGCCAACTTTCTGGATCGAATCTCTCAACCTCGCCTCTCATGTATCTGTCCACTGTCCAGGCCCCCTGATCGAAACGGCGCTCCATCTGCTTAATGTGAGAGCTTCGATTACAACCAGCCCGCCGTTTCTCTCCCACGATCATGTTGGTTCTTCGGTCAACCGCCCCAACCATCGCGTCGACCTTCTTTGCCGGGAGAAGTCCACCACAACCACCTCCACGTCCCAGCAACGGTAGCAAAACAATCCCAAGGTAGCTTGACAGGCATCTAGCTCACCTCCTCGTGCACTCCTCCGGGAAACGAACCCTCCCCCGCCCATATCTGCAACGCCTCGTCTCGCTCCGCACGGCACGGCACGGCACATCCCCCGCGCAGCCCTCCTCCTCCTGGCCGGCTGCCATAGCCGTTCACCACCATGCCCGGCCTGCCAGCGTCAGTCGACTTGGACGAATGTATATCGCGCCTCTACAAGAAGGAACTCCTCGCCGAGTCCGTCATCGAGGCCATATGCGCCAAGACGAAGGAGCTGCTCATGCGCGAGAGCAACGTCGTCCACGTTCGCGCTCCCGTCACGGTCGTCGGCGACATACACGGGCAGTTCTTCGACCTGATCGAGATATTCAAGATAGGAGGCTGGTGTCCCGATACCAACTACCTGTTCCTAGGTATGCACGCCCCTGGCCCGACTCGGCGAGGTGGACAGAACGGCTGCATCACTTCCTTGCCCGTCTCTTTCTCCCCACCTGCCTGCCTGTGCACACTGCTGACAAGTTGCGCCCACCCGGAACAGGCGACTATGTTGACCGCGGCATGTTCAGCGTCGAAACTATTTCCCTTCTCGTCTGTTTGAAATTAAGATACCCCAACCGAGTGCATTTGATACGAGGCAACCACGAGTCGCGCGGCGTGACGCAGTCCTACGGCTTCTACACCGAGTGTTCCAGGAAATACGGAAATGCCAACGTCTGGCATTACTTTACAGACATGTTTGACTTTTTGACGCTGAGCGTTGTGATAAACGACCAGATCTTTTGTGTACACGGAGGTCAGCCAGCACTCACAACAACCCGGGTGTCTCTCGCTGGAAAGAGATCATTGCTGACATATGATCGATTTCCCAGGTCTATCCCCCTCCATCCACTCCATTGACCAGATCAAGATCATCGACCGCTTCCGCGAGATCCCCCACGAGGGCCCCATGGCCGACCTGGTCTGGTCGGACCCGGACCCGGAGCGCGACGAGTTCTCCCTCTCGCCCCGGGGCGCCGGCTACACCTTCGGCGCGCAGGTGGTCAAGAAGTTCCTCTCCGTCAACAACATGAGCCACATCCTGCGGGCGCACCAGCTGTGCCAGGAGGGCTTCCAGGTGCTGTACGACGACCTGCTGAGCACGGTGTGGAGCGCCCCCAACTACTGCTACCGGTGCGGCAACATGGCCAGCGTCCTCGAGGTGAGCGACACGGGCGAGCGGTTCTTTAATGTGTTTGCCGCGGCGCCCGAGAACGATCTGCACAAGGACATGCAGCAGCAGGGCGCCGACAAGGGGCCTGATGGGAACGCCCTGCCGGACTACTTCTTGTAAGGGACCGATGGGACCAGTGAGGGGGAAGATACAATACTGGATAGCTGCCTACAGACAGCCATGTGAATACTCGCGTACTTTGCACGCACGCGGGGGCTTATGATCAAGGACTCATGCGTTACATAGATGTCACGAAACATAGACTAGGGGGCCCGGGGATCATCAAATAACGATCAATTCTGGAACCCGGTTTCTCTGCTCTTTACTTGTTCTCCCCTTGCACGTAGTGCGTGCCATAGTTGCGTGAGTCTGGTCAAAGGCTTATAAGTAAGCAAAAAAACGAGGGCAAGCGGCGTAACAGAGCGTGGATCAGATGGACGAATCGGCCTTCCATTCACCTCAGGCCGATTCATCCATCCCTGATCCAAGTCCTCTTTTCTTCAACGCTTATTCATTGGCAAAAGTCCACCCTGGGTTGATCCAACGACGGTAATCCCCGCCCGGATGGCTTCTCGCCTCGCGGTCGCGCGAGAGCAGACAGGACAAATCTTCGTTCTGGCGCCTACTCCCAGTCCTTGGAGATGTCGAAGGACCACTCGAATTTCAGGTGCTCCTTCTTGTCGTCGTCGACGAAGGACGAGACCGCGTTGTAGTGGCCACGGGCCAGCATGCCGGAGGGAGCCTCTTCCTCGTTGACTGTGACGAGTGGAGACCTGTCAGCCTCGGCTCCCCAAGGGGTAAAGGCAATATGGTGGCATGAGGGACCTACATTTCTTGGTGTACAAAGTCTGTTTGTCGGTGTTGGGAGCGTAAGAGCCCTGTAAACCGTCAGTATCGGCCCGCTCGCTCGGTCGCTCCTAGTTGCAGCGGGCAGCAAGACTCACGATCATCTCGCTGTCCTTGGACACCCTGACGCCCTTGCGCTTCACGATCTGGACGTAGTGCAGGCCGCTCAGGATCTCGTGCTGGACGCGGAAGGTGGCGGACATGGTGAACTTTGCGCCCTCCTTGATCTTGAAGGGCTTGTCCTTGAGGGTGTTCTCGCTCCCGGCCGTGGAGAGGTCGATGGTGACTGGGGAGCGGCCGGGCGAGTCCATGGTCAGGGACTGGATGATGCAGACGCGCGGATCGTTGGGGTCGGAGAGGTCGTTCCCGCCGGTGAGGCCGAGGGATTCCTTGTAGCGTTGGAGGGACTCGTCATTCGAGTCTGTGTGGCGCGGAAAAGGAGTCGTCAGTGATCATTGTGGGGTCAATTCAAAGGGTATGTGTGCTCTTTGTCCTGGCAGATGACCTAGCAATGCTTGACATCACGTATCTTGGTGTTAAGACGACATGATGAGGCGTAAGATCTTATCTCTGCATTGCCATAACTCTAGCGAAGAAAGGAGGGGGTTGGTCGGGGGCTTTGCGGGCAAGGGAGACATGTTGTCGCCAGGGCCACGAGACGGTGCCCATCTTGAGAGGGAATGTTGGCAAGGCGGTCTTGATGCGAGTTCCTAGAGGAAGCCGTAGCCATTGGAGCAGAAGGAGATACCAAGATGGAGACAACCTTGTGCTGAGTGATTGTTGCTTCAAGCTGGGGTTGGGTCGGCGGGTGGATTCCTGAAAGAGAAGGCCAATTGCAGGTCATAAAGCACTTGCTTGTTGTGATGGGTAATGGGATGCAGCCATTCAAGATACACTTGTTTGCAGAGGCTCTTGGGCTGCCCATGGATCGTGCCCCCTTTGCGATTTCGAGGTTTGGACCGTGTTGATCGACGTACCCATCTGTTGATATTCAGCTAAGCTCTGCTTGGGCTGGGACAGCTTGTAGCCCTGGGTCTCCTCGGGCATCGTGTCTTCGTCATGGTGGGAGGCCATCTTGGCGGCTGCAAAGGTTCCAAGTAGTGATGCAATCTGCTGGTATCTCGAATCGGGATCGTGAGGTCACGGAGTTCTGTGGGAAGGGGGGAGGGTCAGGTTCGGTGTGTCGGATACGGTGAGCTGAGGACCATCAATCATTAGTGACAATGAGGCGGACAGTTCAACACACATGTATTTATTGCCAGCAGCCAGCCTGATGAGGGGCACAAGGGCCACAAAGAGCGGGCCAGCAACCCGGGCCATGGTGGGGTCGGTCGTGTCTGGACAGGGGAGGTGCATGACTGGACCGACCGGACCTGGCCTGGCTGTTCTGGAACACCGCGCGACCTCTCCCATCCACCAACCAGCCAACCTGTCCACCCAGCCAGCCTGCCAGCCAGGCTCAAGCTTTCTCACACAAGAACGGTCTGGAGAATGGAGACTGGACACTGGGGATTGTCTCCCTGCTCCCTGCTCTGCTCCCTGCTCGCTGCCGACGGTGACAAAGCTCGATCCATCAGCCAAGAATAGGCCCAACTCAGCGGGGGCGGTCTATTGCAGTGCGTTGCAATGGGCGACTCCTGCCGGCCCATGGCTTGGCCGGCAGACACCCTACGCTCACTCCTAGAATACCTACTTTGTGTCCCTCGCTGGCCTCGGGCTTGCCAACAGGCTCATGGACCTATTTACGCTTGGCGGTAAAGTCGCCGCTCCTCGCTCACGCTGATGCACCCGACTGCGGCCACTGCGGCCGCTGTCCCAAGGCGATGCTTATCATCACCCCCAAGACCAGATTACGAGTCCCCTCATGATTCTGATGTCAATTGTCATGCAGACTACTGTTAGTCTGTGTCAAGGACAGCTATGGACAGCCTCAGCGGGCTCGAGGACACCTGTTCCTGGAACGGCATTGCATGGCTGATATAGTCTAGAGCGGGGGCAAGGATGTGAGCTTGAACTGCCACCGCTGCACGCTTAGCCACCGGCCCGGAATGGCTTGATCATGGGGAGGGCGTTCGCGTGGTTCGAAGCTTGAGCTTGAGTGTAAGCTCGAGCTTGTTCCCCTGTCCGCGAGCCCTTGCCTCGAAGGTCCCTAGCTGCTGTTGGTGCCCATTGTGTCAGTCGATTGTGCTGGTCTCGGCATCTACACGCCTACACTGCAGTGGGTCCTCACTGTTGCTACCTTAGTTTAGCACATTCTGTTAGGTAGACAAGACCACGGACGCGGAAAGAGCACACCGATTGGCTGGATACTATGTGCATACGAAGGAAGCCGTTGCATGCTATCGTGGTCGTGGTGGGACGTTTGGGTAGCAAACGGTCAAATCCAAATACACAGTAGACTACCAGAGCTGTCAGTCTCCCGGCCGACAGCTCCCACTTTGGGGTCCGGTCCCACTCGGCAAAATTGGGCTTCCAGAAAGGAAGAGTTGCATTGAGATTCGGAGCATAGCGAATGTTAGGCAGCTGTGAGAGGCCCAGGCCAGGTTTGCTGCGAATCCGCATCGCGACCTTAACAGCGGCAGTCCCACTCGAGCCCCTTTCCTCCTGTGCCCTCCCACAACGTCTCCTCACCCACGCACTGCCCCGGCACCCGAGAGACAAGCACCGGACCCCATATTGACCCCCCAGCTCATGCACCTCATCTTACCACCTGGTTAGATACTCCAGCATCTTCATCCATCCCCCCCTCAATACGGTCGCTTTCGATCCGAACCATCCAGACTGCTTGTCAAGCAAGAACGACTAGTTTTCCGGCCATCGTATACATCCACAGTCTAGCGACATCTCTTTCACAGCAGCACAATCACTGCCTACAGCACAGCCATTAGATTACATCAAACTTGCAGTAACACACAGTACAGACCGACTGACCGCCCCGCCTGTCGTGAAGACCCCCTTTCGCCGCCCCGTCCCTTCTTTTCACTCCCGCTCCACTCAAAAAGTAGCGCGTAACGGGTTCGGCGCACAATCTCGATACCTTCGTCTTTGCCCACCGAATTGGCCTCAGGCTCGTTTACTGCGGTAATCAATCGCACACAAGCAGGTGAGGGGGCCCGAGCTTCTTGACACTGTCCCATGGGCTGCATCAAGTGCACGCGCTGACTCGATTTATGCAGCCAGGTGTCGACAATAATCTGCTGCAAGCTCGCTAGTGTCGCATCGCCTTCCATCCAGACCCAACACACCCACGCTGGCAAAGTCGTCGATTTCCCTCCCATCGCCGCCTTGACCTTTCCCACCGGCCTGGTCGCCACTCTCCCTGACGACCCGCGCAACCCCATCCTGTCTATCAGGTTTGCACAATACGCGCATTCACCATGGCGCCGCCAGCCACGAGACAGTTGCCCGACAAGCGCAATCCGTTCATGACTGCGGATGTGCCAAACTGTACGAGACCTCGCGTGCTTGACGCCAACGACTAGATCACAAGAGAAGCTGACGCGCCTGCTGCAGACACCGACCTTGTTTCAAGGCGCCGCCTGGGCCAGACCCAGCTGACGGCCAAGATGGTCGCCGCGCTGCCCGGCGCCGAGGTGGACCCGTCCAACCTCGGTGTCTTCGACTACGCTCACCTGCGCGCTCCCCTACCCAAGGGCATTGTTTCCGGCATCTTCAAGTCGAGCCCGAACAGCTACTTCTTGATGCGCCGAAGCAACGACGGTTTTGTGTCCGCCACTGGAATGTTCAAAGCAAGCTTCCCATATGCCATGGCTGAGGAGGAGGAAGCAGAACGCCGGTACATCAAGTCTCTGTCGACTACCAGTCCCGAGGAGACCGCCGGCAATGTGTGGATTCCTCCAGAGTCTGCTCTGAGCCTTGCTGAAGAGTACGGTGTCGGGCCATGGATTCGCGCCCTGCTGGACCCTGCCGACATTCTGGTATCGAACGCGACCGAGAACAGCCCGCCCAAGCGCATCAGCGCTCCCCCAAAGTATTTCCCTACCGCGTCCGCCACCACTCTGGTACCACCTACGCCGACCTCGATGCGAAGCACGCGCAGCCGCCGATCCGCCAGCCCGACCAAGGCCCCTTCAAGCCGGCGCACCGCCACCGCGAGCCCGCGCAAGCGGTCAACCAGAACCACAGCGTCGCAGCCTGAAGCCAGCGAGACACCGAGTACCAGCCGCAAGACCTCTCTCACTAATGGTGACATCCCAGTCCTAGCCCCTGGCGAGGCTCTCAAGGTCGAGGAGCTCAAGGTCGAACACGTCGACCGGGGACTCGCCGGGACACTCGAGACCGTCCAGGAGGAGCCGAAGGTGAAGGTGAACATTGATCAAGACGTTAAGGTCGAAGAAAATGGCACCCAAGTCGAGCGGACCAAGGTCGACCTCAGCATGCCCTTCACCGCAGGTGGTCCTCCCAGTGCGGACGACGCGGCTCGGATGATTGAGGAGGCGAAGGCCATGGTCGCCACCGCCCAAGCAGACGTCGCCGAAGCCTCATCCAAATCTGCTAAGGGCAAAAGGAAGGCAGAAGATTACGAGGCTGATATCGAGGAGGAAGAGGGGCAAACCGGACGAGACCTTCGACCAAGGGCAAAGAAGGTCAAGACCGAGGTCGAGATTCGCAAGGACAAGGTGAAGCGACGCGCGTTGATGGGCATCACCTTTACGCTGGCAGCCGGGTAAGTACACACGGCTCAGGGGTGGACCCTGCTACAGAACCACATGCTAACAATTGAACAGAGCACTGATTCCCTATGCGATGAACTTCCTGTGAGGTTGAGCAGAGGTCGACAACCGGCGGGGATGTGTAGGATGCAGGGAACGGCGCGGTGTTTGGACAAAGAACAGGCCCCTGAAAGGACGAGATTTCTTTGCTTTTCGGCTTGGACTGCGGAGTTGGGGTGGTCGGACATTTCTTCGCGTGCAGGTATATGCTCTCAAGGCCCGGTGTGAGACAGATATTTGACGGGTGCTTCATACAAGCATGACGGCTGCGTCTCACTCTCGCTGCGGATCTCGTTCGTTTCAACGAATATCTAGCCCAGAGGAGTTTTGAGAGACGGATTCTTTGTAACTAGTGGAAACCTCGGCCTGGAATCAAACCTTTTATCAATCAGTCGCGCCACACGTATTGCAAGTTCCATCAGTACTGGCTGCCACCACAGATATCGGCTGAAGCTTAAAACGGTTTCCCCTGGTCCAATTGTGAGGAGCAGGCCCCGTCCCTATCGGGCCAGGCCAATCTGCCGCCGGTTACCGCTCCAAATGAGGCTAAGCTGTATTTTGCTTCCATTTCCCACCAAATAATATTTTGCCTCTGCTCTTCCCCCTTCAAATACTTGACAAGCAGCTTCCAGTTGCGTTGAGCAAGTCACTGGTCTCTCGTGAAGCTATCAATTCTCAAGCATGTGACCTCCAAGAGACTGCAGGGACATCACCACAATGATGATCATCACCATCACCATCGTGTCCGATGTTCAAAGCAAGCGGTCGGAAAGGTGAGTCGGCTTGCGATGGCCGGTGGAAGTGGCTGTGCCTTCCTTCGTGCCCCAATCCGCCGAGGTTGGAGAAGCTCGGCAATGGGCGGCTTTCGCGGGCAGGAAGGATCTAGTCCACTACCCCTCTGCCCAGCAAGCTGAGAAACCTCAAGCTCCAAAGACGCGAGCCGTGTCTCCGATACTTTGCTGTCGAGCGTCCCTTCTCCATTCTTGCCAGCTAACACATAGTCACAATGCGCCCTGTGTCTTCAACATGGAGGCTGCTCAGGCTGCAGAGGCGACACTTCTCATCCTCGCCTCGCAGGCTGGACAGCTATGCCTTCATTGGCCTGGGCCAGATGGTGAGTACGTCCTGCTCGGCTCAGCGAACGCACCGCGAATCGGCACTGATTTCGGCTCTCCTAGGGATTCCAAATGGCCCGCAACCTCCAAGCCAAACTGCCCCCGGCTGACAGTCTGAGGATATTCGACATCAACCGTGAGGCCATGCAGAGGCTTGCTGGGGAAATGGCAGCCTCGCAGGCTGGGGGAGCATCTGTTGAGCTGGCCGACAGCGCAGCAGATGCCTCCAAGGAAGCCGTAAGTGGCATCTCTGACCCAATTCACGCCCTCCCCCCTCGCCACTTTCATGATGAGAAACATTGTCCTATATATGATCTAAGTTGGGGTCAGCTTGCTGGCCCTCCCATGATTATTAATACATATAAAGCCAATCCTCTGACACCGGCACCTACAACTCCTTCCTTGGAACCACTCAAAACCGATGCGCAGTTGCCAGCAGGGTAGCTAACAAACCGGTTGTCACAGGATGTAACCATCACTGCGCTGCCCGAGCCCAGTCACGTCAAGGCCGTGTACGCTTCCATCCTGGAGTCCAAAGCCAGCCCGCGGTCCAGCCCGCGCCTCTTCATTGACTGCTCGACCATCGACCCGTCGTCCTCACAAGAGGTGGCCGCGCTCGTCGCAGCAGCGTTCCCCGGCGGGAAAGCGCACTTCGTCGACGCGCCGATGTCCGGAGGGATCGTCGGCGCGGCAGGAGGCACGCTGACGTTCATGCTCGGGGCGCCGGCGGAGGTGGTCCCCAGGATAGAGCCCATCCTGCGGCGCATGGGCAAGAACGTGCTCCACTGCGGCAAGCAGGGGACGGGCCTGTCGGCCAAGCTGGCCAACAACTACCTGCTCGCCATCAACAACATCGCGACGGCCGAGGCCATGAACCTGGGCATGCGCTGGGGGCTGGACCCAAAGGTGCTCGCGGGCGTGATCAACGTCAGCACGGGCCGGTGCTGGCCCAGCGAGGTCAACAACCCCGTCAAGGGCGTGGTGGAGAAGGCGCCCGCGGGCAGGGACTACGCCGGCGGGTTCGGCATCTCGCTGATGCGCAAGGACCTGGGGCTCGCCATGGTCGCGGCGCAGGAGGCCGGCGCGCGGCTCGAGCTGGCCGGGGCGGCGCGGGAGCTGTACGAGGCTGCTGAGAAGGACGATGCTTGCAAGGGCCGGGACTTTAGTGTAGTTTATAGATGGCTCGGCGGGAAGGAGTGAGACGAGTGTGTGCTTGAAAATAAAGTATCACTCTCCAAGACTGGTCCGCGATTGTGCAAGTAAAATAATGTCTGAGCACTGGCCCCTGATTTATCAACTGATGAGAAGAATGTGGGTTGCGTCTGGCGAGTCATTCTGTTGCTACGGTCCTGTATATGCTGACCTGCTGTCACCCCCAGGTACGAACTGGGAGTCTGCTCGGGGCGTACTACATAGCAATAAGGTGAGAAACGTGCAGTTGAGGTTGTCCCTCCTGAGGTTCAACAGACAATAATTCACAGTGATGATGTTTTGCACTTATGGAACTATGACCAAGTCTCTACGGCACAGTAATCAACTCCAACGCCGTTGTCTCGAGGTCGAGCGGGTGCAAAAGTCCACCCAGCTTGCACAATTCCCGGCACGGGCACGCCGGTGGCTTGCACAAAAGCCAGGCCGGAGCAGCTGTGCTCCGGGAGTGCTTGAGTGCCCAACCCACCTTGTTAGCGCCCGTGTCCTGGGCATCCCACCGCGCTGGTTACCCGATTCGGCCGTGTCTGGGCAACACTTCTGCCTCGTGGGTGACCGACCGGCTTGTCTGTTCGCCCGCCTCACGACCGTCTCCAGCACGTTGTTTGACCAGCTCACCCCAAAATAATACAGACACACACACGCTTGTAGGCTACACTAGGACTTGGTGAAGGCTCTTGTCCGCCCCGAATCCCGCACACGTGTGGATCTTCGGCGCAATCAATTATCAGAGCCTCGACTCGGCCCAATACGGATTCCGGCTGAACAGTAGGAGGAGCACAACATGGCACCAAGTCGCTGGACTTTGGCGCGATGGTACGCTTCCCCTTGGCTGCGCGCCCTCTGACAAGACGGTAGTGGTCAATGAGTAATGATCCTTCGGGCCACGTTAGTATCTCGTAAGGCCCTTGGTCCCCCGGATCTGTCGTCCCGTCTGGTTGTCTGGTTGGCATTTGTTCTCTAGCGTGGGTGTTAGGGGCTTACGGTACACACCCTTGAGGTTGCCGCACCTAGTCCCCGTTTTTCTCGTAACGGGCCTGGACCTTACTTACATATACCCGGGCAGGATGTAACACCCTATTTTCTATGTTTTCTTCCTGCCTTTTCTTTGTCCTCCTTGCCCGAAGCGTGATTTCGATTCTTCCTCCCGGCTGTCTTTTGCCTTATTGTGCGCGAAGGTTGAGTTCTCTTGGTCCGTTGTGCCTACTCGTTGCAGAGCGAGTCCCTGAGCGCCTACGCCACCATT
Organism: Diaporthe humulicola; assembly: GCA_038088545.1. Classification (NCBI taxonomy): domain Eukaryota; kingdom Fungi; phylum Ascomycota; class Sordariomycetes; order Diaporthales; family Diaporthaceae; genus Diaporthe; species Diaporthe humulicola. Next base: position 60,571 of record JBBWSL010000050.1, on the reverse strand, counting down.
TAATCCAAGTCCACCGACGAGTTGCCCCAGGACGACACACATCAGCACCGCCCGCCGCACAAAGGGTGTTTTTTGTTCGACATGGCGTCCAGGTGCACAGAGGTCAGCGAGTTGTGTCCGGTGGAATACACGACACTGGGCTACTACCCGAACAAGCCCCTCAACATCTTCTGTGCCGCTGCTTTCGGCCTGGCCTTGATAATCCAACTGGTCATTGGGGTCTGGAAGAAGACATATGCATTTACGGGCTTCGTAGTGGCCGGATGTGCACTCGAAGTAGCTGGTGCGTACCTCTTTTATATACCTGCGGATATGGCCACGACTGTCAGGGGCCGTTTTCTCTGGACATCGACCTCCCAGTCTAGTACTCTCCGAGGTGGCAGACGGAGGTTTTATGCGGCCGCTATTGGCGGTGCTCGTTCTTGAAACCCGTCTTTCTCTTTCTCGACAACATGTTCAGTAAAGTGATACCTAGCTGACATGACACTGAATAGGCTATGCCGCTCGCGTCCCCCTTGGGGACAACCCCTGGAACCAGGAAGCCTTTCAGACCGAGATATGCGCCATTGTCCTCGCCCCTACTTTGACCTGCATCTCGATATATCTGACGCTCAAGCACCTCACCACCGCGCTGAACCCCTCCCTCTCGCGGATCAGGCCAAAGTGGTTCCCCTTCATCTTTGTGCCCGCCGACGTGAGCTGCCTCCTCGTCCAGGCTATCGGTGGTGCGCTGGCGGCAAGCGGGGGCAGCAAGAACCGGAAGCTGGTCAACGCCGGGAACCAGGCTATCATCGCGGGCATCGCGCTCCAGGTTGTGGTGTTGCTGGCTTTTGGTAGCCTTTGCCTGGACTACTGGCTCAGGGCGAAGAAGTGGGTGCACAGCGCCGACGTTACTCCTTCGGCGCTTGCGCTGTGGAATGACAAGAAGGCTCGGACATTTGGCTATGCTGTGCTGGGCGCATATATCTGTGTGCAAATTCGGTGTATATATCGGTAAGTTGATCCGACCTGCAACATGTCAGGAGCCACCTGTAGTCTGATATACTAACCTTGCTCAGAGTTGCCGAGATGGCGGGCGGATGGGGTAATTACATCATGCAAGACGAGCCATCCTTCGCGGTACTCGATTCGTTCATGATGCTGATCTGCGTCTACCTCCTCAGCTGCTTTCCGCCAGGAATCTTCTTCCCGCAGATGGCCAGAGGCTCAAAATCAACACGTGTCAAGAACGGGAACCCAGAGAGCGCTGGCGAGGAAAGCCAGGCAGAGCAAGGTGGGCTGGCGAGTGGACAAGAACCCAAGGAAGAGCATCTGTCAAAACCAGAATCATAAAGTAAATGCGCACCTCTATGCTTTAACACTCTAACAAAGATCTCCATGTCTCATAAAATGTGCAAAACGTGTCAAATATACCGCAAAATTCGCACTTGGCCATGCGCTCACAGTTCCTGCACCTGATCCTGCAGTCTCTGCAGCAGGGGCTCGTTCTCGCCCACTGTGCCTCCGTACGCGAGCCTCTTGTACACCCCACCCGACACTTTGGCCACCCTCCAGGTGCCCTCCTCCTTGGCGTCGATGAAGAATTGCTGGTTATCTTCGAAGCTTCTTCCGCCGCTCTCGGGGAGATAGATATAGGTCCAAACGCCGGCAAAAGCGTTAGTAGCCGCAAAAATAAGGAAGATCCAGTATTTCAGGTTGTTGAACAGTATCGGACTCAGCAGCGTCACCGCAAAGTTGGCAAGCCCCCACACAATTACGGATATGGCAGACGCCTGGGCCCTCGCTGTCGTGGCGTATATTTCGGTCGGGATGAGCCAAACGGTCGCGAGCCAGCCGATACCGAAGGCCCCCGTAGCGAGGAAAAGGGTGACCGTGCCGAGGATCGCGGGGGCTCCGAGGCCCTTCGCGGGCGAGTTCATAGCCAGCGCGCCGAAGAGCGTGAGGAGGGCAAAGCAGGTGGTCAGCGCAACGCTGCCGCCGAGGATTAACCTGCGGCGGCCGACTGCGTCGATCAGGATCCAGGCCAAAGTCATTAGGATGAAGTAGGAGATGTCTAGTGCGTGTTAATCATCTGTTACGGATCCGAAGGTGTTGCATTCCGCGACATTTAAAAGCACAACAAATAGGGAATTGTAACGATGGGAGTATTGTGCTTACAGTTTGCCTGTGTGATATACTCTGCCATCTTGACGCCGAATCCGAGGAGCTAGGAATGGTCAGTCAGCAGTCAAAAGCCTACTGCAGTGGGATTGACCTACCTCAAAGATTTGAGGCCCGTAGACCGAGACAGCACCGTATCCTGTCAAGGCCTGGTTTACTTGACCCATGAGGACAATAACAGTGGGGTGGAACGTAGGTCTCCCAGGAGTCAACATGTTGGTGTATGTGACAGCTTCGTCATCCTTCTCCTTCTCGTGCGCCTCAAACAACTCCTTGGACTTCTCCTCCCCCTCCTCGTCGCCGTAGATATCGATCAGGGCTTCCTTTGCCTCGTCTTCCTTGCCGTGGAAAATAAACCATCTCGGACTCTCAGGCAGCCTACCGATGACCAGGAAGAGCAGCGCCGGATCTGATGCGTGTTAGTCACCTGCTACGGAGCCTTAAAGCAGTGTAATCCGGAGCATTCCAAATCATGAAAGACGGAGATCCCTAGGAGAAGAATGGTGCTCACAGATTTGCATAGCGACAATAGGAGTCCGCCATGCCCACTGCAGCGATCGGAGTCAGCTATCAAAGCACCAAGACAGCAGGTAGTTTTATACAAGTACTGGGGCCACATTGTCGCCATACCTGGCTGGACTTGCCCAGCGAGTGGGTCACGGCGATGTTGATGGCGAAGGCCATGTTGAGCCCAAATATGTTCATCTGGAATTCTTGCGCTAGGGCCTTCCCCCTTGCGCCGTCGCTGCTCAGCTCGGAGCTGAAGACGGGTATGACGGCGTCAATCCCCCCGACACCCAGGCCCATTACCACACGCCCGACCCAGAACATGTGAATCGCGTTCCGCGTCCACCCTCCCAGTCCCGTGACGAACATGATCAGGTTGCCCAGGCTCGCGGTCGCCAGACAGGCAAAGATAGCCTTCTTGCGCCCGTGGTTGTCAGACAGCCAGGAGAAGAGCACCGCGCCGAGGGAGCAGCCTAGGTAGTAGACCGCTACCAGGATTCCCACCATTGCATCCTCAGCGCCAATTCCCATGGTCCGTAGGTAGTCCTCATTGGTGTTTATCAGGGACATCATGCCCTGGTCGTAGCCATACAGGGCGATGGCTGTCGAGCTGAAGAGGACGACCTCTTGGGTCTTGGAGAGCCCGATAGACGGCATCCTGACGGTGATGCTGCTGGCAATTGGGAGGCAGACCAGGGGCTTTTGTCCCGCTATAAGACGGCAGACACGAATTGAGCCCTGGTTCTTCAAAAAGAAAATCCAGCCAAGGAAAATGAAGCAAAGGCAAAAAAAGCTTCCCGGTCCCAGTCCTCACTATTCAGCAGGAGGGTTCAAAGCCAGGCGAGGGGTTCTACAGGCTGAGACACGATCGGGGGAAAATCACTGCATGGCGGTGAGAATGAGTGCGGCGGGACTATTTATCTCGCAGGCCAGGTGACGTGCCTGCCCGTGAGCTAAGCAACAAGCAGCATGGGATCGGGTGTGTGGGCGTATTACATGACGATGGTGGGCAGTAGTGTTGAAATGTTTGAATCGTAGTCGCATGCAACCCGCGCTCGGGGGTGGGGGTACGTCATTGCCAGCCCACGCGACGCCCACCAAGCCCACTCAAGCGGCGCATAAGCCGGGCAGGTGGCTGGCTAAACCGAGATGCGGCGACCCACGATGCCGATCAACTGCAGCCGGGCAGGAAAGAAATAGCGTGATTCATAGTGAGGGTTTCTTTATTCCCCTGTTGCTATATTGTGCTCAGACATGGTTGGATCCGCATATAGCATTGTCAGAAGGCTCCCTCGAGCCGGCCCCAGCGCGACACATTAAAGTTACATCTCCCTCGAATCTAATATAATAATATTACAGCGTTATCTTATCGAGTCCAGAAAGAGTGTCACTTATTGTGAAACCTTCAGCTTTTACCAAACATTAATCAGCGCTCAAGTTCCTGAGCAGAGCCGAAGAAAATGCAGGAGACAATCAGAGCATCATCACAGTAAACGCTCCAAGTCACTATCATTCCAGCCCCAGCAACTTCTTCAACTCCTCCGTCTCAGTATGGTCTACTGAGTTTCTCATCCGATGGCACCACCTCAGCTCTCCTCCCTGGAACAGCCACTCGCCTCCGTTCTGCGCCTTCGGTCCACCAGAGAGCGCATGGCCGGAGGTGAATAATGCCCACGTCGAACTCACGAAGTTGTCTAGCGTGCTCTTCTTGAGATAGGACGGGGTCGTGGTCCCCGGCCGCAGGGACGACACCATCCCAAGAATCTTGTAGGTTTGCACGCTGGGGTCGGTGTAGATGGGGAACGTGGACCCGGTAACCTTGGCATAATCCGGAATGCAAACTGGGTCCCCGCAGCCGATGATCGTGAGGTTTATGTTGGCCTTGGACAGCTTCTCGGGAGGCAGGTCCTGCATGAGTGCTTGTACGTACTGCTGGCAGCTCTGTTGGGCGGTGGTCAGTGTCGATATCCCGAGCGCGTGCGCCTGCGGAGCTCGGGTCCGTGGGCATGACTTACGCCGCAGTGGAAGTGGCGGACGAAGACGATAAGCTGCCGCTCGTCTCCCGGCTTGTCCATGTAAAAGGATTTGAAGGGGATGCCTTTTCCGTCTCTATCCTTGATCAGGATATCGCCGGCCTCGCCCACCATTTTGGAATCGGGCAGCTCACGATGAGTCTCTGCCTTTTCTTTGGAAACACTCATGGTGTCAAATGGTGTGTCTGTTCTGAAGATTATTGATGTTATGGAACCTGGTGCGTTCTTCCGATCGGGTGTGAAGAAGACAGAGTGTTGCAATTTCGTGAACCGAGAGATGAGGTCAACCAACAGCAAGCACATGGATGTTGGTTGCCTGAGTAAGTCACTTGAGCAAAAACACACAGTGGCTTGGTTAGCTGGTTAAGTTTGCCAGGGGAGGGGGTTGGCAGGGTTAGTTCAAAGCGGGTTGGAGATGCGGAAATATGATGTCAAGGAATGCGGAATCCTATCGACATTTCAATAAATTAGCTGAGACGCATTTTCCTTGCATATCTTCTGCGCTCTACTAAACTTTGTCTTACAAGATCAGTCTTCTAATGTCATCTGAATTGATAAACTTCCCGTTCGAGCCGCAGTGTCTTTAGTGCGGGGAAGAAGTGTAATACGTCAAAGATACATGGACATAGCTCCAGCCCAGATACATTACACGGTGTTGATCATGTGTCATCAAACAAGATAGCAATAATCACCCTTCAAACTAACTCCCCAGATACATTCACGTGTAATATTTCCATACCGTAACCTCGAAGACAATCTGTGGGCTATCTCTTTACAAAGGTCTAGGTATACTTATGTAGCCAGCAGGAGGCAGATGTTCATAACAGAGGAACCCGTTTCATAGCGTTAAATTTAAACTCGCTGGGATTAAAAGCTTATAGCCTATACGTTTTGGTCGCTCAGGAAGTCAAAAATCATCTCGAATGCTTGTGGTGCCACATCATGCAAGAAAAGATTATGTCTAAGTTGCCACGGATAGTTAGTTCTGATGTTCTCATAAACTTCGAATAATGGTCTCCACTTCTGCAATATTAACAACACAGAGGTTGACTTGCGACGTGGAAGTGAAGATAAGAAGGGGGTTTTCCGCTCACCCAGCAGGCAAATCATCCACCGTTCGAAAGGCCGCCGCAGCTGTGAAGTTCGCCCTCAGTCCGTCCAGGATACCAAGGCAGTTTCCACCACAGGCAGAAGTATCATATTTTCCTTGTAAGACTAGAGTCGGCGCCGTCACTTTGCCAAATTCTATCTGCGTCGCTAGGAGCGTCGGCAGCTCCGCTACCGCAAACGGCTCGCTCTCGACGTGATACGACCATTCCGCAAGGCGACGCTCAAAGTACGGGCTCGCAAAGTACGCAAAGACCTCAGCGTATAGATCTGACGACGTCAGATACCCAGGATCGAGGTCACCCCAACGCTCGGGGTTCCGGGAGCTGGCGACTCGGAAACCCATGCCTGCGCCGAAGGGCCCGAAATACTCGAGCGTGCCGCTGAAGCCCGTCAGCACGAGGCCGTCGACCGAGGGGCCGAGAAGGGCGGCCGACTGCGTGGAGATGTATGCCCCGTAACTGTGGCCGACGAGGACGACCTTGTCTGCTTCAGCGGTTTCTCGTGCGTAGGCGACGAGTGAGTTGAGTACGGCGACCTCAACTTGGAATTGAGCATCAGTGTAAGGGTCGATCCTGTTCTCTTTGTTAATATCCTGAAGGAAAATCTGTGTCCGGGTGGTGGAGGAGATAAAACTTTGAAACAGACCTGGAAGATGATCCAACTCCAATGCGATCGTAGTTCAGTACACTATATCCGGCCCTCAGAGCGGCATTCACGAAATTGTATTTAGAGGAGTTAGGTAGATTTGGCTGGAAATACCTGCTTCATCGTCAGTGCAACTGAAGCATCCGGTGCGAGATATTGGAGACGCACAATTTGGATTCTATTATGCCATGAGTAGTTATCAGGATGGTGCCTCCAGTGCCGCACAGAGTAGCTCCTACGGTGTAGTTGCTCTCGGCCGCAAACGCCGTCTCGCTCGCAATAGGCAGGGGGTCATCTGGTTGACCGAAATTCCTGGCTGTCAGATTGAAGGTGAGAGAAGCCGCGTCCCAATCGTCTTTGATGGTGATGTTCAAGATAGATCGCTTCTCGAAGACAGTCACTGGAATCTGGATATGGGAACACTTGCTGTCTATCTCGCTGAAGTCTGAGGTCGGGAAGGCAGTGATAGGGGCCGCGAGGGCGAGGGCAAGCGTGAGTATTAGCATTATGATCGCTGTGGTCGAACACGTTCTGACACCATGGGATGATTGGCCATAATAGAAATGTCCGCATGATCCGTCTTATATCCTTGAGCTTATCTGGCGGTAGTTATGTGCACATCAGCCTGAGGGCGTGCAGTGCAGACACGCGATCACAGCCTTACTCAGCGACACACTCGATCTGTCAGCCTGCTTAACAACCCTGGGGAATAGATGTTCCAGCCTAAAAATCACTGCTGCCGCATTGGGATGTTCCGAGGCGGTACTCATGAAGATACCAAATTTACTGAAGGATCTTGCTTTCGGAAGTGATGGCAATCCAAGTTGATCTGCTTTCATATTCAACTAGCCCATGACGAGATATGTTCCCCGAGTACGATGTCCGAGGACAGTATAACTCATAATGATGCTGCCCGTCTATTGGATTTTGACATATCAAATAGGCCTTCATCAACAGATGCTCAGGACTTGAGCTGAGAGAATGGACATCCACCCGCCGCGGCTCTTGCCTTGACGAGCTTGAGAGTGCTTTCCATATCTTCCCTGCCCTTCCCGTAGTTGGGCTCTGGCCCGATGCTCCATAGGTCATAACCTTGAGGGAAGAAACGGTCGCCTTTGCTCCCCGCCGGCTTAGCACCCAGCAGCCTGAACAGCAGGGCAACGGGGCCGAACTTGTTCCAGAAGCTAGGCTTAACATACCAAGGCTGGAAAGTCGCAATAGGGTAATGAAAGAGGCCATTGAGGTTGTTTTTCTCCTCCAAAGCTTTGACGGCCATGAAGTCTGGGCGGGGAAGACAGAGATATCGTAGGTAAAACTTCCGGGTCATCTGGGTGAGGGTAACGAGAGAAGAAATGTAGGGTCCTGCCTTTTCGATACTAAATTAGTGTTAGCAGGTGTCCACTTTGATGGGCTTCTGATTGCTACAATAAAGTTTGTACCCGTTGACGGATTCGTACTTGTTCAAATGCAGGCGAAGAACTTACCCAAGGCTCTCTCTCATCACATCATCCAGGTTCAAACCCAATACCTTCCTGGCAAACACTGTGACCCCCTTTCCCATCTTGTTGAATAAGCTGTCGACATATGCCCTGACGTACTTATCACTCGGCTCGTTTGGTCTACAGACCTCCTTCTCGTATGCCACCGTCCAGTCACTCAGCTCTTGGACAAAGTGGACGCCATCCCTCCAGCCTTCCCTCGCGCTCGGCAATGGGTCGAGTGGGATTTCCAGGTCCTCGCCGTAAGCCCGGTGGAACACGCCCACGGCGCATAGCTCAACCTCCGTTAGGGGCCGCCACTCCTCCTCCCTTATGGTCCGGAGGATCTCGTGGGCGCCGTCGCCGAGGGTGTGCAGCAGGTCGTTGTCGGTGATCTTGCCCGCCTTCCGGTACCGCGCGTGGAGGAAGTTGATCCGTGCCACCGAAAGCTGGTATCTTTGTGAATCACGAGGCTTGGTCTGGCCCTCACGGAGGAGGATCTCGGTGTCCGTGGCGCGCTTGGCAGCGTTGCGAGGTGTGTTTTGACCTGTAACAGCGAAGAGTCGGGACATGCTGGGGATACCGCCAGCCTGTTAAAAAGATCGTTAGCTATTAATTACAAAAGGGATTTCTTCAGAAAGTGAAAGGGAGAAGTTGAGGTGCTGCTTAGAAGGGATTGTGAGATGTATTGGATGGATCTCGTACCTTCAGAAGAGCTACAGCACGAGCCTTGTGGAATGCGGCCGGAAATTCAAGTTCCTGAAGCTCCAGCAAAATCTTGAAGGCGTCGTCGTCAGTCATGTTTGATAGGGGCTGCTCCCCGGGCCCATCACCCCAGCCAGCCTTGATTTTCTCTGCACGTTTGTACCTCAGGCACCTGACGAGCAGGAGATAAGACGAGATGACGAGTACGGCGAAGGCGTAGGGGTTGCCCAGTGTCTGAGCTAAAAGCTGCGGTAGGACGGTTGTCGAGTTCATGATCGCAGGATGTTGGGACGGGACTCGAGTTCTTTGATGCGCCACGGCAATGATTGGTGTTTTCGAACGTGTGACTAGACTGTTTTCAAATGGCCGGGACAAAATGACATAGATATATGGACGAGTAAAGCTTCTTGGAGTCTGATTAATTTTCTTGCACGCACAGTCTCGACTTCAACAGAAAAACAAAAACAAAAAAGGGTCGGCAGAAAGTCAACCGGAATCTGAATGCATGAGGTTGGCAATGTCACACGATTCACTCAAATTGTATGCAGCATATTTTCTACGATTACCAAGGCTGACGAATGACTGGACGCCTCGCTGCTACTCAATACAATACTGCGCCTATCTCATCGTTGAAGCGTTTGCTCCGGTCTGACCTGAGTTGTTCCGCCCAACAAATGTGTTCTCTCGTATCAATACGACGCCCCCTACGCCCCGACGTCCCCAACGTCCCTGAAGGTCAGAGGGGTTAACAGCGGGCTCCTTCCCGCCAACCTCGGCTTGTAATTCATTGACCCGCCTTTTCGGGCGGCCACCAATGAGCTGAGTTCCATTGCGGCTGAATCGCTGGCGATGCAAGTATAATCTTCACGTGCAACGACCTCGGCGAGATGCGCCGCATACTGCCAAGATCTTTGAGCCGTACAGGTTTTTTTCTGGAACCTACTTACAATTGTCAACAAACCCATTTTTGGCAGGATCAAAGACCAAACAATTGAGTTTACTGAACAGGCCATTTCCTAGACCTGGTTCCCACCACGGGATGATTCCCATTTCAGGACCGTTCAGTGACCTTCGGGGTGTATCCAACTCCATACTTGCACAGCACATTGTGGAAGTATCTTCGCCCCATGTCTCCGTTAGAGAACTGAAAGCATCGCCTAGAGGTGAATGTCTCGGAAAGGGAGAGATCCCCCGACTCAAGTTTGCATGGATGTGCACCTCGGATGGAAGGAATTTTACAGCATGGGAGAGAAGCTCAACAAGCGACAACGAAGTCAGCATCCTGCTAAGCCAGGTCCGGCAGGGGTACTGTGGCTTCCTCATTATGGTGGTAATGGCTCATCGACGTCGATGCAGGAGGATAGCCTTGTCAGTGCTATCTCGTGCCGTGCGGGTCATGTGGGTCATGCGCATATTCGCTAACCTCACACCTGTACAAATACACACTTACGAGCTTTGCTTGGTTGTCTGCCACGCGGCCACGGCATTAATATAGTAGACCACCTGAGCAACACTTACTGCCCAGCCTCCTGCATAAGAATCTACAGGCGAACCTCCTATGGAATGATTGGGTAGAAGATGAGTGGGCCATAGGGGCTCCGCATGATGTTTTCGAAAGTTTTCGAGAATGTGGCTATATCCTATAATAACATATGTGATATCATTTCATTCTAGCTGTACACATAGACATTTTAAATTAGAGTCTTGGTTATCAAAAGTAATGTAGGCATGTCAAATGCTTCTTTCCATCCAGTGGTTCTTCAAGGTCCAACACGGCTCGTATTTAGAGCCATGAGAAACATCATCAAGTCAGTTTAGTTAAATTATCTTAACAAAATTAATCATTACACAATATCGCTGGACTCTGTTGCGTTCCAGAGTAGTGAACCCCTTTGCGAATACCGATTCCCCAAGACGATTTCGTTACCCAACCCGACCCGCGAACGCCCATTCCTCTCCCTTTTCCCGTGAGTCCAGTCACTGAACTGAATCGTGGCGGTGTCGAGATCTTTCTCCTCGGTCATAACATCAGCGTCAAACACTATCTCAACCATCACGACCTCGCGTGTAGGCTCCTGAAGCGCAAATTTAGTCCGTGCTGCGACAAGAAACTTCCCGACGTGGTCGTAATGGCTCCACACATCTGGGTTCTCAAATTGCCACGACTCTTTGCATTTCTCGTACATGTTAACATCGTCCGACACACGCGTAAGCACACACATCCACTGGCCTCCTAAGTCTCCACCAATATCATCCGCCGCCTGGGCTAAATAGACACCTATCCTTGTCGGGGTTTCCTTGTCGGAAGTTTTCGACATGTCTTGGAATACAAGCAAACCATGGGCGAATGGTTGCCCAGAACCTGTGACAGTGGGGTTGAAGAAGCTCGTGCTCGTTTGAAGAGAGTCCTCTGATGCGTATTAGTCACCTGCTGCGGAGCCTAAAGTGTTGCATTCTGGAACATCCCAAAACATGAAAGACGTGGATCCGTAGAAGGAGAAGAATACTGCTTACGAGGAAATGCTTGGACAAGCTGGAAATGTCCCATCCCGCGCGGAAAGGTGAGCATGAAGCCTGGGTTCCGCATGATTTCCTCGTCGAAGCCATTGAGCGCGAGATCAAGCTCGTACCCAAAGGCTGGGTACACTTTGGTGAAGTGCGAAATGAGATACTTTGTTTCCACAGATGTCGTCAGGTCCTCAATCTCGGTCCGGCATCCAGGAATGTACATTTCTGAAAGGCTCTTCTTCACAAGGCAGAAAGGGGCACGAGCACGCATATATATCCCGTCCTTTCCGAGGAGGGGGAGGCAGATTTGACTCTTTCGCAATCCCTTTTTCGTTTCGACCTCGACGCAGTTGAGCACGGCAAGGAACCAATGTGGTGAGAGAGTTTGGATGAGCGGAGTCCTTAACGAAAGACCAGCATTCGTGAGTGCGAAGGGTGGAGTGATTCTGGAATGCAGACTTGGTTGGAGGTTCCTCATGTTGCGAAAGAGATTGGGGTGGTCTGCCAGAAGGGAATTCGTGGACAGCAGAGTATCAAATGCCAGTATACTGTGATCATCCGACTGCCGAATGATCTCCTCCTGAAGGCGAATGAACGCTCTCTCGCCCTCGCCGTAGAGGAGGGGCATGTTGATGCTGAAGATCCCCAGCAAGCAGTATGCAATATCCTCTGGCCTTGTGGTGACCCTGTCAGCAACCCAAGACATCCTCTGAGCTATACTGTACTCTCTCAATACTCTCTCCTTCCGGATACAAAGCTGATCAATACCGGTAACGATGGATAAGAAGCTAGCAAGTGCTTTCTTCGAGCCGAGTTGTTTCCATGCTTGCGAGAAAAAGATGACATGATCTGGGGCAATTAATTCCTGCAACGTCCAACCTCTTGAAAACCATCGACTGGTTCCCAACAGCTCCATCGAATCGATCCCACTAGGAGGTTGACTTGGAATATCTGCGAGGTAAACGTAGCAAACCTCTGCCTTTTCGTACCACGCGAACATAGAATTAATTGCCTCTGAAAGCTCGGCCGAACTCGTTTTGTCGATACACACAGTATCTATCCAAACATGCGATAGCCCATCGTGGCGGGCTTGCTTGCAGGTGGCGAATATTTTGGCGAACCCTGGCTTACCGGACTTCCACCGACGCGTCACCTTTGACTGCCATTCAGCGAAGGTTGGCTCGTAGTCGCCCCAAGTATGCGACAGGATAGCGTACTTGGGCAGGTTTCGTGGCCCAAACTCCTCGATTTTCAGACTTCTGGCATTGATGAGTCGCATAACACGGGCCGGGTCGCTGAACAAGCAAATTATGGGAAAACATTGGCTACAATATTCTTCAGCTGAGCGCGAGAGGAGGAAATGAGCGCCAGTGGTCAGCATTTGGCCAGGAGATATGTAATCCTGGACAACCCGAACCCTATTATAACACAGCTTTGCCTGTTGGCATCCACGACCAACAATGAAATTCTTGCCTGGAGCCTAGGTCAAACGAAGCCAAGCTGGGAATTAAATGAGAATCATAAAGATGGAGAGGCCTTCATCCTTCCGGTCGATCCCAGCAGAGCTCCGCCTGCGGATACTCGAGAATACGCACTTGGGCCCCCCAGATACCGGCGGTTACAACGACGAATTAGAATGTCTGCGGATCCGGGGTGGGAAGATAATTCAGCGCCACCACCCTCTGCTGGAGCCTTGGATTGTTTGGTCAGTTCCTGTGTTTCCTCAGGATTTATTTGCCCCTTTCTTGCTAACCCTTGCCGTCTTGGCGAGTGCAGCTCGTCTCCGTTGACCCACGGTACGTCAAGCCAAGAATGCCAATGCCGCGTGCTTCCCACACAACTTTACCTCGTCGACCGACTGATGCGTCGCGAGGCAATGGAGGTCTTTTACTCTAACGCCCATTTCGACCTCTACAATGATAATCTCAGCTCGACCCTGTCCTTTCTCCGCGACGTGCTGCCGCGCGAAGGTCTGTCACGACTCAAGCGCATCGAGTTCACCATGACCGAGGCGCAGTGCGAGGGCTGGGCGGGCGGGGCCGTCGCCAGCGGCTACCCGGCCGAGACTCTCGGGCGGCAGATTGCGGGGCCGTGCTGGGGCGGTGGCCCGGCGCCCCAGTTTGATTACAAGAACGACTGGCGGGCGATTGTGGCCCTCCTCGCGGAGCGCGCCGATCTTCCGCGTCTCAGCATCACCGTGAACATGGGCCAATGCGCCTGGTCCTTCATCGAGGACACCATCTTGTGGGAGGACAACGGTCCTGAAGTGTCCATATTCCGTTTCATCTACGACCTCACCATTGACGTGGCCACGGCAATGTGCTCGCTGAAAGGACTCGGCGGAGTAAACTTGAAGCTCTGTGCGTTTGAGCAGTTGAGACCTTGGCTGGAAAGAGAGGTGCTCGGGTACGCAACTGAGCGCATCTTGAAGTCACCCAGAGCTAGAAGACTCGAGAAAGATCTGTGGCGCCGGCCTCGCTTTTACCAAGTCGTCCCACCCTGGCACGACATGGAACGGAGGCTGGAAGGGTCAAATTACCATCTCAATGCATAGACATCAGTGCATTGTGACGTTATCTTGAATAGGGTGACCCGGCAAGCGGTTGCCATCGGTTTCTATACGGCTTTCGGCATGGCACTTGACTACTTTAAAACTCGAGAGTAGGAAAGACTATGATATGAATTGCGGCGCCTTTTTCCCATAGAGACACTCGCAAGAGATCAATGCTGCCTTGTGAGGGTACGAGCCATGGCAGCTGTTGATGGAGTCTCTTTGTCGCCAACCAGTCTCTAGTGGCACCATTTTTCAGTTTCTGCTTCTTGTCACCCTGTTGCTCTAATTACCGTGCTTATAACAACCCATATCCCGCCTTCAGTCCTCCCTGCTTACTCGAGAAAGTTGTAGGCAATGTCGAAAAACTTCATGTCGCGACCTTGAACGTTCAAGTCAGCTCATCATGAGAACTCGATATTCCCGGAATGTGGCCTTTGAAGAAGAAGAAAAAAAAAGGTTACCAGGCTCGCCAAGGATGGAAAATCCGATAGAAGTTTTCTCCATTTTGCCTGTGACCTTGGAGCCCTACGTTTTGGTTCCCTTTATGCATCAGAGTCTCAATCCCCGTGCCATTTTCAAACTTTGCGTCAAAATCAATGCCAATGCTTCTTAATGCACATGAGTGTGCAGCTAGATATCATAATACGGATGATGGATTCTTGTGAGTCCCAATGCAGTTTTCTGCTTCTCGTGGAACATCGTATTTGAGGTGAACTACTGAAGCGAAAGTTGAGGCTATGTTAGAGGTTTGTCCTCGGCCCGAGTGCTCAGGCGGAGAGAGTGGACCGGGCCTAGTGTTGGTGTCACAATGAAGAGCAGCACGCGCTTTGTTTCTTGGTTCCGTGGCCCTTCAGATGATCCTTGGCCAATGATATCCCAACTGATTGCACCAACAGCTTCTACGGCGCAGTGTGGATGCTGGGAGCCACAATTAGCTGTTGGCTGGTGGCCCAAGAACCAGTTGGACCTCGACTGCAGCAACTAGCCCTCAAAATTGTGACCCCAACGTTGCATTGATTCAGAAAGACTTGCAAGTATCCGAACACTGCTATTACAAGATGTCCAATTGGGCTGACGTCTCAGGAACAAACAAGCCCCATGAGTTCCCATATTCTTACATCCCTTTCCATTACCAGCCTTCGAAATTCGTCTTCATCCTCTTTATTGGTCATTATCCCTCGGTGGCAGTCATTTAAAAGCATATTTGGGCAACTCCTCCACCACGCCGCTCTCTCTCACCCAGCTGACCTCATCGTTCTTGCATCATGGGATTCCTCGACCATGTGTCGTGGGCCGCTGTTGCTTCGACAGCCCTTGCGTACCTCGTCGGTCTCGTCTTCTACCGCCTCTATCTACACCCTCTCGCCGAATTTCCCGGCCCTAAACTAGCAGCCATCACACGATACTACGAGGGGTACTACGACGTTGTATGCAACGGCCAGTACACCTTCAAGATAGCCAAGCTACACCAGCAGTACGGGCCCATCGTGAGGATCAGCCCCCATGAGCTTCATATCAACGACCCAGCGTACTATGAGAAGCTATACCGCCAAGAGGGTCAGTGGAATAAGTATGACTGGTCCTATGATGCCTTTGGAGCACCGATGTCCGCCATTTGCTCGGTGGACCACGACGCGCACAAGCGCCGCCGTACTCCTCTAAATGTCTTCTTCTCCAAGGCCGGCGTTTCTAGCCGCCAGGACATGATTCAGGGGTTCGCCAACAAGCTCTGCGATCGTATTGCGCAGTTCGAGGGCTCAACCGTAAATGTGACCGCGGCCATTAGTGCCTTCACCAGAGATGTTGCCATGCAGTTTGTTCTATCCAAGGACTACCGGAACCTGGATAACCAGAACTTCGGTGTCGAGATGACCAACGTACTTCAGAGCTCCGGGGCAATCTGGCGCGTCACGAAGCACGTCCGATGGCTCGGGTCGCTTATGAAGTCGCTTCCGTTGGATTGGATCGAAAAGGCAGGTGATGCTGGAACCAAGGCCTTCTTTGGCTTCCTCAAAGTGAGTCTTATATCTTCAGTTTTCCTAAGCACCAGTCTTGCTGAATGAAGAACCTCAGGACTGTCTGCAAACCACCAAGGACATCGTGGCCGCGCCGTCATCTAGGAAGGTTGGCGGCGAGCTAGGCGTACCTTCGAGGACCATCGTGCACGCAATTTTGGAGTCCAATCTCCCGCCGGTCGAGAAGACGGTGGAGCGCATTAACGACGAGGTCGGAACCATTACCGGAGCCGCCTTTGAAACAGCAGCCCAGTCTATCCGCACCATCCTGTACCACCTGTACAGCAGCCCCGTTACCCTGGCGCGTCTGCGAGGTGAGCTCTCCCAAGCGGTGGAGAAGCAGGGGAACGGGGAAGACCTCCCCCTTTCCATTCTTGAGCAGCTGCCGTTGCTTACGGGTTCTATCTGCGAAGGTCTGCGCCTGAGCCCTGGTCTGGCAACTCGCCTGGCGCGTGTGGCACCTGACCGTGATCTGTTCTACGGTCAGCAACGTATTCCCGCAGGAACCCCGGTGGGAATGACTGTTTTCCTAATGCACATGGACGAGAACCTGTACCCGGAGCCGAATATCTTCAACCCTGCCCGCTGGTCTGACAATGGGGTAAGGTCAGATAAGACCTTCGCGCCATTCTCCAGGGGCACGCGAAGTTGTCTGGGCATGTAGTAAGTGACTCGCCTCATAATACCAGCACGTGCTTGTGATTCACAAAAATGCTAATCGCTCTTGTCAACGCAGTCTCGCCTGGGCCGAGATGTATATCGTCATAGCAGCGTTGGTCCAGCGCTTCGACTTTGAGCTGGTTGGTGCGGGCCCGAAGGACGTTGAGTGTGCTAGTGACCAGTTCATAGTGGGAACGGCAGACCAGTCTGGTATCAAAGCCATTGTTAAGAGGTATGCGGCTTGATAGCTCAGCCTCCTCGCATGGATACTATAGAACTATGAGAAAAGCAGGCTGTGGATTTCATCCTCGCTCAGGCATACATGTGCATTTAGTTCTTGGCCTAAATACTATGTTGCCCACTAACGTACTCTCCCTGCCGCTCTTGGTGCCTGATTGCCGTGGTTTTCACTATGGCGAGTAAGCTTGGGAGTTCAGAAAAGATAGTGAATTTCCTACATTGCAGCTTTGAAGTTTTCCAAAAGAAATCTGCCAAGAATATTGAAATTTGTGAAGGCACGTATTGTCAGGGAATCATAACTGACAAGTACAGTATACCGGCCCGCTCCAACGCCCGGCTTGCCGCCATTATCATAACAGGACCAACGACATCAATACTAAAAGAAACCCAGGAAGAAAACTATCTGTATCCAGCTGATCTCCCTCCGCCGTGAGGATACCCTGGCCGTTCTGGATAGTACCCCGATGGATCTGTCCACTGCCCTGGCATGGGGCCCGGTCGGTACGGTTGGTCCGGCACCCCATGAGGGTAGGGGTTCACGTACTGCTGGAAAGCATAAGGACCGGGGTCGGTATGACGCTGTCTAGGCTGTGGCGAGAACGGGTTCGGTCGCGTTGGATGCGGCCGTGGATGGGGCCGTGGAGGCGGCTCGCGGTCGGCTGACGGCGGCTGCGGCGCTCTTGGAGCAGGTCGACTACGAGCGTGACCTGCCTCGTCTTCTTCTGACCCGACCTCGCCCATGGTAGAAGAATCACCCACCCTGTTCACCTCGGATATGAAGACCCGAATATTGAACACGGGCGTGCCCTTGCTGTTTGGTTCTTTGATCATGCTCAGATAGTAGCAGATCTCCGTGCCATCGTCGTCGAACGCCGTCTTCATAGTCTCGGCCATGCTGCGCAGGGGCAAGCGATTGTGTTTGTCAACGTTCCAGGAGAGAACCGTATTCCTCAGCTTCCTGAGCTCGTCGTTGCCATTCTTTAGCTTGTCGATCATCTCCAACTGTAGTTTTGCGGCCGGGTCTTGGTCTGTGAATATGGCCACTGCAGCATTCGAAGTCAGCTATCAAAGCACCAAAACAGTAGTTTCATACAAATATGGGGAGGAGAGGGCCACATAATAGGTATAGCCTGTCTGAAATCCAGCAGCCTGACAAGTCCCTCGACTCATAGGCTGCAGATAGTAGAGGTTCTTCTCGAAGGGGCTAAGATATCATCCAAAAGCTGCTTACTCCACGGTGTGGCGCCAGAGAAGTGGTCTTCCTCATCCCAAAGGTCTGACACGCGTGGGCTCTCGTTCCTGACGTCGATGAGGCCACAGACGATCACGAACCTCCACCATATTGGCTTCAGGTTGAACTCGATACATGCGGTGAAATCCTGCCGGTTCCCAGTGAGAAATAACCTTCCGTTATTGTCCCACAGACTGGCCGGTCGAGCCTTTATGCTTTGCACAGTATAGGCCGCCCTGGGTTGCATGTGGAAGTGGAAGTTCAGTGACCGAAGCAGCTGGGCTCTCAGTCGAAGCGCGAGGCTGTTGGTCAGGGTTCGGGCAATGTATATCGTGCTGCGCTGCCCGTTCCAGAACGCCTTGTCCGTCGTTGAGAACAGGTCATACGCCCGATCACGTACAAAGCCGAACTCCGTCTTCATCAGATAGATGCCGAGTTTGCGGTTCTTATCGTTGATGCAGTCGAGAGCGAAGACGTACTCCTTGTCAGGGGATGAACCCAACACCGTCTCGATACGCAGACCGTTGTTCGTCATTGCGAATTCTTTGACGGGGCCGACTCTATCTCGAATTATCCTTAACCTGCCGCATTCCATAAAATCTGATGGCGACTGAGCGAGAATGCCACGAAGGCTGTTACCCTGTTGACTTGAATGAGTTGGCCGCCTGTCAACTCCGGATTCACTTTGGGATGTCCACGCAAAAAGTGTGAGGTCGTTGGTGCTCTTTGCTATCTCTTCCTGAAGTCTTAGGAATGCGTTCTTGCCTTCGCCGTATATCATTGGCATATTGACGCCAAAGATCCCGAACAGGCAATAAGCAATGTCTTCCACCCGCGTTGTCTTCCTGTGCGCAGCCCAGGACATCCTTCGCCCGACCGGGATCGTCGGCAGCAGCTCCGAGTCCTCGAGGATGTCGGTGTCGATTCCGGTTATCTTCGAGAGCTCATGCCTGAGAGTCTTCTTACTGCCTCTAAAGTTCCATTCTTGATCGTAGAAGTCGAGCTCCTCGGCGCCGATTAGCTCTTGAAGCGTCCAGCCGCGAGTAAACCATACACAGTCTTTCATGAACTCCGATGTCTTGCTCTCAGAGTGCTCGAAGTTGTTGACTACGAGATCAGACAGGTAAGCAAGACACAAGGATGATTCTTTGTACCAGTGGAACATGGAATTGATAGCCTCCGAAAGCGCGGCACTGCTGGTCTTGTCGATGCAGCAGGTATCAACCCAGGCGTACGCGTAGCCACGTTCTTTTGCCACCTCGCATGTTTTCTTTATTTTAAGAAAGCCGGATTTTTTCAGCAGTCGTGCCGGTCGGGACTCGGCCAGCATCTCCTGGAAATCGACCTCATCTTTGTCCCAGGTGTGAGACAGGATAGC
Organism: Diaporthe humulicola; assembly: GCA_038088545.1. Lineage (NCBI taxonomy): Eukaryota > Fungi > Ascomycota > Sordariomycetes > Diaporthales > Diaporthaceae > Diaporthe > Diaporthe humulicola. The sequence goes on along the minus strand of JBBWSL010000050.1, from coordinate 41,347 downwards.
GTATTTGCAGTCCTGCAGATCGACGACTTCCTCAAGCCTCAGGGTAGTAGTGTCGATCAGCCACATGTTGTCGGCTGAATCATAACACAGCCGCGCGATAGGTCAGCCCAGACAGGCATAAGAATGGGACTGGGACGCTGAACTGTTCCGAATAGGGAGGGATTGACGTGGTAAGGCTTGGAAGAAGCTGCTCATGGCGAAGCAAGGTCGCACTAGCGGGGACGAGTGAAGTTGGAACAGGGGCACAAGTAGAACAAGTAAAAGATATGGCACAAGAGAGTAAGCAAGGATGCACGTGGGCATCCCAGTGCTCCCCAATTCAGGCCAAATTGAGGCTCTGCGTGGGGACGGGATTGCAGAGGCACGACGTGCGTCATTAACATTATTGGATCTGGAATAGTTCCACTGCATTGATGCACGAACTATTGGCCCGTATGGGTGCTTGATTCGATGGTCCAAGGTGGCTGCAGCTCGGGCTTTCACTCCAATGAAATCGACGGGCAAGATCTCACGGGTTCTCGGCATTACTGGAGTGAACTCTTCAATTGATTGTGCTGGTCGCACATGTGGGCTCTGGTTGCTGAAGGCATCACGTGTGTGCCAGCAGTTGGTAACCGCACGACATACTCGCTTTATGTTGACGTACAGTGAACAAATTACAAGAGTTTGCCACACCGACGTGAACATTCACAAACAGCAGATCAGAACCCGAAAAAATGTACCTATGTACCTCAATACCGAGAACTGCCGAAATTGGCTCAAGACATATGAATTGGATTTGAAGATTGTTCTGATAGGGCACAGCTTTATTTTCCTCCTCTCATCATAAATGGACGGAAAGAATAACCTTATCCCTGACAAAGGACCCAGGCTTAAATCAAGAGGTTGGCAGGTGAGCGCGATCAGGATTTAGCTATGGTCATTATGGACATACCCTACAAACCGCGGAGTTGGATTCTTGATAATACTCGTCCAAGCTAGCCGGGGGTCTTCAGACACTTTGAACAAGCTCCGACGCACTGGAGAGATATCACATGCTGAGAGTTTACATATATATATATATATACATCCTACATAGGTATGATAGCGGTCTCTCGTGATCATCGCAATCTCCAACGGCACTCGCTGCAAACTGATGTGAACCCATCACCTATTCTCGGCGGAGTAAGGAGGCTTGTGGCTCTATGAGACTCAATGTGTGAATGTGGTGACTTCTTTCAGACGAGAAATTGAGACAAAAGGAAAACATCTACGGGAATGCCCGGATCAAGGATTCAAGCTTTCATATATCTCCGTCCTGAAAATAAGTGTTCAAGTTCCGGGGTAGGAGTCAGTCATCCATGAGCCAGAATCAACTCCGCTTCTAGTTACGTCCAAGAGCTAAGAGATTACATCATTCGGGCAACACATGAGTGGTTGTAGATCAGCGATGTTCGGCACGAGGGATTCCGATCTGGCGTATGACGCGCCGGTGGGTAGACAGTGAGACGATGGTGAATAGGAACGAAAAGATGTGTTTTCGCCGGGAACACCGACTGTAGATGGTTTTATTGTTCAAAAATTCTTATGTCTAACTTGACAAGACGGAATATGGTCGACACCGGGTACACGCTCGAGCATGGATTTTGGTATATGTGAAGCAGGTGGCGAGGGCTGACTGCTCAAGGCTTGCCATGAGTCGATGTGACAAACGCCCCCAGCCCGGATAGCATAGTCTTGCAGTGGTTGTCTTCAACGCTTTCATACTGCATTATGAGACAGGCTTCTAAGTTTGTGAGCCAAAGGAGGTTCAACTGTGAACCCGCATCACTGAGCCCATCCTAGTAGGAGTTTTGGTGATGGGATGACGGGAAAGCGATCAGCTAGGTATCTTCATTGTAGCTAGGGTATTTTGTTGGGGCTACAACAATCATGATCCTTGAACCAGTCGGGCATCCTCTTCAGAGCTCTCCTCCTCACTCTCATCGGATTCTTCTTCGCCCTCTTCTTCTTCTTCGTCATCGTCATCGTCCCCCTCCTCCTCTTCCTCCTCGGACGATTCTTCCTCCTCGCTCTCGCCTGACTCCTCTTGGCCATCATCCTCGGCAAGCCAGTCGGCGAGCGACTTTTTGCCGAGACCGGACCCTTCATCCCCGTTGGTAGCCTTGCCGACGCCAGACCTGGCGGTGGCGCTAGCACTGTCAAGACTCTCCGCTGCAGGTACGGCGCGCTTCTCCCAGACCGCATAGCCACTGCTGGCTGCCTCTCCTTCGGATCTCAGCCTCGGGTCCGGCTCCTTCCCGTCCTCTACCCAGTCCGGCAGAGCCTCGTACCCTTTGAGGCCGTGGATACCTCCTCCACCGCCCAAAACCAAAGCTGCCGAGCCAAGTGTGAAGCCCTTCCTGGTCTCGGAGGGGCTAGGGGCTTGTGGCGCGGGTTTTGGCGCGAGGAGCATGAGCGTGGCTAGCTGAGGGACACCAAGCAGCGCCTTGAACAACCTTGCTCTGTCCCGAAGGTCGTACGAGGTGTCGTAGCGGACCAGCAACAGAACGTATTCCCACAATCGGGCCACAGGGTGGTCTTCCATTTCATTTAGGGATGTTGGCTCGGCTGCTTCGCCTTCGGCTTCCTGGCTCTTCCTGGATTCTATCACGCGGTTCAGGTGGTGCAAATAGACCTTGGCGGTTAGCAGAAGTATCTGCCGCTTGGCGATTTCTGATTCCTCTGCAAAGCCTTTGAGCAGAATTCTGCAGACATCCGCTGCGATATTGTCCTCGCCATTCAGCCCGGCGAACTCACTGACGAGCCATATAATGGTGGCTCGGGCTTGTGGGTCAGTGGCGGAATCAAGGTTCTTTGCCAACCTCACGACTGTGGAAGTATGGGCTGTAGAGTCCTGCTGGATCAAGTGTCTGATGACAGTCAAACTTTCTGCGGCCAGGTTCCCATCAAGGCTGGTGATTTGACTCAACAACAGCCTAAGACACCTTGAACTCGTCGCCGAATCGCTCTGCGCGCACCGCCCGATGGCTCGGACAGCCTCACGCACCAATAGCTTGTCTGAGCCTCTTGAAAAGTGTTCCAGTTCGTTGAGAATGAGTGATTTGATGTGAGGCGGGGCGTGCGGGAAGACCAGGGTCAACACCTCCAGCTTAAGCTCCCACACCGAGCTGCTATCGGTTGCTCTGACGAGGAAGTGTGAGGCATATTTGACGAAGTCTGTAGGCCTTATCAGACAGACGGACACGATGTTGTAAAGAGCAATCTGCTGGATATCGGAAGGGCCCCTGAGCAACGCGACCAGCGGTCCAACGGCTGACTTGATATACTCAGGGGTCCCTATTGAAACATAACAGCGGGCTGTGGCAACTACAACACCCGAGTTCCTGCTCTGAAGCAGCGGCTTTATTGCATTGAGCAGCAGCTCAAGGTCGGGATCCAAGATGACCACTTGTTCGCCCGCGTCTCCGTTGTCGCCTGCCTCGTTGTAGAAACCTTGCAGGTCAGCTGCCTTCTCCCCAGTTTTTGCGGTCCTCGTCCTCCTTGGGAAACACTTTCGAGCGTATATGGTCAGCATCCTCAGCGTCGAGAGCTGGCTCCACTCATCCATGTCGACGACCTTCCTGACCAAGCTGCGGTAGTGCTTATGTATTACGTCCGTCCTTTCGGGGCATATCTCCATGAACGCAGTGACAGCTGCACCGGCAACGAAGTATTGCTTGTCCCCCAGGAGCGTCGAGAGGTATTCGATCAACTGCGGTGACTGGTTTGGGTCCAGACGGAAGCACTTTGGTATGGCCATGGCTGCTGCCCTCCTCACGTATGGGCTCATGTCGCCCGCGCCTTTCTTGATGGCCAGAGAGACGATCTGGCTGATAACCGGCACTCGTATTCCCGACATGGTCTTCAGCGCCAGCGCGCGCACTTGGGGGTTGCTGTCTGACAGGGACTTCTGTATGGTATTGATCGACAGCAGGGCCAGGTCGGGTTCCTGCTCGGCATGGTGTAGGAGGTAGATGTAGACGAGTTTCTTGATCTCGAAGTTGGGCGAGGCGACGTTCTTGACCACGGACGAGAAGAAGGGTAGCGTCTTTTGTGCGCGGTACATCATGGAGATGACCTTTCGCAGGCCCTCGAGCACCTCGCGCTCATTGCGGCTGTCGAGGAGCTTCTTGACCTGATTCTTGTCCAAGGACCGGGGCGCACTTCGCGAGCTCCGGGCAGCGGATGCGGCATCGAGGGTGAGCTCCTGGGCTGGGTGCAAGGGACTGTCAGTCTTGCCGATCGAATGAGGGGGTTTGTGGGCGGCTCACCTTTCTCAAGGAGTGACGATATACGGGATATTGGCTCCATTCTGGGCAACTACAAGACGGGCGTCTTGGTCGTCGTGGGGCGTATATTGTCCGTGATTTAGATAGCTACCTTGTCTACCTGCTGGCCATGGTCTTAGGTGATGTTGACTGGCGTAAGGTAGGTGACGTGCGACGTGCTGGAGGATCCCTGCAGCCTTGGTGGGGCAGCCCGGGCAGGCATGAGAGACCCTGTCAGCCTGTGCTCGGGCTACTCAGTACCCCCCTTGGTACCTTGGCCTAGGTACCTACCGTTGACCACTTTCCATTTTGGGTAGGAGTGAGAGCTTCATCGACAGGCAGGGAGGAAGGTATCTCAGTCGCCGAATCGTCCATATCATTATGAAGAAGGTATTATTTTCAAGATGCCGCTGACGCCGCTCATCCTGTCGCCAGCCCTTCCGTCAGAGCTGCTCACATACATCATCCAACGCCATGAGTACCCAACCACACTGATCGTGTGCTCGTCGCAAGCAGAATTTCTAGACTCTCTTCTGGTTGATGCACAAGAGTCTCTGCCAGACGCGGCTGAAGATGGCCAAGCCACAGCTCTATCGTCCCTGCTTTCGTCCCCTCTCTACCAAGTCGCCATCGCCCGCCACATACGCATGATATTCGTGCCCACCGTCTCCCACCTGCGGGCCTGTCTCTCCGTCTTTAACACCAAGGACTCAAAGGTCCCTCCTCCTCCTCCGCTGACCAACAACTCGGGCCGATCAAGGACGCAACATCTTCTGCTGGTGTATGGCTTCCTCGCCATGCACCGCGACACAAGCGAATGGAGCGCCCAGGGCATCAGCAGCACGGCTGCAAGCCTGGTGGAAGCTGCGAGGAGGGTCGGCTTCCGGGCTGTTGTGGTAGATTCGCCGTGGCCTGTGATGCCGAGTGAAGATGGCTCGGATGCACGAGGCGACGGCGCCGAGGAAGGACATTTGGGAAGTGAGACAGAGCAAGCGACCTTGTCTGAGGAGGTTCCGGTGCTGAGTGTCAGTGCTAGGAGGGCTGGCGCCCATCTGGATAATGCTGACTGGACCGGGCGTACCGTAACCGTGGCGAGGGTCCTCGGGAGGTGGTTCCGATACCGTCAAGGGGATTGGGCTCGTGGGTTGCAGGAGCATACATGATCACCGTACGGCTTGACTGAACGGGTTGCGACAGGGTTATGATCTTGTCGAGACTTGGACTTTCTTCCATTCTCGATTAGCTTGAATCGTCATGTATGCAGACACCGAATCTCAACCAAACGCCCCGACCTGGTATCAGCCCACCCAAACTCATAACAAATACACAAATCAACAGTCGTTTCACTCGTTGAACGGGATGGCCTGGTCCATCTCTGTGATATACAGCTTGATGTGTGCCTCCATCTTGAGGTACTCATCATGAGCATTGTGGACCTCGTTTTCGATGGCCTCCTTAAGGTCTTGCATCTGTAAACAGTATGTTAGTAAGTCAAGCCAGCGTGGCACAAGTCTCGGAGCCTGCAACTTGCCTTCTTCTCCGTCTGCTCGATCCGTACGCGGCGCTTCTCCATTTCGTTGCCTTTCTCCGTCCGCTCCTGCTTGAGTTGCCTGTGGACCTTCTCCAGCTCCTCCATCTTCCTCTTGGCCTCCTGGGCTTTCTGGTTGGCGTGCTCCCTAAGCTTCTCCGTCCTCTCAAGCCACTTGGCCAGCTGTCTCTGCAGCAGGGTCTCGGCTCGCTCGACATCCTGGACGTCTGTACGCCGCTCGAGGAGGGCGTCCTTTTGCTTGTTCTTGCGCGCGGTCCCGTCCTCCTCCTTCTGCAACTCCACGGCGATTTCGTCCAAGAGCTTGATGCAGGACGCCACGTCGGTCGACACCACGGAGAATGAATCCGTCGAGGTTTGCAACGCCCGTGCCCGCCGGTCGAGTGAGTCGATATGGGCCTTGTCATTGCCAAGGGTATTTGACAGCTCTGTCAGGCTCGCCTGCAGGGAGGATGCGCTCTGTAGGACGTAGGGCCTCAGCTTGGCGCTCTCGTGCTTCACAGCCAGTTTCTCGGCCGTCTTCTGCTCGAGCTGTGTCGACAGCTCGCCCTTTCTCTCCTTGGCCTCCTCCAACCGAGCTGCTACCCTCTCTTGCCCTCTTCGGAGCTCCAGCAGGCGCTTCTTCAAGTCCTCGTTCCGTCGCAGCTTCTCCGCGTACACGCCTTGCATCTGCGATCGGGTCTGCTGCATGTCGTCCAATCGGGCCTCCATGTCTTGGTTCTCGCCGTAAAGGCTCTCGATCCGCGACTTTGTCTGTTCCGCCTTGTTGAAGTGCGCGTCGATGACCGAGGTCTGGCTCTCGCGGAAGCGCACGAAGTTGATGAGGTAGCTGAAAATCTTGACCAGCCTGGGCTGCGTGGGCTTGTATAGATCGGTGAAACTGAAGTCGCGGATGCCACACTCCAGCAGAAGCCGGCGCAATGACACGTAGAAGCCCATGAGGTTCCTCGTGTCGGGCGGGTACAGCACATCGCCATTGTCGGCGGCAATGTCCTCGGCGGCGGCGCGCATGGCGGGGTCGACGGTCTCGCGGGTCGCATTGAGGATGAGCTCGGCGAACCACTCGAATATCATCTGTACTTGGAGAGGGTTCGGCTTCGCTAGGTCGGCGATGGTGAAGGGGATGCCGATGTCAGTGATGCAGCCGACGATCTCGCTGTCCTTGAGCAGCATGAACGCGTCGGGTTCTGGTTCCTTGCGCTGGTTGCGCGAGTGTTGTTGCCCCGGAGGGATGATGCTCATCCTGGGATTGTAGGCCATCTTGGCCGGCTCTTGAAGACAAAATGTCGGCAGTCAAAGGCAGTCTCGAAGGGCGGGAGAATAGGTGTTGCACACGGGTCTGGGGTTGGTGATGAGGTTCAACTCGACAGATCAATTTGCGACCCAAGAAAACATGACGGCGCATGGCCCAGATAACGGGAGCTAGTCCCCGGGTGTTGGTGCGGCAACGGCAACATGGTGGGGCTGTTCGCTATCCCGCGGTGGGGCTGCGCTCCTCTCAGCTACTGTATACAAGACCGGGGCTGTAGTATTGCAGGTCAGCTGGTATAAGTGGTCTATATATGCTATGTAAACAATTCTACGCGCAAGATATAAATTGCAGTCATTGTGACAAATGTACCCCGAGCACCACCTCTTCACCTTCTACTGTGACCGCGTGCCTAGTCGATCGCTCTCCTTTTCAGCACTGCCGAATGCTCGTTCAAGCCCGCCAAATCATGTGCATCCAAGCATGCCTGGCGACTGAGAAGCACTGCACCAACAGTCCTGCTCCTGAGCTCCTTCTCGTACTGAAGGATGGCTTCTTCCGTGCCTTGGGCGCCCGTATACACACCTTCGAGGGCTTCACATAGCCTGAGAGCATCGAGTATTCCGTGGTTGGCCGCTTCACCGCGGTACATTGTCATTGCATGAGCTGCATCCCCAGCCAAAGTCACCCTGCCGGTGTGGTTGTTCCAGTCCAAGCAGGGCCAGTCCTGTAGCACAATCTCGACACATCCAGTGTCCTCCGGCATGGATTCCACTACGCCGCGAAGCTTCTCATGGAACACTTCTGCACGGCGCTTCATCTCCTTGAGGCGTTCCGCCTGGGTGGGCTTGACCTCATCATCCGGTGACTTGTACGGCCAGGACATGAGGACCTGGACGCGATATCGCTCGTCGTCCGTCCCTTTGGTCCCGTTGACCTCAGGTGTATCGATCATGCTGACCCAAAGGAATGTCGAGCTCGTCGGATGACATCCCTGAAACAAGAGGGGGTCTAAGTCCCGCAGCGGCCTGACCTGCTCTGCCGTGAAGTCGACAGCCGTTCCGGTGAGGCGCACCGGAAGCCGTGTATTTCTATACGTCTCTGGCGCCACGAGCTGCCGCGTTCGCGAGTTGGATCCCTCGGCGCCAACGATGACTGAGCCTTCCACTCTTGAGCCGTCCTCGAAAACGGCAACGATTCCGTCCTCTGCCTCCTCGATGCTAGCGAAGCGCCTGTTCCAATGTACGCTGTCACTCACTTCCTCTAGGAGCAACTTCCTAATCTTCTCACGGTTCACACGGCGCCGCGCATTAGGTGGGATCCGAAACTTGGTCTCGAGGGTCTCGAGGTTAATGAAAATGAAGTTGCCTTGATCATCTCGGCCGACTTCGGGATCAACTTGGGTTCTGTCAATACGAGCAAAAGCCTCCTCCGACAAGAGCGATTTCAAGAACCCCAGGGCCCAGTGAATAGTAATGGCCCAGCCTTGGTCTCTTGTCGCGATGTTGTCGTCGCGCTCGTAGACCAAAAAGGGGATTTTCTTCTAGTTTTGGTGTCAGTCGGTGAGCCTCGGCGGTTGCATGATTTCCTTCCCCATCTTCACTCACCTTCCTAAGGCCATTGGCAAGACTCAATCCCACAATTCCTGCGCCAATAATGATGACAGGCTTTGCCGGCATCCTTTGTGTATTGGTCAGGTGAGTAGGGCAATGAGCAAGGCTTTGCTTCTTGTTCCCCGTCCTGTATTTACGGACTGTTCTGAGACGTCTAGCTTGTCCAGCTCACTTCAGTGCCAGTTCAAATTCAAGTAGTGCCAGATGATGTGGTGTTCACTGATAGCTGTCTTGTTCGTCCTTAGTCTCGGGTCCAGTTGAGTTTGAGTTGTCTATTGAAGTTCTCAAGCACATTGCTGCCCATTTCCTCCTGTACTGCGGGGTGTCATCCTTCGTCCGGCAAATCATGGGCCCTGCCTGGCCAGGGACAAATCACTAATGCAGTGTGTACGCACTTGGCCTTTAGCAGACCTGTCGCTACGCATCCATGGTCCCGCAGTCCTCACGACGATGCAGTGAGGGTACTGTAGAAGGGTTGAAACACACAAACCACACAAAATGCAAATTGCAGCACGAGGGGACTCTCGGCGAATACTGGCACGTAAGTTCTGGGTTATGACACAAAAATCGATGCCTCTGATCATTTATCGTCGGTGCTTCGCTGTTTCAATCTTACCTAAGTACATCGGCTGACATTTGGGCATTATCAGTGCATGGCCAGAAATTTGTATGGGCGGCAACAGGGCCATGATCCACAACGAGACAGACTTTGATGCTGCTACACATACGTTCAGCGAATTTTACACGCATCTACTTGACATCCACCCGGGTCCTGAGTCCCCCTGTGTACTCCTTACCTGACACTCGGTGTACAAACCTCAGGTCATCGCCCACAAGCTACGTAAAGCAGAACTCCACGGCAGCGGGCAGATCGGTTACAGGTGGACCGACTCCTTTCCAGCCCCAATGTCGTCGCCGTCTAAATCTCGTCGCCGTGTAGATTGCTTGATGGCGCGGGCACATCGATTGCCGGTGGGTCAAGATCGGAAAAGTTCCCAGATGAGACTTATCATCTTGCAAACTGCTAAGTCTCTCCCGTACTTTGTCTCCTGCGGCACAGCCCTGACGAGCCCATGGAAGGACCAGCTTCAGCCCTGGGCCCGCTGTGTCCGCTCAAGTGTCCACCGGCAGAGATGGTGGAGACATACTCACGGCCCGTGGGCATCGGTATTCTGAGCTTGCTCAAGTTCCGGAGTAGGGGCAGTCGCCTCTGAATTTCTCAGTCCTTTACTCGGGCCGGTCACTGTGGGGCAACAGCTTCGCATTGTGGCTCATTACAGGAGATGGCGTGGCCATGCCCCGTATCCCTGAGGACTGACTGGCGACGGTCCCCCCCCGGCGCATTACTCCCATCCACCTTGCCAAGTCGTCAGGCCGTGGCGGGAGGCAAACACAGGCGGGCGGATGACTCGGGAGGGCCGGCGTACACGGCTGAAATGTCGTGATGACCGACACAGATATCTCGAGTTCGGCCGCGGCGCCTCGCCGCGGATATCATAGGGCCCACCCGCCGGGCTCCGTGTTTTGAAACCAAGCGCTTCTAGTCGCGCGGCGGAAAAAAAAAAGACATTTTCTGTTTCCATTGATACACACGTACGGGCGGAGGTTGCGGGCGGGGCCATGACTGAAACTTTTATTACCTATGGGGATGCCTAGTTGCATGCGGTAAAAGGCCCGAGATCTACAGATATACGAAGCCTAACATCCTCCTCCACAGGTCCACTGCAAGTCTCTCGAAAGCGTATAATCTTACTGCCGCGTAGGTCCACGTGCCTTACAAAACAAACGCGCATAAGTGAAGATCCGTATCACGATTCGAATGACTTGCGTAGGCCAACAGAGCGCACGGGACGAGTACTTGGTTCAGCACGCCCCGCACTGCCCGTTTCAACGTGGAGGCCCATTGGTCCTTTGCTCAGAGTCTATTACTCGAGAGCAACTTCATGCCCATCACATCCGGCCGCGCAGTGCGTAGCTGAGGTAGCCGAGGCTGCGATGCGAATCCCCCGAGTCGCCGCGTACTGAGCCCTGTTACAACCTCAATTTCTGTGCGCGCAGCAGGGCCGTGTTCTAGCCCGGCCTCCCCGTCCCACTTCCAAGGTTCGGAGCTTTTTGGCTTCTGCCGATCGCGGGAACAGTGGGGCCTAGCGAAGTATCGCGTGCACATTTCGGCATCGAGTCCCGCGGGCAATCACAATTGCACCACTGAGCATCTACTGCGTACCCCTCTGAGGAGAGAGAAAGAGCAGTGCCAATCAAGCGCCCCCATGTGCAACTTGCTCCCCTTCAGTGATGATCTTCCGAATGTTGGACGAGTACAACAGGCCCAAAGCAAGACCGCCCTGAGCATACAGGCGCATATCTTTTCCAGGCCGGGCAGGCAGGTGGACTGATAGGCTGACAGGGCTTCGAAGCCCCCCACGTTCCGGACCTTTTCGTGCTGAGTAGCAGCCTGTGCAGTCCCTGGGAGTCAAATTCTACAGCCTGCCCGTGCCTGCCTGCCCTGCAATGGTACTGTGGCATATGTGTAAATCTTGCAGGCATTGTCATTGGCGACCTGTGGTTAGCCACATTGGAGCCAGTGGCGTTCTGCAAGATCCGTCGACCAAGATCCAAAACGGAAAGACGATCTGCCCATCACGTTGATCTTAACTCCACGGACACCAAGTAACCCTAGCCAACTGCCACGCGAACCAGATATTCCCGTCAGCCACGGCGGCCGAAGCGACACTGTTGTAGTGTACGTAGTACTCGCAGGTTATTCCAGCAGCCCAGGCTCGTTGGCTGGTCTCGATATAACTGGCAAAAAATAGCCTCAGCCGACGCTACAGGGGTTCCTTCGGGGAAGTGAAACTCGGAGGGAAGAAGTGCCAGCTTGGGACCCTTGAGATGGGTGCAAGAATAGAATTCGAGATGCTGTTGGAGCAGACGTCCTTGAACCCCAATATGTCAGTAGTGACTATTGGGAAGGGGTGGATCGAAATAGGTTTGATTGGACTGATATTGGCTTGAAACAGCCATCCCGTCACCGACCTCGAATGAAGATGTTTGAATCGATCCGGCCTAACCCTCCCCCCCTCCTCTCCCCAGCCCTTGCGATGCGGGCATTGTGGGCTAGCATCTGGAAGCGAGGTCAGACTCGATGGATAAGACAACAGACTCAATTGGCTAGTCATGATCGCCACGCGAATCATGGTCACCATCTCTGCAGGAACTTTGATCAAATTACGGTCTTTCTGCTTGGTAATGGTTCGTCTGGCGTCTCCCCGCAGAGCTGTTTATAAAACTCTCTGGTCACGAGCCACCCCCAGAAAGCTGCAACCCAATGGGCGACGAAAAGTTAAGCAGCGACTTGAGCAAGTGCATGAATCGGACTGGTGCTAAAACGTCAAGTGTGGTATCACGAGGTTTTCTCCCCACACAGCGCTCGGCCTGGGGACTAAGATGGCAGGGTGGCTACCATAGTCCAACGGCGGGCCCTTGGCGGGAAAGCCAGACCACGGCTGGCCTGATTTGAACAGCCCTTGTTACTAGCGAAGGGCCGTGGCATGCCAAACGAGCTGTGGTCTGCGCTACCGCCTGACATTGGTTCGGAGCGGCATCCGAGGTCGTGTTGTGCTATCGAGGGCGGACTCAACAGCCGGAAGATGACAGCAAAAGTCCAAAGACACAGAGGAGTCCTGCACCCAGCAATGCTCGATTGAGTGCCCGGGTAAAACCTGACTGCAGCTAGGGCGTGGCATGGCATGCAATGCAATGCACTTGGTAGATACGTGGTTGCTCCACCGAAGCGTGCTGCAGGTCAGGCGCAACGAACGGCTGTTGGTGTTGGTCGTGGCCAGTCCCCACGAAGGCGTCACTCTCCCCAAGGAGATGGAGCACTGGGAAAACGCACAGCCTATCAGCCTATCAACAACGACCTCGTCAGCAGCGTGGGCTTGCACCCGAGATGCGCCGTTGATGCTTTTGAGGGTCCGGCTGGCTGCTGGAGGATGATTTGATCGCCCGGGATTAGGACCGTTCGAGCTTAGCTCGACCCCGAGCGCCGTTACGGCGATCTTGCTCTTAGCTCTCGCCTGGCAGGTATGACATAGTGGGCTATTGGGCAGTCGCGCATCATTCGGGAAAGGATTGGCGGCCAGGGTGGTGCGACGTGTCTCTCAACGGAGATGTATCTCGAACTGGCCGTTCCTCGATGAGCAGTTACGTGTTGTGCAGAGGGCGCGGGCAATTGGCAACCAAGAATGTATCATGGCAGGCCTAGTAGGTTTGATGAGTCCGAGGGGTCTGACGTCTGATCTCTGTCTGCTGCCCGGGGTGGGAAAAGGGAAAAAACCCTGCCTTGGGATCGGGGTGGCAGGGTGGCAGGGTGGCTTTGGAAGGCTAGCCAAGGACGGAATCCCCTGGATCCTGACGACGGCTTCCAGGGTTTCCCGCGGCCGCGGTGGGATTGAGAGCGAGGTCAAGCGTCATGGTAGAAACCTTGCTGGTGCAGTACCACAGTCCTTGCGCGGGAGCGGAAGCGGCTCAGCTGCGCGGCTGGATAATTTATCAAAGTTACCAACGGCAGGGCGGGGCGGGGCCAGGCCGGCAGGTCAGGACTCAGAAGACGAGAGTGCCCCCTAAAGATAGAGTTGGCCGTCGGTGATGTTTCCAGAATGCGGGTGGCTGTGAGGTTTGAGATAGGGAGGCCAAGGTGCGTGAGCGCTCTCTCAGGCCCTCAGGCCCTCAGGCCCTCCTGCTCTCTCTTGCCTTCCGTTCCGTGCGGTGGCCTGGTCAGGATGGTCTGGCCGGGCCTACGTCCTTGTGCTGGAGGCTGAGAGGGGCAACTGGGCAAGTGCCCCCTGGCGGCCCAGGCCCGTAAACCAGCAACCTCCCGTGGCTGCGGTGATGTGATGCCAATTCTGGAGAGCAGCTGGCCAGCCGCACGTCCCTCGTGTTGCGATGCTTCTTGCCATGCCCTGCCTGCTTGCTTCTCTTGTCCGCTTGGCCCCACATCGCATCGCATCCCATCGCCGCCCTCAGTGCCCAGATCGGGACCCATTGCCTTTCCGAGGTACCTTTCCAAGGTATTCTTCCAAGGCATCTTTCCAAGGTTCGAGTCTGCCCTCGATCACGCCGCCCGGGCATTGGAGCTTGGGCCCTGGCTCGTGGGCACCTGGTGTGTGCTTGTGCCTGTGCCTGTACCTGTGCTGTGCCTGTGCCTGTGCCCGTCCCCGCGGCCCGGAAACCTTGAACACGGGCCAAGGAAACATACGATCATTTTATGTCGCAGGCCAGGTGCTATGCACTAAATGGTGGTGCTTGGAGGTTTCGGGGGTACATAGGTACAAGTACAGACGAGAATATCGAGTCTAATCAGCGCATGTCCAGGACCTGCCCTTTACCGAGCCATAATCAATCAATTGATGCAGATGGTTCCTGCCCGTATTGAACAAACAGAAGTAAGCTACCTGGTACAGTACCTGGGTACTTCCAGGATTGCACCGGTCGGGTTAAAGCTTCAACTGGGCCCACTAGCCCGCCCAAGACTGGGAGCTCGAGCCAGTCAAGCGGGCCAAATCCTCAACAAGGGGCTGACATCGAAGGCAAGCACGATGTCTCCCCACCTTGGGCTGCAGGTCGATGCCCCGTTGCCGCTTTGCTTGCTGAGCCTGCTGCTTGTTTGCTTGGGCCGATGTGTGTCTGGTTTCGTTTTCCCGTTTCTGCTACTGTGTACTCAGTACCTACTGTAGGACCTACCCTGCCGGACTTTTGTTGTACTGCTGCTGGTATTCTGCTCGCTTCGACACGCTAGGCCCGTTGGAGTGACTTACATGCAGACTATGAACGGCCTGCCAGGCCCGGTCACCAGGCCCCTTCGTGCGGCATGCGCATGGCATGGTAGTCTATCGTCTGGTGCGGGTGTGGTGTGGTGTGGCCACGCCTGGTTTGAACGGTGACTGGCCAACATTTGCACATGGCTTCTGTGCCTGTTTCCTGTTTCCTGTTCCTGTTTCTGGCCGTGACCGACTGCACAGTGATGAGGTGAGGCATTGAAGCCCGCGCCGGTACTTGATTTTAATCGCATTCCCTCCCCTGCCGGGGCCTTGCCTGTCGCCCGCCGCCCGCACACGGCTTTCAAGGACCAGACCCCTTTCACAAACCAGCCCATTCCAGCTTTTTCCCAGCGTCTGTCTGGCCAGGGGTTCCTACTGTTACGGGGGCCCTGACTGCCCTTTTCTCTCTCCTCTGTGATCTGCCACCTGCGACACTCGGTTCATCAGCGGCGTATGCAGCCTGAAGCAAGCTTTCCCAGGTACATACAGTACATACATATCAACCCAGTCGTACTCAGGCACACACCATCTATCTGGTCTGCCTCTCCCCGCCAGTCACAGTCACAGTCCCCCGTCCCCGAGAACAGGGACACCCTCTGCCGACAGCAAAAAGGGGTCCTCGGTCGGTGTTCAATGGCAACTTGAATGCTCTCTACCGTACAAGACGCAGCATTGACCAGTAGCACGGCGCCAGGCCATCCCATTTACACAATCAATCACGAGAGGGTTAAAGAAACGTGCCGCCGTGGTACCTGCATATTCAAGGTTCACAGGCCGTATCCTGCGTATCACACCCCCCAGGCAGGCCAGGTCGAGCCTCCCTGGGCCCGTCGCCACTCGCCGCGCCATCGGGGTCACACAACCTTCCCAGTCCCAAGTCCCAGTCCCCCCGTCTGCTAAGACGTTCAGCGCGGCGCAGCTCGCCTCGCCGCACCTCTCTCACTCACGCATAATTCATCCTCTTCCAACTTTCTTTTTTCCCTCCTTTTCTTCACCCTCACCCTCACTCGCACTCGCACACGCACCCTCGCTCGTCCCGACACGCCCAGACTCGCTTTTGCGCCCGAGTACTTCAGCACCCTTGGATCATACCTACCCACGACAATCTTAACCACCCCCCCAATTCTTGCGAAACAAACCCAATCCAACACACCACTGCCGGGCCCACCCTGCCGATGACCCAGATCTGCCGTTACCAGCATATTCTCCGACCAGAATGACTTCGCTTGTGTTCTCCAGCATATTGCAACATCCAGCCCACCACCCAGCACAGCGCATTGTTTCGTTCTAGCCCGCACCCATCCATCAATCACATCTCGCCAGAGAGTGGGCGGAGGCCCGACCAGGGGAGCAATGGCCCTCTGGCCCTTCCGTCGGCGGAGCCGCAGAAAGAGGCCCCGTAGTGGGAACCAGTCTGAGGGCGAAGGTGCTTCAAGGGGCACGCCAGAAGACCAGGCCCGTGCCCGCAGCAGGAGGAAAACCGAGCCTGTCAACCCCGGCGCTTCGGAACCCCTGCCGACTGCCCCGATCCCAATCAAGAGACAACCAAACAAGCTACACCGTCGAGAACGCACCTACAGCTTCGAGGAAGGGAGGGACGATGACCTGGTGGTCCACCGGCAGAGACCCAGTAGGAAAACAGGGGCAAGGGTGGCCTCCCAGGGTCCAGTGGGCCCCCGCGTCCACTCTCGTTCAAAAGAGTCGGGCATCCTCAATCCAACCGATTCCTCTGTCTTCAACTCCGACAACTTCCCAAGGATGCCCACCCTACATAACAAACGCAATGGCGAGCACCTGCCCCACAAAAAGTCCAGCAAACGGAGGAAGGCAGACCATGCTCGCGAGCAGGAGATCAAGGCGTTGGCCAGCTTCGAGCCAATGCGACCGGCGGCCGAGCCATGGCAGTCAGGCCGGCCCATGAAGCGGGACAGCAGGCGGGTCAAGACCGGGCTTGGACTTGGTTTCCGGCGGTCTTGGGAGAAGGAACACCCGACCTCCGACATATCGCTGCCCATGCCTGGGAGCATCCACTCCAGCCTGTCCTCTGATTCAGAGCAGGTCTCATTCAAGGTGTCGGCCCTGGAGGCTCTGGCGCCCCGCCCAACCTTGAAGTATGCCGTGTACCCTCGGTATGGCACACCGCCAACCGGATCTGGTCGCCACCTGTCAGTGAAGAACAAGCTGTCAGAGAAGGAGCCAATCCCCGAGGCCACCCTGAAGGCACACAAGCGAATCGATGACCTCGCCGACGACCTTACCGCGAGTGACCTGAGAGAGCTGATGGAGCGCGATGAGCGCAGAAGAGCAAAGAAGCGTGAACGAGAACAGGAAAAGATGGAGCGGAGATTGGCCAGAAGGGCCGAAAAGGAACGGGCAGCCAAGCAGGAAGGGAGGCAATCCCCACCCAACATGGAAAGGGGCGTGCTCGGCAGAGATTCGGTCGGCCTGGGTATCGGTCCAGAGTCTGCTGTTGTGACATCTTCGGTGAAGAGAAAATCGCCCAGCCCCACAGCTAAGCAGCTGGGCAAGCGCCCTGCCGCTGACATGGAGGACGATCACGACAGCGATGACGGCGCCGGCAATGGGCCCCTCGACCACTTCCACAGGACCGACAGCGTACCGCTGGATCGGGTATCCGTGGTCAACGATTCGGAGCAGCTCGAGGGACCTCGGCCGGAACGAACCGAGAGCCCGAGGAAGAAGATTGCTTTGATGAAGAGGATATCCAGGTCAAAGTCTCCGCACCCATCCGAGCCTGCGAAGACCGATGTATCAGATTCACTCAGGAAGGTTTCCGAAGGGAGCTCTGGCCCATCAAGACCACGGCGGTCGTGGACCAATCTGTTCAGGTGGGGCAGCAGGTCGAAGCGCAACTCTGGCCCGTCCTCATTTTCCAACACCTCCCGGGACTCGATGTCGGCGAACCACATACCACCAGCCCCTCCTATCTCGGAAGCATTGTCACGCAAACTGAGCAGCAACGTGCCAAAGAGGACAATGTCCCGCTTCCGTGAAGACCTGCCAGAGCTGCCTCTATCCCCACCGCACTCGCCGGACGCGGAGCCTCTGCCACCTGCAATCATCGAACAGGACTCCCCCGAGCTCGAAGCAAACGCCCGTCTCGAGGAGACGTTACCGAAGCGGCGAGACACCCCAATGTCACCGGAAGAAGGTGTCATGGGAAGCGTCCCGCCCAGTGTTCCCACATCGGTTGACCCGTCTCCCGAACCACAAGCCATGTCGTTGAATTCAGTGGATTCTGAGGGTGCATGGTTTGGAAAGAGAATGACGCCCCGCCGATCGATCCCAACGCCAGTCTCGCCACCTCGCTTTGAGCACCACCGGACATCGTCCATGAGCTCCGATGGCTCGTCACACCACGACCCGGACCTCCCGACTCAGGAGATACCGGATGAAGGGGCCGACTATATCGAAGATGACGAGTACCTCGATCGCTTTGCAAACCACCGAAGCTCGGACTCCCATGCGACAAACGCCCGTCCATCTTCTGACGATCTTGATGATCCTCGCTGGGGTACTGTCGGAGGTCAGCAACCGAAAGTGGTCACTAGCGACTTTGTCAAAAGCCGCGAGGGATTGCTCAACACCTTTTCTGACGCAGACGATGCCAGCGACCTGAGTGACGATGACATAGAGATCAACAATGAGGACAGTGAGAATGGCCTGAAGCGGGCAACGAGTATTACCCGACAAAAGGGGAATGCGAAGCTGCTCCAGATCTCACCGCGAAACTCTGAGGACGCAAGAAGGAGAATCTCAGCCAGCTAACTTTTAGCAGAGCTTAGACACGTGAGAGACAGAGACGAGGAACCTCAACCATGGAGCTCGACTTGAGCACGCGAAGATGCCTGCCACACTCATTCAAATTTCCTTTAATCTCCGACAACCACAGTCTCGACGACATTTCCTTACAACTGTCAGCACCGACCTTTATTCGCTCCTTCAACTCTCCTATACTTGTCACCGAAATCGATCAAACCACAAAAACAGTTCAAAAGCGAAGAAAACACATTGGCATCTCGCGGATCGGTCACTCCGTCATCTGGTACTACCTCGTCTCTCGTCTCTCTCGAATCTCACAGTCTCTCTGATCTGGCTGCTCTGATCTTATGGCCACCTCTGCCAGCGTGGCAAAATCTTAAATCCATCGTATTCTGGCACAGGGCGGTGCCCCAGAAGGCACGACAGTTTCCATTCTACATTTCACTGCTTCCACATGAACAATTTCTCACAGGATACCCTTGACGCGTTTTGGTTTTGTTCCATTGGGGACGGAAAAGCAAGGATGGGCAAGAGGGGGGCGTTTCGGAACAAAGCCTCTGAGAGCGCGTTGAGCTTTTTATATTGGCATGTACATAGATTACTACCATAACGTCGATTGACGTGGGCGTTGATATCCAATTGACAAAGGACCCCCTTGTCTTTTCAACTTAACTTCGCTCCTGTTCGAGCATTTAATCGCCGGACTACCAGCATGCGTGCGTGATATGGGGGTGATGTGACTCTTCGAAGGGGAGGGGGGGGGGTTCAAAGAAACAAAAGCAATGAGCGCGGTGCTATCATCGCTGCTGCGGGCAAGAATGAGAACATTGAGAAAGTCTCCCACGTGCTAGTAACGTGGCCGTCGTGTAGACGGTGGCGCCGCCCAGCGAGGAGAGACATGCCACAACATATGCAATTCGTAAAGAGACCCGAGGTGCGACCTTGCCGGCTGCTGGGCTAGACAGATACCACCCATAATGTGTGACTCTGTCCTTGACCGACTGGGGCGAACGACGGTGGAACCTTCTTATATCTCTCACGTTGACAGGCGGGAGCCAATTTAGTGGCCGTTGTCCTTTTTGGGAGAGAGATAGGCAGAGTGGCAGAGCATGTGTGGTGCGGTGCATCCAGGGCGGACAGGAGACTGTACAAAGCTTTGGTGGCAGCATCAACTAATTTTAGAATAATGTCCGAACAAGCGTCACAACAACACCAAATGGTGTGGGCTGCCTGATATTGCAGACGAATCTAGTACGTGAAATTTGTCACACGCTTTTCATACGTACACGAGTGTCGAATTCGCCCGTGGACGACCTCGGACGGAGAGCATTACCTTGATGACTGATCCGTGATGAGCTGATCCGTGATGAGAGCGCGGGCTGTACATCAAGGCCGCGGCTGTCGGCAGTCGGTGGGCAGGGCAAAATCGCGTCATCCCGGAGTTTGGGAGCGAGCTCTGGGCCAGCAGCCGGCCTTGACAAATCAAGCGGCTTACATCATTGAGACTTTTCCAGAAAGCAGATTTTCTGATAGCGCAGTGAAGGAAAGGCGTAGCGATTTTTGGGGCGCCGACTACCACCAGATTACCATAGCAAATCTCCTAGACGTGTTTCGCCGCGGCTGTTCGTCACTGATACAAAAAGGGTGCAACCGGCATCTCTCCCAACATCTCCACCCCCCCGTCCCTCCCGACCGCGATACAAATGCCTGCAAAGCAATTCCTACGACCGCTCCTCAACATTGCGACACGCACATCCACGTCCAGCACACCTCTGTCCACATCTGCACGAATCACTTTCGCGAGGTCATTCCACTCCACACTACCCAAGATGACTGTCCACAACATTGAGACGTGAGTTGTCTTCGCATTGCCCCGCCCCGCGGCTCCCCCCAGCAAGCAAAAGCAAGCAGCCGCCTGCAGCTGCAGTTGCAACTTCACCCCTCCGATGCGGGTCCTACGATGCTGACAATGTGCCTCGCCTGCCTCACAGCGCCGCTGGCTTCAAGGAGACCCTCGCGAAGAACCCCGTCGTCGTCGTCGACTGGTTCGCGACGTGGTGCGGACCCTGCAAGCTGATCGCTCCCCAGATCGCCAAGTAAGTAGAAGCTCATTCTCCCTACGCCCCAAGCTGGTGATCACAAAGTCCCGGCTGGGTCACGCATGCACAGCAACACTCGCGCAACAGCGGCACCTCGCTGACCCTCGAAACAACAACAGGTGGTCCCAGTCCATCCCGTCGATCCACTTCGCCAAGGTCGACGTCGACGCGCTGCCCGACCTCGCGCAGGAGTACAGCGTGCGCGCCATGCCCACCTTCCACATCTTCAAGGACGGCGAGAAGGTCGACGAGTACGTCAGCGCCAACCCGCCCGCCCTGCTCAAGGTCATCGAGAAGTGGAAGCCCGCCGAGGAGGCTGAGGCCGCTGAGAAGGAGGAGGCCAAGGCCGAGTAAGGACTTTCCTCTCTCTCTCTCTTCGCGACACACCTAGCTACATCGCGCGGTCCCTGAGCAAGAAACTGGTTCTACAACAGGGGCGATGGCAGCAGCAGCAGTCACTTGTGACTGATCCGCGAGCGGTTGGAACTTGGGGAAATGTGATATAGCGCACGTTAGGGTGCATGGGGGCATGACCTTGGAACCGGTAGGGGGCTGCTACTCAACATCCCGAGGATATCAATTACAACATTTTGAAGCCTTATATCACCACTTCAGTCGTGATCAATCTGTCCCATTAATTCCGGCGCGTGAATCAATCAGCATGCATCATTACGTGCTTGTGACGCGAGGTGTTTCTGTTTCTCCAATTCGAAGCTGTCATCGCGGGGTCGGCAGAGTCCCCGGTCTCGCAAGCAGCGGGGTTATGTAGAACTGTGAGGGTTATACCCTTCTTCCGCATATTGTCGGCCTTTGACGTGAACTTCAACTTGCACAACATACGCTGCACCATGCTCCCGGATACGATGAGAATTCCCGGGAGACAAAATAAAATCCGAACGCTTTTCGAGATTATTGATATCCATCCTCAAGCAGACGACACTGCATCCAGCCTTCTATACACGCCCCTGGTTTCGCCCCCTCGTATTCAGACAGTGCCTGCCTGCGCATCCTCCCACTAACTGAAAGCCCACCCTTCCACAGCACCTATGATGCTGCAGTCGCCAGTGACTTGACCTCGGTCCATTCCTTCAGCTGCTCCTCAGCGTGCGTCCAAGCATCGTGGTGGATGCAGTACGACATGGCCGTGTTAAACTCGTCGACTAACAACCGGGTCCTTGTGTCAGCACATCCACACGCAATACATGTAGAAACCCACGAGTGCACACTTACTGGTCTGGGGCGGTCCCTGGCTCCCGTCTGCCTTGCGCGATCTGTGTCTCGTGTGCAGCACAATCTTGGCCGCTCTGTCCTTCCTGCACTGCTGCCAGAGCCCGAGGCGTGACGGGATCCGCTCGGGCGTGGTACCGAGGGGCAGTATCGCTCCGAGGGCACATGCGTCTTCGACGGCCTGGGCGGCGCCTTGGCCCATGTCTGTTCAGACCAGGGAGACCTCAGTTTCGATACATCGCAAACAGAGAGGTATTTGCAAGTGGAAAACTCACGCGGCAGGAAGGGGTGCGCTGCATCTCCGATAAGAAGGGCCTTCCCCCTGATCAGGTCTGGCAGCAGCTCCATATCCAGCAAGTCCCATAACATGACTCCATCGTCCGGGGCCGTGTCAAGAAGTCGCAGCACTGGCTCGGACCAAGACTTGAAGTGGCCCATCAGCTGCTTCTTATTCGCCTGCTGGTCATAACCGGTCACGTCTGCGGCCGGACACCGTTCATCAATTCTGGTCCAGAGACACGGGCTTGGGGCAATATCTCACCCTTCTTGATCTCGCCGACCTCGTCCCTCGGCGCAAAGGCGACGCAGTTGACCAGCTGCCCTCCCGAGCAAGGGTAAAGCACTATCCTCCGGTCCGGACCCGTGATCTGCACAAAGTGGCCCGGCTTTTCCACAAACGTCCTTGTGACGGGGTCGTTCTCGAGCACAGAACTGTCTACGTCTTAGTCACCGGCAAAGGATCCTAAAGCGATGCGTTCTGGAACACTCCAAAACATGAAAGATGGCGATCCGTTAAAGGAGAAGAAGGGTACGAACGCCGGTATGAGCCACCTATAACAGGCATGCCCGCTGACCATCATGGGGACCTGGCGGCCCGCGACTGATGCGCGAGTTTTGCTGTGGACACCATCTGCGCAGACGACCAGGTCGCCTCCAACACGGGTGCCGTCGGAGAGCAGGATCGTGCCCGCCTCGCAGTCAACGCTCTCGACGCCTGTGCCCGTGTGAATCCTCACTGGGACTCCTGGTCCGTCGGGGGAGGCTGCTTTCTCCTTTAGGGCATTGTGAAGGTCTGGTCGGTTGACCAACCACCAGCCCTTAACGACGCATTACTGTCAGCCACCCGCCGTCTGGGGGAAACGCAGCCAAATAAAGGTACGTACGGCTGGCCACTGTGCTCTCTGTTCGTCGGTGTAGGTCCACGTCTGCTGTATTTCACAGTTGGTGTCCACGAATTTGAACTGCTCAGACACACATTAGAACCGGCCCCTGCTGAACTCTCGATCCAGAAGTTGATTAAAACGACTCACCCCACGGTAGTCGGTCCCTTTGAAATCCTTGTCGTCCAGATCTAAATGCGCCAGAGCAGCCGTGCAGTTGGGTGCGACATAAACGGCAGCCCCAACCTGCCCCCGATGTAGCCTGGACTTTTCAAACACCTGTAGTCTCACGGTTAGAATCCCGAATGGTCACTGAAGCCGAACCTGAAAAGAGAAAACCCCTAATTGTTTTTTCCCCTCACCTCGACATCGTGCCCCTGTCGCCGGAGTGCAATGGCGGCTGTGAGTCCGCCAATACCGCCTCCCGCGACCAGCACCCGGAGCGCATTTGCCGTGGATCCCATCGCCACAAAATTGAGCCAGAACCGGAGACTCGCGACGTTGCTGAGATGCGGTATGTGAAGCGATCTCCGTTGGCTTTTTCTCTCTGGGCGGTATAACAACGGTCGTCGTCACCTTTCAGGGCCGCGATGGGGGAAGTCCGTCAGTGCCCTGTGCGGCGACCAAAGCCTATACTTAACATGTAGGCCATGCGGTGGAACGGATGACCAGCCGCCTGAGCACGCTCCCTCCCACGCCCGCCAGGCACCCTCGACCCCTCTTTCCGTAAATATCTAGCAATCATCAGCCGCTGCGGGTGCCATTGTTGCTACATGAGACGCCCGCACCCTCCCACATTCCTCCAATGCACGAGAGACGCAAGGCGGCAGGTAGCTAAGGTTGGGCTTAGGTCCGACCAATTACGGGCGGCCGGACACCGGCGCCACTCGGCCTCGGTGGTTCGATGTACAGTTCAGCTCCATGTTCCCCCCCGAGCGCCGCGGCGAACGGGATGTTGGGCTGCGCATAGCAAAGGTGTTAGCACGAGTGGGGGGATGTCACAGGATGGGAAAGTAGGCTTTTATTTGCTTTTTTGCCGTGGTTTTAGGGCTATGCACGCCGATCGGGTATCCGCTCCCCATGCAGGCGATCAAAAGCCACTGTGATGCGGCGCCGTGATGAGGCGGGAGGATCAAGCCACAGATGATTGCCAGCTCCTTGCGTGTGGTTGCAGGGGCTGGCGGCTTAGATGAGCTTCAGGTTGCCAAGTGCTTAGGTATGTCCAAGGCAGATGTATGGCTGGCGGTACAAAACATTGGACTCGGACCAAAGGCTCTGAGGATCCAGAGAAGTCGATTTACACCAGTTCAAACCCCCAATTTTCCTCCTCGAGAGTGGTTCTCGCATGTCTTTCATTGAGTTTGTCTTGGGTGAACAGGTTGGGTCTGTCTATGAAGTGTGTATTTTCACCAAGGAAATTTGACTGGAGAACTTCATGTTCAGAGATGCCTGGTGTTGACAAGTGGTAGAAAAGAAGCTAATGCTGGGAAGCCAACGTCAGAAGTGAGCAGAAGAAGGTAGCATTTGTCCGGAGAGGGCTCCAGCGACGTGAGATTCAGTCGACGCCAAGGACGCGATCTGGTTTAGCACTGAGGCAACCTCTGGTTCTGAGTCGTTGACCGCGCAGCTTTAGACTACCAGAAGATGGTGGACTGATCTCACGTGTTCTCGTGGTGTGCAGACGGGGGCTAAGAGATATGTTTCCCGCGGGAATCAGATCATCGGACGTGAAAAAAAGGCGGGCCGGTGTTGTTGTGCTCAGTCATCCTGTTGCCGGTTCGAGAGGGTGCTGCCGATTTTGGCGCCGTCCGGCGATCGTCATGCTCCGCTTCCGCGAGCGGACCGCGGTGCCGGAGCTTTCTCTGGGCCTTTTATCTGCGTTGGCCCGTCGGTCACTCAATTGCCTATCATCTACAGTCATTAAGTATGTGATTCTTGATTACGATCCAACGAGCTGGTTGCATTTCTCTGCCAGATATCTCGTCGACCTGCTATCATTACACGCAAAAATATGCCTGAAATCGTTGTGGTCGGGTAAGCATATTTGAGAGCCCGATGATCGAGAGACCAGGGACTAACGCGGCCGTGGACCAGCGCCGGAGTGGTGGGCCTCACTTCGGCTCTACTGCTGGCTAAGGAGAAAGGGAACAATGTGACTGTTGTTGCCAAACACATGCCTGGGGACTATGACATACAGTACACTTCTCCGTGGGCTGGGGCCAACTACTTGCCGTGAGTCCACGCCGCAGGGTAAGCGTCTGGAAAGCCAGTGCTTGTTCTCACTGTTCACAGTATGTCGACAAATGAAAATAGCCGCTGGGAGAGGAGGTCATGGCCCGAGATCAAGAGGCTCGCAGCAGAGGTCCCCGAGGCCGGCATACACTTCCAGAGTGAGTGCGCAGGAGGAGTACCGTGCCATTGGTCTACGCTGACAGGTGTTTGAAGAGGCCGCCATCATGCGGAGTGCCCGAGACCTAGATGTAAGTGAAACCAACGATGCGGCATGGAAGAGGAACAATCTTGCTCACTACTACCAGCCCAGTGTTTCTGCCACAAACGGCCTCGGTGATGCCCTCTTTGTAGAGAACCCATGGTACGCCGACTTCTTCCCCGACTACCGCAAGATGAAGCCGGAGGAGCTCCCGTCGGGCATGGCCTACGGGCACGAGTTCGGCTCCGTGTGCATCAACACGGCCATCTACCTGCCCTGGCTGGTCGGCCAGTGCCGCAAGCACGGCGTGGTCGTCAAGCGGGCGTCCCTGGGCCACATCTCCGAGGCGTCGGCGCTGGGGGCCTCGGGGAGGGCAGACATCGTCGTCAACTGCACGGGCCTGATGGCGTGCAAGCTCGGCGGCGTGATGGACTCCAAGGTGTCGCCGGCCAGGGGCCAGATCGTGGTGGTCAGGAACGTGAGCCCGTTCATGATCGCCACGTCCAGCACCCCCGACGCGGAGGACGAGCTGGTCTACGTCATGACGAGGGCTGCAGGGGGCGGCACGATTCTGGGCGGGACGTACCAGAAGGGGAACTGGGATCCGAACCCCGACCCGAACGTCGCTGCGAGGATCATGCAGCGGGTGGTGGACCTCTACCCGGACATCGCTGGCGGGAAGGGGGTGAAGGGACTGGATATCGTGCGGCATGGAGTCGGGCTGAGGCCATATCGGGAGGGGGGAGTGAGGATTGAGAAGGAGAAGATTGACGGCACGTGGGTCGTCCATAATTATGGTCATGCAGGCTGGGGCTACCAGGGGTCTTATGGGACTGCCGAGCGGGTGGTCGAGCTGGTTGGTGAGATCCAGGGGAGCAAGACCCCTCATGTTCAAGAGAAGAGCAAGTTGTAAGCCGTAAGCTGGTGCGAGGTGTAGTATCATGATTGGCAACTAGACGTTTACTCTTAGACATAAGACCTATTTCCTGCAGGTCTCAAATAGGTGTCCTAGCAGATATACTCCCACTCTTGAATGGACTCTGCCTGGAGTTGATTTGGTTCAGAAACAAGATCAAGGTCAAGTGACCGTCTCATCAATATCAAAGGGGAAATCGCCAAACGGCTAACATATTTCACTATTCAGATAACTAATAAATTGCAAGAAATTATCAATTTGATGACCACAATCAAATAAAGCGTGGGCTGCAACAATGGGACCGGGACTGAACGGTTGGCAAAGAGTATGGGTTCACCTGATAAATGAATATCGCTAATTTGAGGATGCGAGAGCTTCGGCTGCTGTGAGCAGGGTCCAGCACTGGCCCTGCGATTGACAGGGGTAGCTCCAAACACGTCGCCAGCAATCTAGACCACCCGTCTGCTTGAACGATTCTAACCCTCTCACGAGCAATCATCATCCCCCAAAAACCGACACCATGGCCACCAACCGGGACCCACTGTACCTGCAAGTCTTTCGGTTCGCACAAGATGTTGCTACAGGAAGGCATTGGCTGTCCAGGCTGATCCCACCAGTTTTGATTCTTCTGGATGCAGCCTTGTGTGTGCTAGTGATTGCCAAGGTGGCCTGTAAGTGAGCTGATGGGATGAGGAGACATGCTCATTATGCTAACCTTTGCTCGCTTCAAGACACCGAAATTGACTGGACTGCCTACATGGAGCAGGTCCAGCTGTTTCTCGATGGGGAGAGGGACTACACAAAGATCGAGGGCGGCACCGGTCCTCTGGTCTACCCAGCTGCCCACGTCTGGATATACACTGGCCTGTACTATCTCACCAACCATGGAAAGGACATCCTCCTAGCCCAGCAAATATTTGCCGGGTTATACTTGGTGAACCTGGCCGTGGTTATGTCCTGTTACTGGAAGGCAAAGGTAAACTTGAGTGCTAATGTTACTGAGAATGAAGCTTGGCCGGCTGACCCGGTGCCTACAGGCACCTCCCTACGTCTTCCCCCTGTTGATCCTTTCAAAACGCCTGCACAGCATCTTCATGCTCCGCTGCTTCAACGACTGTTTCGCAGTCTTTTTCATGTGGTTGTCCATCCTGCTCTTCCAGCACCGACAGTGGGTCGCCGGCGGCCTCATCTACAGTTTTGGCCTCGGAGTCAAGATGACCCTGCTCCTGGTGCTCCCGGTGGTCGCCATTCTCATATTCTTCGCCAAGGGCGTGATCGGAACCATTACGCTGGGCGGATTGATGGCAGGCTTGCAGGTGCAGCTTGCGGCGCCGTTCCTCAAACACCCCGGCGCTTACTTTGGACGCGCATTCGAATTCTCTCGCCAATTCCTTTTCAAGTGGACCGTCAACTGGCGCTTCGTCGGCGAGGAGACCTTTCTCAGCCGGGCTTTCTCGACTTCCCTGCTCGTCTTGCACGGTTCCGTGCTATTGACCTTCATCTTCACTGGATGGCTCCCGCCGACGGGGAAATCACTGGGAGACGTCCTGCATGCAACACTCAGCCCTGACAGCCGTGCGCGAAATTGGCAGCCATTATTTCAAGCATTCACGCCAAAGTACATCCTAACTACCGTCCTGACCGCCAACGTTGTCGGCCTGCTCTTCGCCCGGTCTCTCCATTACCAGTTCTACTCCTACCTGGCCTGGTCTACCCCCTACCTCCTCTGGCGCGGTGGCCTGCATCCCGTGTTGCAGTACGTCCTGTGGGCCCTCCAGGAGTGGGCCTGGAACGTATTCCCCAGCACACCGCTCAGCTCGGCTGTTGTGGTCGGTGTCATGGCGATAACGGTGGCGGCGGTATGGTTTGGCACTTCGGACGACGCGGCAGGCCCAACCGTACCAGACCCGTCCGTTCGTAACGCTGGAGCGCCAAATCTGTCTAAACGAAAGCCGTAGGCGGGCTACAAAAGCGGGCAGACAGAGTTCGAGCCTCCAATGTGGTAAGACGGTGTGGTAAGACGGCGTCTTGTGGAGCAGTGTGGTCAGCAAGAATTGCGTGAGACCGATGCTAGAATCAATCCTCTCCTTCGGAGTCTGTCGGTGGGAGACCTCTGGAGTCATCCTCCTCGTCAAGGTAAGTGTTCTTGGGGAATTCTCGGGGCCTAGAAATTAACACACTTGTCAGAACTGATCGGCGTCTATGAGTGGAAGATGATGGTGTGCTGGACCGCATCGTGGAAACGCAGCGAGCAGAGTAAAAAGCAAACAAAAAAGGTGCCGTAGGGTTCATACCAGTACGGCATCTTGCGCCACTCCTTCTCGTCTCTGACCACGTTGATAATCTCCCCTTCGACCTTGTTATTCGTCTTGCGCTCCTCGCCCGGCGTCAGGTCCACCACGACAAAGCCTCCTCTCTTGATCCATATCGTGTTGCGGAACCGCTGCGCGAGCTCGACGAGGGTGGGCTTTGTGTTGGGCAGGATGCAGGTGTACGTGTTGTTGCCCTCGGGTTTCCCAACGCGCGCGACGAATTGGTGCTCGGTCAGCTCCTCGGGAGGCGTGGTGGACTCGGTGGCTGCTGCCAGGACGCTGCGCTTGGGACGACCCATCGTTGCCTTGATATGTTTGTTGGCGGAAAGACGAATTGGGTGCGATCGAGCCTCGGTTTTGGTGCCCCACCAACTTTTTCTCAATTTCACGCTAAATGCATAAGCCGGGTAGTGTGGTAACATAGCGAACATGCATATCTCTGCTCCACTTTGGACTTACACCACACTATCTGCCGGTTTTCATACTTCTCCTTCCACAGGAACATTCTGGGAGCTGTGTCAGAAAGTAGACTGCTCTTCAAATGTGTACCAATACCCTCTAAAGCTCTCATTCTTTCCTTGTCTACCCCGTTCCTGCCTCCTCCAACAAGTATTCTGGGTGGAGCGAGGTCTCAGATGAGCAGAAGACAATAAATAGGGTAGCAAGTATGCAGTCTGCATTCCAAGGCATAATGTCCAAATGCCGTTGAACATGGCATATCTCTATGTTTTGTCTTGGTTTGGTCCTGAAAAGCAAAGCCTGCCCAGGTGAAGAGTCTTTCCCATGTGTACTAGGCGAAACCACATCCCTCATCTCGTCATACTTTCTCAGACTCCTGAACGTCTCTTCCGCTCGCGCCACCTCTCGTCGGTGTTCCAGCTGCGTCCTCTGCTGGTTCAGATTCTTCACCGGACCCAACAGTGCTCTTCTTGAAGTCCAACTTCTTCCATTCCATCGACCCTGCCGTCACGAAAGCCAAGACTGCCGCTGCAACTGCTACATAGACGGCGGCCTGAACTGCATAGCCGTACGCCGCAGCAACTAATGGCACCAAGTCGGCGTCCATGTGGTCCGTGTCTACACTAGATGCCCCGAGATCTTTGATCTGGGAAGCCTGAACATCGGAAAGACGCGCATCAAGCTTATCGTCTAGTGTACCCAGAAATATGGACTGAGCAATTGGCAGTGCGATGACCGTTCCAAGGGACTGAGCGAACATGAAGAGCGAGTTACCGGTCGGGATGTCGGCCTCGTTCAAGACGTTTTGCATCGCTGTTAGTGGCACTTGGACGCTGAGCCCGAAGCCAATGCTTGCTATAAATTGATCTATCCACAAATTTAGATACGGATCTTGAGTCGAAGGTTCCAGATGGTTGGAGGAGCAGCGTGGGAGTACAAGTATTGTGCGAAAGTGAGGGGACAGTAGAGAAATATTGACTTCTACTTACAGCCTATGATATGCCCTACATTGCTGCTGACATCGAGAGTAGATAAAAGGCCTGAGCCTACTGCAAGCACTGCAGCACCAGCCATTGTATAGGGGATGTAATATCTCGTTGTGGTCATTAGTAGACCACAACCCACTGTCGCTAAGGAGTTTGGAATGCCAAGCGCCAGGATGTACAGCCCTGAAGTAGCTGGTGATACACCTTTTGTGGCTTGGAAGTAGAAGGGTAAGTAAACGGTTAAGACATTGATTGCCATGATAACGGATCCGCCCGAGATGCAACCGAAGCCCACAGTACGCTGGATTAAGATTCGAATTGGAACGAGCGCCCTTTAACCCTGAAAGTCAGCCATGGACCAGACAATGGACAAGACCCGTACGAATTGACATAGAGGTCAAAGTTACCTTTCTTTCTGTCTCACTTGAAGAAGCAGGAAGAGAACTAGCAGTAGCCCAAATCCAAGCAAGGTGCCCCAGACCCTTGAGTCGCTCCACGGCAATACAGCACCGCCCCATTGCAGAGCGAGGACAAGACACGTCATGGAGGAAAGTATGAGACATGTGCCGATAGGATCCAATGAGATGAGCTTCTCCTTCAGCGGAACCTTGGTGGTCTCTCTATTTGGTTCTTGGAAGCCAATGTATGTGAACAGGAGACAGACGGCACTGATGGCTTGAGGCGCGGCAGTATCAGCACGAAGTCTTTTGTTGTGCTGCCACATCCAAGTGAGCTCCAGCAGGTAAATTCTGGTTGATGACTCAAATTG
The DNA here is from genome assembly GCA_038088545.1 of Diaporthe humulicola. Classification (NCBI taxonomy): domain Eukaryota; kingdom Fungi; phylum Ascomycota; class Sordariomycetes; order Diaporthales; family Diaporthaceae; genus Diaporthe; species Diaporthe humulicola. The sequence goes on along the minus strand of JBBWSL010000050.1, from coordinate 10,689 downwards.
GAGAAATGAACTCACGAAGATTGATCCAGAAGCAGAACCTCCAGGTCAAGCTGCTTTCGGTGAAAACACCACCTAAAACAGGACCTACTATAGAAGCCACCATAAACATAGTGGAGATGAAGGAGATGAAGAGGGGCACTTTCTGTTTAGAGACGACATAGCCAGCTATAACCAGGCCGCCGGTAAAGACCCCGGCCGTCGAACAACCTTGAATAGCTCTTCCGAATATGAGGACGGCCGAGTTTGGCGCAACGGCGCAGATGATAGAACCGATTATAAAGACCACAATGCTCCAGCAGAATGTCCATTTGAGGGAGAATGATGTGTATAGTCGACCGAACGCTGGTTGAGTCGCCAGCTTTGCTAGGTTGTAAGATGTGGTGTACCAGGCCGCGTCTTCGAGGCTGTGGAATTCAGTCGTGATTTTCGGGGTCGCCGTAGCTGTGGCGGTCACGTCAATTTTCCGCTGCCTGGCGGAATGTCTACCAGGGTTTCTATGCGGAATGGACATACCAAGAATGTTAACATCCAAAGCAACAAGAAATACACCAGTCAGTAAGGCCACTGTAATCAGTATGAGTCGCCACAGCGGCTTCTTGTCCGGGACAGTGTCTGCAGGATGAGAATGGTCGGCTTCGGGTACCTGATCGGGCGATTTCTCTTTGATTTTGGTAAAGTTGTCAGCCTCAGATATCACGTTGTGTTCCCGGGCCGTTGGGACTGGGGTGATTGTAGTGGTCTCTGCCATCTTCGAAATCCAGTCGCTTATTTTGCTCCCCAGGAGTGAAAGCAAACATGCTGGGCTTTCAGCTTACTTGTAAAAGAAATACTGTGTTGAAATAACCCTAGATTAGTCATGTAAAAAATACTTGAAAGCGCTCTGGCTTGTGTTGAATACAAAAAGTGACAAAGTTTCGTGGAATCCGAGCCTGTGATTCGACGAAACGTACGACGAAATCCCGCAGTAGTTCGTGGATATCAGAATTCGTGTCAGCAGGCTAGACCGCTTCCAATTGACACACCTGACCCTATGTTTTAGGCAGGCTCTCTCAGCTAGCAGGTAGCATGGCTTAGAGGGCCGTCTCCCGCAAGCGCCTGAGCACTAAAGTACCTGAGGCTGCAGAGTATGAGTGAAATCCTAATCCCAATGGAATTCCGTACGTAGAAAGAAGTCCGTGACTTTTGAGGATAGACACCCAACCCCATGCTTGGATCCACCCACTCTCGAGGTATTCATTTGCTTGGCCCAGTCTCAGATTTCAGTCATCAGGATAAATTGCTTGTTCATTTCTTATATGTTCCACCTGTATGGCTGGTTGAACATGTTTTCCAGTCCCATCCAGAATTCCGAGGTAAATGAGACATACAATGTCTGCCTGAATTGTCCAATGTCTCCTAAAAGAAAATGTCTATAGAACCTGCGCAAGTGATTTGGATCTTGCTGTGCTTTCTAGGTAAAGATAGACTCAAATTTACCCGCCGTGGATTGCTCCATGTAATGCCAGTTAATGAAGAGTTTATCAGGCACGGCTTTCCCGGAGGGCTGGCAGACTCTTATTTGAACTGAGGCTGGTTCCACGTGACTTTCCATTCGTATTTCAACCCGATATAAAAAAAATGGAAGCACAAAAAATTAGTAGATGAAAGGTTGAACCTGTCCTATCTGGTGCAATTCAGGGTGAAGGAAGGGAACACCCCTAGCCACCCCTTGTCCACCAGCACTACGGGGTTAGGGTCAGGCCGGCGAGCCCAAATGGGCAGGCCGAAATGGTGCTTACTGTTACTGCGACGGCTGCCCATGCGAGTTAAGGACGTCACACACATCAACTGGTGAGCTTCAGCGCTCGCCTTACAACTTTCTATCACAGGACCTGCAAGAGCGCAAGATGTCGCTAAACCAGCTATCTATGCTCCTTGGCCTTCCGGACTCGGACTGCAAACAGATACTCGACTACGGATCCACACTCTCAAAGACAGAGGCGGCAGACCACTTCAAGAACTTGCTTGGCGACTCACCACAGGCCATCGAGTTCATCTCGTCCTTTAACTCGCGGCGACAGGACCCAAAACCTGCTCCAGCTCCAGCTCCCGCTCCCGCTCCCGCTTCAACCACACAGCAACAGCGCCCCGCGGATTTGGGGGCGGTGCCAAAGCAGCAAAGGGCGCCCAAGAAGAAGAAGGCACCAATTGGAACGTTAGCTCCACGGCAAATCACAGACGCTGCCCCGGCATCAGGAACCGTCTACAGCAAGAAGACCATCGAGGATGACTACATAATAAGCCGGTCAGGCACATCGACGCCGTCCAGCAGCAACTCACCGTTCGCGGCCCCCGCGCCAAAGTCTTCCACGCCACCACCCAAGAAATTCAGCAAACAGCCCCCGTCCGCGGCCGGCTCCCTCGTCTCGGACCGCCTGGCACCCAAGCAGAAGCCCAAGTCGAACCCGACCTCGCGCAGCTCCACGCCGGGGCCGGCCTCCAAGGGCAATGGGGGCACCGTCACCAAGGTGTCCATCGCGGGCGGCACGCCTATGCACGGCGCTTCGACGGCCGTCGCGGACCTGGACGCGGCCATCCGCTCGCTCGAGGTGACGACGAACCCGTCGCTGTCCGCTTCCGCCGCCGGCGGCGACGTCGCGGCACGGCGCTGCAACTGTGTGGCGACGCGGCACCCGCTGCAGAGCGCCGCGCCCAACTGCCTGAGCTGTGGTAAGGTGATCTGCCTTAAGGAGGGCCTGGGCCCGTGCACTCACTGCGGCACGCCGCTGCTGTCATCAAGCGAGGTACAGTCCATGATCCAGGAGCTGCGCGCGGAGCGCGGCCGCGAGAAGCAGGCGGCGGATCGGCAGGCGCACAGGCGGGCGGACGTGGCTGCGGCGCCGAGGGCGTTCACGAAGCCGCGGACGGGCGACGAGGAGGGGGGCGGCGGCGGTGAGGCCGAGGCGCGGGCCCTCGAGCACCGCGACCGGCTCCTCGGGTTCCAGGCGCAAAACGCGCGGCGGACGACGGTCAGGGACGAGGCCGCCGACTTTGACGTGTCGGGCGCCATGGCCGGGTTCGGCGGCAGCCTGTGGGCGTCGCCCGAGGACCGGGCGCGCGAGCTCAAGAGGCAGCAGAAGGTGCTGCGCGAGATGGAGTGGAGCGCGCGGCCCGACTACGAGAAGAGGCAGCAGGTCGTCAGCATTGACCTGGTCGGCGGCAAGGTGGTCAAGAAGTTTGTGGCAAAGGAGAGGCCGGCCACGCCCGAGGACGAGGACGGCGCGCTGGGCTCCGGCGCCGGTAGCGACGGCGTCTTGGAGGAGACGAGCGCGAACAGGCGGCCCGGTGCCGGGGGTGCTTTCAGCCGGAACCCTCTACTCGGCGGGATGATCAAGCCGGTTTACGACGCCAAGGGCAAGGGGGCCGCGCTCGAGGGGCGCAAGGAACGGGCCGCGACGCGATGGAGGAGGGTGCAGGACGACCTCGACGACAACGAGGCTGTCATTTTGGACGGGGGTGTGTATGGTGGGCAGCAGGGGGCGAGCACAGGAAGCGCAGGTGATGAGCCCAACTGTGGATAGACTCTAGAGACACAGGAATGATAGACACCTGACGGCATACTACTGCTGCTGAGTACATAGGAACACTGTATGCCCCATCGTGAGCTGTGCTTTGGTGCTACCTTGCTATTGATGGGTATTGGGTTTCTCCGTGGCGCAACTTTCCCTAAGCGGGACCAAATCGACCGCAGTCTGGACTGGAGTCAGCCCTACGAGCGCACGACCCCCACGCAAACAGACAGGTCACTTTCTTCATGACCCTGGAGTCCATCTTGGGGGCTAACGAAGGTGCCTACCGACACGCGACTCAAGGGTAGCACGGGGGACGACAAGGTATAGGTGGGTACTGCATGAGTCCCCAGAAAGTTAAGGCATAGCCAGTCTAACATGATTGCTGTTGCTGTTTGGCAGAAGGAAGTTGTCACGTTCACATTGGCAATGTTGTTGAGAATGTTCAAGTAGTGAAGATGGGAAACTTTTTTGAAATCGTCTATGAGGTATCTATGCCTTTTTCTATGATTTATGACGGGACACCGCAACCCCGAGCCGAAACTTGAAGGATACCGAGTCTGATCAAATGCACTGCCCCTTTCCTCTACTCATTACCAGAAAAAGGAAGAAAACCACCCGTTGAATGACTCCGATGACCATGATGATGAAAAACAGGAAAAACAATACCAATGACCCAATATGTACAATGCTTAGTGAGCCTCCGGCTCTCGTCTCATTCCCGTGACGAGGCTGCAGAGGCCATAGCCACCAAGCCTCCCCTTACCGTCGTAGACCTTCTCTACGATGTCTTGCTTCGTGAGGCCGTTCAGGCCGTCTCCCGCCGCGAGCCGAGTGCCGCCGCCGGTGTTGGACTCTCCTAGTAGTCGTCCAGGGTCGAGGCCTTCGGGGGTCGAGCATTAGCGGCTGCGACGTAGTGGCCCCATGTGATCAGTTCCTTACTGCAGTCGTCCTGGTGGATCGTGCACTCGATCAGGGCTGGGCCAGCCTTGTGGTTGTTGGCGGCGGCGATGGCCTCCTTGAGCTCGCCGGCGGTGTTGGCGACGAATGAGATGCCGTTGCCGTCGGTGGAGTTGAAGGCCTGCATCAGCAGGGCGTAGTTCCAGTTCTTGATCTTGTTGTAGCTGCCGTCGTGGATCTCGACCTCGATGGTGTAGCCGCGGTTGTTGATGAGGAGGATGGTGATGGGCAGGTTGAAGCGGACCATCTGGGAGACCTCTTGGGCGGTCACCTGGAAGGAACCGTCACCGCAGACGCAGATGGTGCGGCGGTCGGGGTGGCGGATGGCGTAGCCAAAGGAGGCGGGCACAGACCAGCCGATGTGGCCCCACTGCATCTCGATCTCGTAGCCTGCGCCCTTGGGGAGGTGCAGCTGGGTGCCGTTGAACCAGGAGTCGCCGGTCTCGATGAAGAGGGTGCTGTTGGGGGTGACGAGAGGCTGCAGCTGGCGCTGGATCTCCTTGCGGGTAAGCTCCTCGTCGTCGGTGGCCTCGTGGACGACGTAGGGGTCGGGGCGAAGGCGCTTGTACTCGACCATGGTGGAGTCGTTGAACTGGACCTCGGTGGAGAGGTGGTCGAGGAACTCGCCGAGGCGGACACGGCTGAAGTGGTTTCCGGGGAAGGTGACGTGGTCCATGTCGCACTTCATCAGGGGGATGTTGGGCATGGCAGTCCAGCCGACGGTGGAGTAGTCGTTGAAGACGCAGCCGGCGCAGATGATGGCGTCGGCCCAGTTGAGGATGGCATCGGCGGCGAGGGTGGAGACCTGGCCCCAGAAGACACCGACGAACTGAGGGTGGTCCTCAGGGAACATGCCCTTGGCTGCGGGCTGGAGGGCCACGGCGCAGCCCATGGACTCGGCCAGCTTGATGAGGGCCTTCTCGGCACCGCATCGGGACAGCTTGGGGCCGACGAGGATCAGAGGCTTGAGCTTGCCCCTCAGGTATTCGGCGGCGCAGTCGGCGGCGGCGGCGAGGGCGCCCTGGTCGGAGATTACGGGCTCGGTGACGGCGGAGATGGGGCCGGGGCGGACACAGGTGGCACCGGACAGGTTGGTGGGGATCTCGATGTAGCAAGGCTTCCTGGCCAGGATGGCGGCGCGGATGGCTCTGTCGATGAGTCTGGGAGCCTCCTCGGCGCGGTTGACGGCGACGGCACAACATGTGACCTTCTCGGCCATCTCAAGCTGGTAGTTGTAGTCGAGCTTGCCGAGGGTGTGGTGCAGCAGGTGGAACTGGCCGGCATCGTTTGTGTTTGGGGAGCCGGAGATGAGGATCAGGGGAAGGTTCTCGGCGTAGGCGCTGCCGGTGCCGTTGAGGGCGGAGATGGCTCCGACCGAGTAGGTGACGACGCAGGCAGAGACGCCGTTGGCACGGGCGTAGCCCTCGGCGGCCATGCTGCAGTTGAGCTCATTGGCACATCCGATCTCCTTGAGGTCCGGGTGGGCCTGGAGCTTGTCGAGGAGGATGAGGTTGTAGTCGCCAGGCACGACAAAGTGGTGTCGGATGCCGATCTGAGCCAACCGCTCGGCGAGGTAGTCACCGACGGTGAACTTTCCCGGTGTTGCCGACATTGGGAAGGTTGTGATGTGAGGTGAGGGTATATGGTTACCGGTAGAGGTGGTAATGGGTGGTGTCCAGAGGACTGGAGGACTGTTTGTCTTTGCTGTAAGAGGGTTGTGGATGAGTAGTGAACTGATGAGGGAGGTGTGACTGATGGAGGTCGTATGAGGCTCAAGATGGTTTTATATCTTTTGCTCGCGGCAGCTCGAGGTGGCCGTCGAGGACTGGGCGTGGGTGTGTCGTGTCGCACGCAGTGGACGCAATGGCCATCGCCAGCGTCCGAGAGACGGATCGGGGATCCATTGGCGGTTCCCTGGAAAAACTTTGCGGTGATGGACTGATGAAAAGTGGAAGCGACATGTCACAAAGTCACCGGCTGCGGATGGTTGAGTGTCAGGGCAGGATTCGAGAAGTTGGAGATGCGAGTGTACGTATCTGCACGGACAGCGGGAGCACGGCCAGATTGCCAGGCCAAGGACAGGCATTCGGCCTGTACGGCAGGCAGCCAGGGCAGTACATTCAACGTTGTTCTTCGGGAGTGGCCACCCTGCCTTCCTGCCACCCTGCCAGCTTGCCAGGGAAAAACTGGGGCAGGAGGTGGACGGGATCGTCCACTGTTGCTTCCGCCGTTTACGAGGGTACAAAGGTACATTGGACGAGGTCTCACAGGCAGGCACAACTGGCATAGCACACATGTACACTTCACTCGAACGTAGTCAGGGTGGAGTGCAAAGATGAAAAGCCGGGACGGCCTCAAGACTGACTTATCTTACTGCACTGCAGCAGCCATACGCCGCTCGCACGTACATGGAATACTGTACTACGCCCATACACACATACAAGAGCTTACACGTGCATGTAACCAACCATCACTACAGTACATAGATACCTGAAATATTATGTATCATACCCGACAAACAACCACCATGCAGCAAGCCCAAGCCGGTCAAAGTTCGGTTATCTCACGAATGATTCTTACTACTGCTCGCAGTACTGTTCCCACAATACGAGATGCAGAGACAAGATGATAAGGAAGGAAAGAAAAAATAGACACTCGTTTCGTCATGATCACTCCATACCGGAAGTGTATCCTCTGATGACGGCGCAAACGTGCAGTGTATGCAGTGCGCGTTTGAAAAGTCTCGCTATTGTCTCTGCTGCGATTATGCTGAGCTCAGCTGAGCTTCGACAAACCTACACTACCTGAGCAGGTGTGTTCTGTGGCAGACTGGCTGTGGTTGCTGATAAGCTCGGATCCCTGCCGACAATTGAGCGCTCATGCGCGGGAGATCACGGATGGCATGGTCCCATGTGCTGGGACAACAGGTGGCGTGATTCCTCATCGGTCCTGGCGGGTCCCTCCTGCAGCCTCCGACTCTTGACACCTCACTCCCGCTGCAGCCAAATTTTAACCCCCGGCGAGCAACCTGCAACCTGGCGACATCATGAGATGCCACGAGATGCTCGCTGACATTACAGCACTGGCAGATACCAGCCTGCGCCCCTTACCCTGCTGCCCCCCTGCTCCTCGCTTGGTCGCCGTCCGCTCTGGGCCGCCATCACGCTCTGGCCCAGCGCGGATGGTTCGACGTTCGATGCATTCTTGGCCTGCATCCCGGGCCCCACTCGTGCTTCTGAGGCTCTCGGCCCTGCCCACCACGCTATTCCTGGCCGAACCTCGCACCATTCCACGGGCATTCCACCGTTGCTCTCGCCAGCCCTTGATTGTAACCCACGACCCCCTGCACGCCGCCCTGCGTGGGGGCCCTCTTTGGCCCTCTTTGTCTGCTACGCTATCTCTGGATCTCATTGTCTGGACTGTCAGACAGTCAGGCTGGTCCGACTGATGTCGGGCCCTGCATAGCATGAGTGAGCCGCATCATGTCACGCCGCCTGCGCCGCCCGTTGCCACACTCGCAGAAGTGCCCACCCCTTTAGCCCCTGTCCTCCTGTATCTGGGCCAAGCTGGGCCCTGGTCCTGGATCTGGCCCTGCACTCGAACCTGCGCCGAGTGGGCCTTGATCGCTGTCATCGACGCAGACCCAGAAAAGGTTTCATCGATGCGGCGAAAGTTTTCCCTTGCATGGAGCCTCGCAAGACTCGTCCTCTGTCGCCGCAGCGGTCCCGGCCTCGCGCCTATCAACGAAACCCGCGCGACACATACCCTGCCCTGCCCTGCTCTGCACCACAGTCACTGTATTGAAAGCGGCTCCCTTCTTCGTCCGGCGTAAATTCGACCGGACTTCAGCTCGGAGGCGGTGATAATGCCCAGACGCGCGTAGGCATCACTGCCTGCTCTACCCTAGAAGGAATTTTCTGCAGGCTCGCCATCTCTGATGCCTCCGGGATCGCATCGCAGGCCTCTTAATAACGTCCAGATCAACAACGTGATCTGCTGGAAGAAGTCCCGGTTTCTTCCAAACCCCTGCCATATGGCCTCAACGAGATCTAAGTTCCTACGATATCGCGGGAAGTGGGTCCTTTATGACCTCCTTACACGGCCCGTCATGACGAGGTGCTGGAACAAGGTACTCGAGAGCCCGGAAACGAACGCCTTGGCCAACGAAACAAACTCAAACTGCACATCTCAAGAGAAACTCACGCATGGGCAGCCGCTGACTTGTTCGCAAACAATTTCCCAGGATCCTGTCACAGGTAATGCTTGTGTCTTGCCGTCCGACAATCAAATGAGACCGGTCGAGACATGTGCTGCGCGGATGTCGAGTCGTGTAATACGACCGACATGCACAACACTGACTGACATGGCAAGTTCCTAAACAGGAAGCTCGGGGCTCTCCAGCGTCGTAATCCACCAGGTCCGCTACGCTCGTGCCTGTGAGCTTGTACACCGTCTGGCCGACCACAACCCGTCGCCGTGGGGATGTTCAAGTGCAGATCTATGAACTCAAGGTGCTACCCCGAGTTTCATCGATCTGCAGAAGTCCCAGCAGACTGTTCTCAAACAGGCGGTGCGACCCGTTCAAAACCTAATGGTGCTTGGGCCATTGTGGATGTTTTGTCCCGGGCTTTGCTCACAACATCTTGTGGTTCTATGGTGGAAGGCAAGTATCCCGGGCTCGAATCAACAAGATGTAGAGGATACTGGGACAGAGTCCTCTGCCCGAAGCCCAGGACACTCGTGCAAGCTGTCTTCGTTTCCCTCATCTTGGTATACCTTCCGGGGAGCCAACAACGCGATCTGAGTATCATGCGTCCCGTCATAAATCTAGATTGTCCAAGATCTCACCCAGATCGGACACTGCCACTGCTCCACAAGCACGGGCAACAGCGTAAACCCTGGATGTCCACGCGAGTTCCTTGGCCAACCAGAGTACCTTCTTGCAGTCCCAGACACTCTGCATCTGCGTGGGATGTCCGCAGGATAAATCAGCCCATTGTCGAGCAGGCTTGAGTGATCATCGAGACCATGGCAGCGCTTTGGACGAACCCTGTGGCGCAGCTCGCAGCTCGCCGGCCACACACAGTCTTGTTGGATCGGCTCGATGTTTGGGCTGACCCACAATCTTCAGCTGTGGAAAGTTTGGCCAATGCGGTTCCGAGCTGTCAATTGACTCACAAGGTGGAGGACTCGGCCGAGTGAAGCAGCTTGGTAGAGCACATGCAGGTAGCCAGTCTGGGCGTAGCTCTTGACTCCATAATGAACTGAACAGGCAAGGAGCAGGCTCGGAGAGACTGGATGGTGAATGATTTCACTCAAAGTCTGTTTTGCTTGCTCAAATATTGCTATGAGTCTGTAAGAGCCCTGGGATGATTTGGAGCTCAGTTGCTCGCAACTGTCAGAGAGACTGTGCACGAGAACTCAATATTTCTTTCTGATTGTTTAGTCCAGGTTTTGTAGCACCAAGTTCTTCAGCGATCACTTAGCTGTCACTTACAGTCATACATCAGCACAGCACCTTAACAGCCCAACCAGCTCTTACGAAGTGGAGAAGCCAGTATTGCAGATTGCTAATAAGAAATATTGTAAGAAGGCGCAAGCGATGGCTCAGCAGTGAATTGTTTATGCACCTCCCCTGCTTCATCTCCCACTTTCTTACCAAACAGAATAAACAAATGAACAACTTACATACTTTTTATATATACATGGCGAATCAGGGTGGGGAATAGGCTTGTAATCTAGCAGTCCTATTTGCGTATCAAATGCTTCAACCCAAATCACAAAGGAGCAAATAATTGCAAATCATAGGATTTTATAATATAAATATATCTGTGGAATAGTTACTACTATGGCTACTATAGTAATCCCTTCTAGCCTACTATTAGGGCCTAGTTTTATTACTTAGTTAGCGCTAAGTAGCCCTTTAATTAGCTATTTAGGGTTATAAATAATTATAGGGAAGGCTTTATTTTTAAAGGCTTCCCTTTTCTTAATAATTATTAAAATCTATATCTATTATAACTTATAATAGTTACTATAAGTATACTTTAAAGCCTAATTAATACTAATTAGTAATTACTTAGTAATCCCTAATAATAAAATTAAAAAAATAGATTATTAATATTATTATTAATAATAATTTATATTTAAAATTATTACTTTTATAAAAAGTTATATTAAT